>SJYX01005077.1:22508-84857 GCA_006410675.1 Oreotragus oreotragus
AACAGACTGGTTCCAAATAGGAAAAGGAGTACGTCAAGGCTGTATATTGTCACCCTGCTTATTTAACTTATATGCAGAGTACATCATGAGAAATGCTGGGCTGGAAGAAGCACAAGCTGGAACCAAGTTTGCTGGGAGAGATATCAATAACCTCAGATACTCAGATGATACCATCCTTATGGCAGAAAGTGAAGAGGAACTAAAAAGCCTCTTGATGAAAGTGAAAGAAGAGAGTGGAAAAGTTGGCTTAAAGCTCAACATTCAGAAAACGAAGATCATGGCATCTGGTCCCATCACTTCATGGGAAATAGATGGGGAAACAGTGGAAACAGTGTCAGACTTTACTTTGGGGGGCTCCAAAATCACTGCAGATGGTGATTGCAGCCATGATATTAAAAGAAGCTTACTTCTTGGAAGGAAAGTTATGACCAACCTAGACAGCATATTGAAAAGTAGAGACATTACTTTTCCAACAAAGATCTGTCTTGTCAAGGCTATGGTTTTTCCAGTGGTCATGTATAGATGTGAGAGTTGGATTGTGAAGAAGGCTGAGGGCCAAAGAATTGATGCTTTTGAACTGTGGTGTTGGAGAAGATTCTTGAGAGTCCCTTGGATTGCAAGGAGATCCAATCAGTCAGTTCTAAAGGAGATCAGTCCTGTGTTTTAATTGGAAGGACTGATGCTAAAGCTGAAACTCCAATACTTTGGTCACCTCATGGGAAGAGTTGACTCATTGGAAAAGACTCTGATGCTGGGAGGGATTGGGGGCAGGAGGAGAGGGGATGATAGAGGATAAGATGGCTGGATGTCATCACCGACTTGATGGATGTGAGTATGAGTGAACTCCAGGAGTTGGTGACCGACAGGGAGGCCTGGTGTGCTGTGATTCATGGGGTCGCAAACAGTAGGACTCGACTGAGCGATTGAACTGAACTAATTCTCAGAAGTGTGTGGAGGACATTGCCAAATAACAAATGAATGAGTGAATGAGTGAGTGAACAGCTTTCAATATCTACCTTCTTTTCAGACATTTTGGTTTCACTTTCAGCAACTGTATACTCTTTGCTGCTACTGCTAAGTCACTTCAATCGTGTCCGACTCTGTGTGACCCCATAGACGGCAGCCCACCAGGCTCCCCCATCCCTGGGATTCGCCAGGCAAGAATACTGGAGTGGGTTGCCATTTCCTTCTCCAAAGCATGAAAGAGAAAAGTGAAAGTGAAGTCGCTCAGTCTGTCTGACTGTTAGCGACCCCATGGACTGCAGCCCACCAGGCTACTCCGTCCATTGGATTTTCCAGGCAAGAGTACTGGGGTGGGGTTCCATTGCCTTCCCCGTATACTCTTTGGTTGCCTTTAAATTTCACTTTCCTGCCTGTTAACTGGGAATAATTCTGCAGTGCTCTGCATGGTCAGACCTTGTTTTCTACTCTAAATAAATTTTTTTTTTTTTAATTCTCAACTTATACCTCAATCCTGCTAGGTCACCAGCTAGCTAACGTATCCTACTCAGTTACACAGCTAGTTTCTTGACAATCATTGGAAATTACCTTCTTGGATTTAATTTATTTTAAAGATTAAATGAGATTGCTTAAGTGGGGATATTCCAACCTAAATAATAATGATAAAATAACATTCATTCTGTTTACCATCTACTCTACTTATCACAACAACCAAATAAATAGTTACTGCTATAGGGCTTCCCTGGTGGCTCAGTGGTAAAGAATCTGCCTGTAATGCAGGAGGCCTGTGTTTGGCTCCTGGGTCAGGAAGATCCCCTGGAGAAGGAAATGGCAAACCACTCCAGTAATTCTTGCCCCTCCCCCTGCCCCCAAACAACAACAAAAACTTTATAAATACAGATACTGATGCCAAAGGTATTGACAAATATGAATGTGACATATGGAGATACAGAAGCCATACATTTGACTCTAAGATCTAATAATTTAGATATAACGCTAACACTTTCTTATAAATATCCAGACATTGTGGCCAGTGAATTAGATATATGGAGTTAAGCAAAATTTTTTATTGCTTCACAAATTATATCTCATAAGCCACACACACACACACAAATCACCTATCCAGAAAAGAAGAAAGAAAAAAAAAGAGGAAGAACGTAGGGGAAAAAAAATCATTACGATTTCCATAAAATTAGGAATAATGATATGTTTAATTGTCACTTTGCCTCTTGCATTCTGGTATGAACTTATTCCCCTGAATTGTTTTGGGTTAATTATAAATTTAAAAACTTTTCAGCAATATATCCCGTAAATGCTTGACAACAATTAAAATTTTATTGCATCAAGTTCATTAAGCAAATCCTATTGGACTGTGAGTTTATTGTCAATTTTAACTTGTTCCAGTGTTTTCAATTACAATTTCATTTTGAACTGTAATAAGGTGGCTGATAAATGACAATGGTTAACAACTGCTATTAAAGCTACCCAGGGCAGAACTCCATAAATGTAGAACAATTAGAGTGACAAATGAGAGTAGCAATATTCTATTATCTTTACATTATTCAGTTGATTTAGGGCAGCATTTTAATTGTTCTCTTAAAAAAAAAAAAAAACCTTCCACTTGTTTTCACTGGTTTGGCCATTGTTTTTGAACTGATTTTATATCTATTTTATTTCTGAAGCAGAATAATCAGAGTGAAGATTTTTGGGAGTGGAGATCAAATAATGTAGACAGAGACTATGGGTCACTGATTTTGCTGTGCCTATCAGGACGTGGAGGGTAAGATTTTAAGTAAACAATTCTTTTCTTTTGTTGTTTAGTCACCAAGTCCCATGTGACTCTTTTGCAACCCCATGGACTATAGCCCACGAAGCGCCTCTGTCCATGGAATTCTTCAGACAATAATACTGGAATGGGCTGTCCTTCCTTTCTCCAGGGGATCTTCCTGACCCAGTGATCGAACCATATCTCCTGCATTACAGGCAGATCATTTTTTTTTTTTAAATGACTGGGCCACTTAGGAAGCCTCATTTTAGGATGCAGGATGCTTGCGGCTGGTGTATGGGGATGATCTGGAGGGATGATGTGTCGTGGGAGGTGGGAGGGGGGTTCATGTTTGGGAGTTCGTGTACACCCGTGGCAGATTTATGTCAATGTATGCCAAAACCAATAGAGTACTGTAAAGTAAAATAAAGTAAAATGGAAGCTCTAAAATATATATATATATATATATATAAATAAATTAGTGATATAAAATTCAAGAAAGGATTTTTGAAACAAGATAGAATGTTGGGTATCAAATAACTATTTAATGGAGAAAATCAACAGTCTGCTGTGAAAATTCTTCTATGGTACATTAGTTTTAAACTAAAAGTTTTAAAAGAATGTTGAGTTTGTATTAAAACGTATAAAGCATATACATATTCATGTTTGTAGAAATGTATGAATATTTCATCACAAAGAGTGAAACAGTAATATTCAATTCCTTTTAAGATTTGACAAAAATGTCTTCTCTGAATAACTGACGCAAATCTGAAAAAAAAGTAAGAATTTTGATAAACATCTCCAACATTCTTCAATATCATAAAGAGTCTTCTAATACTTGCTGAAGCTATAATAATGCATAAAATGACTCAAAACCTAACAGTTATTTTGTGGAATGAGGTTATAAACCTTTATTTATTTTAAATTGTATTGTGGCTTTTAATGTTTTAAATAACTCCAAGCTCAGTACTTTTGTTCCTCAACTCATAAACCATCTGGGAAGGATAAAAGCTTTATGGAACTTAAATTGTTTTATATTTATCATCTTGAAATAAAATCAAAACAGCTTTGGTTTAACTTGTGTATAAACTCCTGCTCATCTGAGTGCTTTCTTCTCCTCAGGATCCTATACATGTACTATCCATGTAACATTTAAACTTCCCGCAAACAACAGTATCTATACTAATGATTATTTCATATATTTACATCAAGAGAAGTGAAAGAAAAACAAGCTATTCCCAACTTAAAAATGAGTAGTGTCAGAACATAATGAAATATTATAAGAACTATGAAAGTTCTCCAAAAGACAGCATAGTAAATAATAATTTGCTAATTCCAGTTTCATTAAAATCAAGAATAAAACTAACCAGAGAGTTTCAAGATTATTTTGGGGTTCTAGCCAGTGCAATAAGGTAAGAAAAATAACGTTTAGCAAAATAAATTTAGCTGTATTTTATGTTTATAAATTTAGAAAAGACTTTACTACAAACCTATCATGATGAACTAGATATTTTTCATGTGGCAAAAGACTAGCTGCATACACAAAAATCAAGTTTTAATACATGAACAAGAATCTTTTTGCATTTCAAATGGAAATTACATTTCAATAAAGGTGGGAAAATACATGTAAAATATCCCTGAATAGTTAAATAGAAAAATTTCAGGACATACATGAAGGCAGCAATCAAATCTTATTGAATGAGTATAAATTATGAGATCTTTCACAGAGAAATTGATCATGATTTAATGACTTAAATGTCCATTTAAACTTATTACAGTTCTAATCAGAATACTGTAAAATAATTTAAATTAAAAGTGAGAAGTGCTTACTTAAAGGATGTGGTTTGTGCTCAATCATGTCCAACTATTTGGGACCCGATTCAGCACAAATACTAGCAGTTGACATTTACTTATCCAGGGGATCTTCATGACCCAGGGAATAAACCCACGTCTCTCACGTCTTCTGCATTGGCAGGCAGATTCTTTACTACTGCCCAACCTGGGAAAACTTTACTTAAAGAATACTAAAGTATGTTATGAGTGATTTATTAAATGATATGGTAACAAGAAAAAAAAAAAGAATGGATCGATTAGTTGAACAGGATAGAGTCTAAGAAAGGATCCAAATATAGGTCATAGACATTGTGTAAAAAAATTTTAATTTTCAATTTGGTACAAAAATGTTATTAAATACAGGATGTGGTTAAGAGTAGCTGCTCAAAGAGAAGCAAGAAAAATAGCCCTTTACCTTATAAAAACATAGAAAAATCAATTTCTTGTGGACTGTAGATTAGATATAAATATTTTTAAAATAAATAGTAAAAATGTGTTCAGGATAACATTTCTATAGCATTGTGGACCTGGGAGTTTCTAAGCCAGAGGATAAAGTCATCATAAAGCAGAAAAATGGTTTAACTACGAATTACACTATAACACATTTGCTCAGAGAAATATGCCATAAACAAAGCAAGAGAAAAAAATAGGTATGGAATACATTAAACTAGTAAATAGCATATGTTATTCTTTAAAAAGAGTTTGTATAACATGATATAAAAAAGACTGTAAAATGAAAATTTCAAAAAAAGCTCACGATGAGACAAATCTCAGAATTTATTTAAGTAGATAATAATGGCAACCCACTCCCATATTTCTGTCTCAAAAAATTCCATGGCCAGAGAAGCCTGGTGGGCTACAGCCCATGGGATTGCAAGAGTCAGACACAACTGAGCAACTGAGCACAGCACACAGCACACATACAAAGGTAGGTTTAACTTCATTAGACAGTCCAGAGACTTCAATTAAAGTGACAACATGAGAGTTTTACTTACCTGCTTGCCAAAATCAAAAAAAAAATAAATAAATACTCAAGTTGGTAACTAGTCTGAACAAGGATGTGGCAAACAGAAATCAGGAAATTCTATTTGGGAAATCTTTCCAAAAGAAATAAAAATGCTAGAATATAATTTAAAAATAAGCTGAAGAGTGTATATTGCAAATTGATTATACTGATGGTGACAAAAATAAGCAAACTTGTTTAATGGCAGAGGCGCCATGGAGCTTCAAAGAGTCAAACACAGCTGAACGATTGAACACACACACACACACACACATGCTAAAATAGATTAATATTAATATATAAATAAATATGTTCTCTTTTATTCTCAATATAAACTAAAAGACACATTACAAAAACGCTTACCAAACGTTAGGCATAAATTTTAATGTAAGGAATTCATTCTATCATTTGTAATGTAATTGACTGGATTTCAGGAATTGTTGGTGTCGTTTTCCTTTGACGTGAGAGTCAGCCTCTAAATGGAATCCCATTCTGAGCCCTGACGACACAGAGCAGTGTGCATACCTGTCCATGGCTTCCTCCTTGTTAACACTCACAAGGTTCATGGCAGCAGGTACTTTGTATCTTCAGAACAGCTGGGCCTGCTGTTCCGTGTGTCCCACAGGCCGCACACGCACACAAATCCTCTCTTTTCATGGTCTCATTCTGGAGAGCCTGAGCTATTAACCCCCCAAGGGTGCCTGGGCTACGGTCCACTCAAGAGCTGCCAGGGGTTCACGCATCAGAGCTGGCACCACTGCCAGCCCATTGCTTACCCACTGGGCCAACAGCAGCTGCTACCATTAGACAACTCATATTCTCAGTAAGAAAAAAAAAATTCTGAATATCAACAATATGGTTTATAGGGACAAATCCCCTCTCTATTTCTGCTAAGTTAAGAACAGAAAATTTTCCTTCTCATCTTTATGATGCCTGAATCTCTATCAAGTAAGTCAGACTAAGGCAGGAAGACAAGATTATTACATTATCCTATGACAATGGGTCTCAACTAATAAGTTTAGGTTAAAATTTTAATCTGCTGTTTAATTGCATTGCTCACTGTACAGCAATGGATAGAGAATTTTGAGTATGTTTCTCCATCAGGATCACCCATTCAACAAAAACAAGACAATATATGTCAGTATAAGACTTTCCTTTCTTTAAATTAGGATGTCGCACCCAAGCATCTCTGTGATGGCATCTATTTAGCATCTCAGTGGTGAGAAATTGGAGTCGTTCTTGCCACCAGAGATTCCCACCAAGAGTCCTGAAATAGTAGGTCCTGAAATGATGGAGAAGCCAAGTCAGACTTAAGTGGGCATGAAAAACCTCACCTTTTACTTTATCCTTGCCTCTGTGTGCTGCCATGCAGAGTGAACAGAAATCTCTGCCCTAGATCTGATCAAAGGCCCCATTACGAAGCTACAGAGTAAATTGTTCAGTTTCATGGTATAGTCTCCTCTTTACGTTGCAGGCATTTTTGTGTCTTTTGATGACTTAATTGGTTCTGCGGCACTGTGATTTAGTTTTTGATTAACAAAGTGTCAGCAAAAATTAATGTTCTAATCGTGCAATCCTATACTATAATGACTAGAGGTAACCTCTAATATCAGCAGATGCCACTTAAGTTCATAAGCACATTGAAAGAGTATAAATAGCTCTTAAGTCGGATTTTCTTTTTTTTTAATTTTTATTTTTACTTTATTTTGCTTTACAATACTGTATTGGTTTTGCCATACAGTAAGTTGGATTTTCTTTATGAAAAATAACAAGAAGCTCTGAACAATTCAGTTACATTTAGAGATTATTACTGCAAGCCTCAGTCTTTGCTATTATGCATATAAAGAGGAAGATATACCTCACTGAGGAATATAAAAGCAACTTTAATCATTTCATATTATGGGCAGAGTTATAAAAGTGTTTTATCATTCTATTACTTACTTATATAATTAATATTTAAATACATGCTCATTAAATACTGTGGATTTTGACATTATCTGGAATCTCAGAAACTGGCAAAACATTTCAGACTTTTTTTTATTAAAGTTAATATAAATCTTGTAAGCAAACCAGTTAAAATATACACAATTAAATTCTGTAAAATGAAAGATGATTCAAATGCTATGAATATAAATATTTATATCTAATTTTTCAGAGGCCTGATAACTGAATTAAGAAGAAAAGACGCAGACTCAAGAAACATAATTACATTACTTTGTCTCTGGGTAAATTTTTTAAAAAGTAGATATTAAAGACAACATTTACGCATTCAGTGAATCTTTAAAGAGAGTCATATTAAAAGTATTTATAATGAAGATGAAATGCGTTGATGTTCATTTGGCATCTTTTTTTGGTTCTCCAAATGGGTTTATTCCTTTAGTTATGTAAGAAAATGATTAAAGAGGCTAATAAGATGTTCTCAGAAGCATCTTTGGACATCTCCAGTTCTCTTCCTAAGCATTTTCTGCTCTTTCCAATTAAAGTTAATATAATTCTTGTAAGCAAACCAGTTAAAATATACACAATTAAATTCTGTAAAATGAAAGATGATTCAAATGCTATGAATATAAATATTTATATCTAATTTTTCAGAGGCCTGATAACTGAATTAAGAAGAAAAGACGCAGACTCAAGAAACATAATTACATTACTTTGTCTCTGGGTAAATTTTTTAAAAAGTAGATATTAAAGACAACATTTACGCATTCAGTGAATCTTTAAAGAGAGTCATATTAAAAGTATTTATAATGAAGATGAAATGCGTTGATGTTCATTTGGCATCTTTTTTTGGTTCTCCAAATGGGTTTATTCCTTTAGTTATATAAGAAAATGATTAAAGAGGCTAATAAGATGTTCTCAGAAGCATCTTTGGACATCTCCAGTTCTCTTCCTAAGCATTTTCTGCTCTTTCCAAATGTATGACTAGACAGACCGCCTCACCCAGGTTTCCTGGCATTTTAGCATCAACCTCCTTATGTTTTCTATGATGGGAACATCATTGTTTTCTGTTTAGTCACTAAGTCATGTGATTCTTTTGCAACTCCATGGACTGTAGCCTTCCCGGCTCCTCTTTCCATGGAATTTCCCAGGCAAGAATACTGGAGTGGGTTGCCATTTCCTCCTCCAGGGGATCTTCCCAACCCAAGGACAGAACCTGTGTTTCCTGCCTTGGCAGGTGGATTCTTTACCACTGAGCCACCTGGGAAACCCAGGAACATCATTACTTCAGATAAAATCTATACAATTTCTCTTAACACCTTTCCCCATGCTCTTTTCCTTCCTTGTGCAGTCTGGAAGAGCAAGCGCTCTAAAAGCCTTAGAAATAGCCAGGTGAAGGTGATAGAGACACCACGGCTTGGGTCCCTGAATGACCAGATGGAGAAGGCTCTCCCAACCCTCAGCACTCAGTCCAGACTGGTATATGAGCAGGAAATAATCTCGTCTATCCTTTGAGCTTTTGAATTTTAATGCTTATTTGTTATCAATGTCCACGTGTGAATTTCCCAGGCAAGAATACTGGAGTGGGTTGCCATTTCCTCCTCCAGGGGATCTTCCCAACCCAAGGACAGAACCTGTGTTTCCTGCCTTGGCAGGTGGATTCTTTACCACTGAGCCACCTGGGAAACCCAGGAACATCATTACTTCAGATAAAATCTATACAATTTCTCTTAACACCTTTCCCCATGCTCTTTTCCTTCCTTGTGCAGTCTGGAAGAGCAAGCGCTCTAAAAGCCTTAGAAATAGCCAGGTGAAGGTGATAGAGACACCACGGCTTGGGTCCCTGAATGACCAGATGGAGAAGGCTCTCCCAACCCTCAGCACTCAGTCCAGACTGGTATATGAGCAGGAAATAATCTCGTCTATCCTTTGAGCTTTTGAATTTTAATGCTTATTTGTTATCAATGTCCACGTGTGCTTGTGTGCTAAGTCGCTTCAGTCGTGTCCGACTCTGCGATCCCATGGACTGTAGCCTGCCAGGCTCCTCCATCCATGGGGATTTTCCAGGCAAGAATACTAGAGTGGGTTGCCATGCCCTCCTCCAGAGGCTCTTCCCCACCCAGGGATCAAACTTGCACCTCTTACGTCTCTAGCATTGGCAGGTGGGTTCTTCACCTCTAATGCCACTTGGGCAGCCCTGAGATCTATGTAGGAATTCTAACATGTGTTCAGGGAAATAAAATATTAAAGGCCTATAAAGATGTTGAAATTTTTGTGCAAGGGATTGAAACTTAAAGCAGTCTTTTGTGAGTGGAGACCTTTAGCTTTAGGCATGAATGGCATTAGGGAGTATAAACTAGAGAACCCGCTGCGTCCCTCTTAGAAGAAACTATCACATTTCCAGAAAATTCCTCCACTTCATCTGGGCTGATTTTTGCTCTGATTTGTTATTCTTTTCAATATGACCCCTTTAATGATTTGGGGGTGATTTTAAAATACACATGGAGGATTTCCTAGTATCCAGGACCCGGAGTCTCCCACTGTCTCTTCTCCAAAACCTGTGTATTCCAATGAGCCACAGGGACTCCTGGTCTGACACTGGGGTGGAATTTATCAACAGTGGATCCAACAAGATCTCAGCACTCCCACACACATTCAGTCTCGGGCTCATACACTTTGACTCCAGCAATTTTCCAGTTCTGCTAGGCCCTAAATCTTTTTATCCCTCCAAATTTTCACCATTCCTTACCCCCAAGCTATTAATATCTCAGGCTTAGATTTTAGGAACGACCATGATTGCCATTTCTTGAGTAAACTCTCACAAAGCTCCTGCCCTCTTTTCCTTATTGCACTTTATTTCTGCCAATAGCACCTTTTGTTAGCTTGAATTCCGCTTTCATATCTGCATCCATGAAACCAGATCTAGCCAGGAGTTAAAAAAAAAAAAAAAAAAAACCCACAGACATCCAAATTAAAACACTGCAACTGTAAAAGCCCCTAGTATTGCCTGGAAACAAGAGTCTATGTTGTCATTGTTGTTTTAGTTGCTAAGGCGTGTCAGACTCTTACGACCCCATGGACTGTAGCCCGCCAGGCTGCTCAGTTCATGGAATTTTCCAGGCAAGAACACTGCAGTGGGTTGCATTTCCTTCTCCAGGGGATCTTGTCGAAACAGGGATCGAACCAACATCTCCTGCATTGGCAGGAGGAAGCAGAGTGTGTGTTATCAGTATATTAGTTTTCTTCCCTTCCAGAAGACCCTCCCAAACGATTATATTTTAAGTTTTGTCATTTCTTCTTAAACTGTGTATATTCCATTTCTCTCTGTATCACCATCATCTGGTAAATGTGCTTTCTACCTCACTGAGGAATATAAAAGCAATTTTAATCATTTCATATTATGGGCAGAGTTATAAAAGTGTTTTATCATTCTATTACTTACTTATATAATAATATTTAAATATATGCTCATTAAATACTGTGGATTTTGACATTATCTGGAATCTCAGAAACTGGCAAAACATTTCAGACTTTTTTTTAATTAAAGTTAATCTAATTCTTGTAAGCAAACCAGTTAAAATATACACAATGAAATTTCTGTAAAATGAAAGATGATTCAAATGCTAGGTATAAAATACATTCTTAGCAAAGATTTTAAAAATGAGATTTTTTTTTTAAGTTTCAGCACAATATTTTAGGACTTTGTAATTTGTGTATGTATATTTAAAAACTACATTTTATGTAAAATGGTTACTAATGTGCCTATTGGTTGCTTTGTAATGTTTTAAATAGCTAATTATGAAAATTACACCCAAATTTATAAAATCATTTTTAACTATAAATGTTCAAACTAAAGATAACTTTATAAACAAGTACTTTTATTATCTTATTTCCTCAGATCAGTTTCTTATGGCTTATTGAAGAACTGTTGATTATTTCCTTATATTATGAGTCTGTCATTTTACTAAATGGGCTATCTTCTTCGTTCTCAGGAAAATTTTCAATAGATTCTTTTGATTTTTTTTCAGTTAGACAACCATATTTTTGCAAATAACAATTTATCTTTTTTCTTCGTAGTAGTTATTTTTTCTCTTAGTTTCTTACTACGGTTTAGAACTTCTAGTGATAACAAGCAGATATCTTTTCTTTGATCCATTTTTTCTGAAAATGCTGAGATACCTTCAGATTTATTCTTTGTGCTGTCGTTGTTCAGTCACTACGTTGTGTCTGACTCTGTGATTACATGGACTGCAGCATGCCAGGCTTCTCTTGTGCTTCACCATCTCCTGGTATCTGCTCAGACTTAGTGATGCCATCCAACCATCTCATCCTCTGTTGCCCCTTCTCCTCCTGCCTTTAATCTTTCCCAGCATCAGGCAACACAAATAATAGGTTTGTGTGCCACTACTTTCATTCAGGAACACCAATGATGTGTGGTCTACAACACTTCTGTCCATGTGTAACTCATCTTTCTCTCTTCCATTTCTGTTCATGCGTGCTAAATTGCTTCAGCCATGTCCAACTCTGTGACACTATGGACCGTAGCCCATCAGAATCCTCTGTCCATGGGATTTCCCAGACAACAATACTGGACTGGGTTGCCATTTCCTTCTCCCGGGGATCGAACCTGCCTGTCCTGAGGCTCCGGGATTACAGGCAGATTCTTTACTGCTGAGCCACTGGGAAAGTAAAGATAGTCTTTACTGTTCACTTTGCAACTTCCCTGGTGGCTCAGATGGTAAAGTGCCTGTCTACAATGTGGGAAACCTGGATTCGATACCTGGGTCGGAAAGATCCCCTGGAGAAGGAAATGGCAATCCACTCCAATACTATTGCCTGGAAAATCCCATGGACAGAGGAGCCTGGTAGGCTACAGTCCATGGGGTGGCAAAGAGTCGGACACGACTGAGCGACTTCACTTTCACTTTGCAACATTGCTTCTGTTCATTTTGTGGTATTCTGTACTTTTACTTTCCTGCACAGAGAGATTTCGAACTTTTTTATGGCAGCTGTGATTGAGGTATTAGCCTTCTCATTTTGTTCTTGTTTACATGGCCTCCAATCCAGGTAAGGATCGCTGAAATCCCCAGCTTTCTTCTTCTGCACCCCCTAAATTTGGTGTAATTGCCTTAGAAGCCTAAAATTTCTCAGAGGAGATTTTAGAAAACATACAGTGGATAACATAGTTCCACAAGGTAATCTGCTTATTTCCTACTATTCTACACTGTTTTCTCAGAAGAGAGGCAAGTGGATCTAGGATCAGCTCCTTCCACTAGGTGACATCTGCATTCTTGCAGAAACTTCATAAAGTTTTTGGTGAGGAAATAAGTCTTCCAAGGTTTTCAGATTTATAGTGGTCTCAAAATTTCTTTGGCGAAGCCAACAAAGACCAGAAAGAGGGATTTTACTTATATTTGCCACCTGGGCTTCCTTGGTGGCTCAGACTATAAAGAATCTATCTGCAATGTGGGAGACCTGGGTTTGATCCCTGGGTTTGGAAGATCCCCTGGAGGAGGGCATGGCAATCCACTCCAGTATTCTTGCCTGGAGAATCCTATGGACAGAGGAGCCTGGTGGGCTACAGTCTGTGAGGTCACAAAGAGTTGGGCACAAAAAAAGAGTAAGCCCAGCCAGCTGATTGTAACGTTTGTTGCCAAAATGCTATGGCTACAATCCATGCTATCATATCTACTTTTGCATGTGAAGCTGATACATCATTTGTTGCCAAACAATCCCCAAGTAGATTTTAGATTGAAAAAAAAAAAAAAAAGGCAGAGACACTATGTCCAGCAGTTAAGACTTTACCTTCCAATCTAGGAGGTGCAGGTTTGATCCCTGGTCGGGAAACTAAGATCCCACATGTGTCTGAGCTAAAGAAAAAAAAAAAAAAATTAAACAGAATAATGATGCAANAAAAAAAAAAAAAAAAGGCAGAGACACTATGTCCAGCAGTTAAGACTTTACCTTCCAATCTAGGAGGTGCAGGTTTGATCCCTGGTCGGGAAACTAAGATCCCACATGTGTCTGAGCTAAAGAAAAAAAAAAAATTAAACAGAATAATGATGCAACAAATTCAGTAGAAACAATGAAGAGAGAGAGAGACGATTTTTGAAGTTATCTTCTATTTTCTATGATCCAGTTGCATTAAAAAAAATTGTTACCTCTAAACAAAGGCTTCTCTGTTGGTTCAGATGATAAAGACTCAATGCAGGAGACCCAGATTTGATCCCTGAGTCCCCCGGGCCAGGATCCTCTGGAGAAGGAAATGGCAACCCACTCCAGTATTCTTATCTGGATAATCCCATGGACAGAGGAGCCTGATGGGCTACAGTCCATGGGGTCACATAGAGTCAGACAGGAATGAGAAAATCTCACACACACACACACCTCTCTAAACAGTGGCAGGTACAGATTTCGCTCAATGTATAAATATTTGTCCTTTAAGACTAGGATGAGAAACCTTATATTCTAGCTTAATCTTAGCAGATTCAAACCAGTCTGTTCTAATTTCTTGCCATTCTTATTTCTTGGTGGATGAATAAATGTGAAATGGCAGTAATTTTAAAACAATTCAATCAAGTACGTTTTCAGGTCTTGACAAATTTTGTTTAGATCTAGAGTTTAAAGTTTGCCAGAAGTCAATCCAGGGTGTACCAAGCAATGGTAGAAACATTGTACTGAACTCCAAAAGCCTTACTAGTTATATGGAAATGGACATATCCTATTATTTTAACACTGTTCCACTGTCCAGCAAAACCTATGTTATTGTTTTTACCTCTTTAGTCCAAGCCTGAAGGCAATGTATCTAGCAGTGTTTTTGTTATCAACTACACTACCTCACCCTTCTCCCCTTTAAATACTTACCTCTTGTAATAAACAAGTTACCTCAACTTTGGTGTCCATGATACATATGCTGAATAATAATAGTAATTCCTTACTTCTCTATCATTCTTTTGCTTTGTACTTTTATTTACATGTTTTCCTCTGTAAACTAACAGGAGAAAGTGAAAACGTCTCTAGATAATCTAATAAAAAATCTAAACAAGTGAAAAAATAAAAACAAACCTATTGCTAAAAACCTTGGCTGATAATTTTGTTTATATTATTACCACTGGGTTTTTAAGAACCTAGATTTTTAAAATCATTGCATGTGGTATGTTTCTTTGTTCTGATAACTCTATGGACTAGAGATATATGACTAAGAAGATGGTATCCAAAGTAAGAAAAAATTTTTAGTTAGGCCTAGATGTGTTTTGGATATAGACATAGTATGCATACATTTAGAAAGAGAAAATGTTTGTGAATCATCACTGTTCTAACTCTATTATAAAAACACACATTTGTTGATGAAGCCCAGGCATATTAGAATTTTTGAAAATTCCCATGGTTTTAGAAAACCAGTATCTAGGATTTCAACAAACACTAAGTATTTCTGGATTTAAAGTTATCTATTTTATTAATTTTAACTAACAATCATAAATAATATATTTAACCTATCATGTAGAAAATACTAAATTAGTTTTATTCTTGCTATAGGAAATTGTACCCTTAAAAATCATTTATGAGAAGAGGTACTCAGAGAATGGAGACGGCAATGGCACCCCACTTCAGTACTCTTGCTTGGAAAATCCCATGGATGGGGGAGCCTGGTGGGCTGCAGTCCATGGGATCGCGGAGTCGGACACGATTGAGCAACTTCACTTTCGCTTTTCACTCTCATGCATTGGAGAAGGAAATGGCAACCCACTCCAGTGTTCTTGCCTGGAGAATCCCAGGGAGAGAAGAGCCTGGTGGGCTGCTATCTCTGGGGTCGCACAGAGTCGGACACGACTGAAGCGACTTAGCAGCAGCCGTGAAAGAATACAAAGTAAAAAATGAAAGTAAAAATATTTTATGGAGGTATTGTTGATGTTTAGCCGCTAAGTCCTGTCTGCCTCTCTGTGACCTCGTGGGAGCCTGTAGCCTCCTGTAGAGGACAGGCTCTCTGTCCATCAAATTTCCCAGGCAAAATCTCTGGGGTCGCACAGAGTCGGACACGACTGAAGCGACTTAGCAGCAGCCGTGAAAGAATACAAAGTAAAAAATGAAAGTAAAAATATTTTATGGAGGTATTGTTGATGTTTAGCCGCTAAGTCCTGTCTGCCTCTCTGTGACCTCGTGGGAGCCTGTAGCCTCCTGTAGAGGACAGGCTCTCTGTCCATCAAATTTCCCAGGCAAAAACAGTGGAATGAGTTGCCATTTCCTCCTCCAGGGGATCTTCTTGGCTCAGGGATCAAACTGGAGTCTCCTGCAAAGCAGGACATTTCTTTACCACTGAGCCTCCTGGGAAGCCCATTTTTAGAGAGGCAGATCTAATTAAATATGCATATATTCTGAATTTTTTAATGTTTGAGTTATTTCTGCTTTTGTACATTTTTTCCCTTGATTTCTTTTTTGAAAGAAATCTTTTATAAAAGAAATCTTCTTTTATAAAACTCACTTTTATATCTAGTCTTATCTCCAGAGATTGAATTGTTTTTCTTAAAGAAAGCCCCTGATTTGAATGAGCTTCAGATATGACAAAACATTGATCTATCTGTGAATTTAAAACTTTGTTTAGTGATGCTAAAGTTTAATCATATTAATGCTTTAGCTATTTTTTATTATATCCAAATGTAAGTATTATTTTCTTTTCTTTTTGAAAGACATAGAAAGTTCCACTGAAAGAAAAACAACTTGCTATTGCTGTTTGGAAAATGAATTGTTTCTCATTTCATTTCTCAAGTTTCAGAAATAATAAGAAAAGTGTTTGCACTCAGAACATTTCTAACTTTGGTTACACAGATGTCTCAAGGTAAAGGATATTTTGTTTTCTTCAGGCAAATGTACATGGTCCCAAATGAATTATTTCATTCACATTAAATACAATACATTTTATGGACATTGAAATAGTTCCCATAATTTAAAAAAATCATGATTTTTTATCTTTACTTTTCTTGACCCTCTTATTCTTTTATTCACAAGTTCTTACACACTCACTGTTTACATTCACTCTGTCTATATGGCCCTGGAGACAGAGTTGTATTTCCCAGATAGCTTTTACTTCTCTCTCTAAAGATAAAAAGGCCTCTTTTGGCAGGATGTTCAAATCACCATGCCTATTATTTAAAAAAAAAAAAAAAGCTTGACAATGTTAGTATTAATTCAATGCTTATGATTTAGACATGGGACGATGTTGAAAGGATGAATATGAAAAAATAAAATAGAGTTAAAGATTAAATGATCTTCAGCCAACACAGTTGTGGAGCTCTGGTGCTAAAATGAACTAGGAGAGAGGTCAGAGAATGTTAAATACTGTGATCCCAGAGTGTGTTAAGACAGAAGAGAAAAATAGCAATACTTCTCAGAAATGCAATTTAAAAATTGAATACAATTAGATTTTCTTTATGCTATTTTTCCTCAAATATTTTAAGTGTGTAAAAAAATAAGAGAAAGGAGGTCAAGGGGAAAAGATTAGAATGGCCTTTCTGTGTTACTTCGGTTTTATAATCTCAAGAAGTATATTTCCATCATCTGACATGGAAGATAATTTTCATAATAGAGTAAGAATGCATCTAAGTTAAATTGTTACCATTAGTCATAAAAATCATATGACTGCGCACACCACCACACACACAAGTTACTTAAAAATGGTACATTAGCACTTCCCTGGTGGCACAGTAGATAAGAACCCACCTGCCAATGCAGGGGACATGGGTTCAACCCCTGATCCAGGAAGAGTCCACATGCCACAGAGCAACTACGCCCATGTGCCGCAACCACTGAGCGCATGTCCTGCAAATATTGGGGCTCATGCATCTAGAGCCTGGGCTCTGCAACAAGAAAAATCGCCACCATCAGAAGCCTGTGCACTGAGCCTAGAGACAGCCCAAAGGAAGCAATGAAGTCCCAGTGCAGCCAAACATTAAAAAATAAAATAAATTAGGTTTTTAAATGGTAAGCTATTAAAACCTATTATAACAAGCTCAGTTTTAAGATCATAGTGAAAAGTTTCAATATGTTCAGCCACTGATTATGGAATGAGTCTGAAGATATTTCACAACCGTTGTTTTTTCAGCTGTACCATCAAAGATCGGTGATGATGCGTAGGATGCTGGCAAAAGAGACAGCCCTGATACATTTCTACCCTGCAGAGAGAAGACACAGTGTGTTAACAGAATGGTAGCAATGTTGCTGGTACTTAGAATCTGTCTCTGTCTTATCCATGGCTCATCTGTGCTCCCATGATAACACTGGCAGAGCAGAACATTTTTTTTTTCTTAAATACTACACTAGAACAGCAAAACTTTTAAATACTACACTAGAACAGCTGTGATAATGATGATAGTATTTTTATACATTGAGATGACAGTTAATTTAGTTTGCTGATAATTAACAACAGTGTATCTCCTTAAGCCTGAAAGAGAAAACATACCTTCTTTCTCTTACTTAATATTTGACAATGATGAACTAGCCCCACTTTATGACAATGGTACCTATTAATGGGTTGGAAGATGTATGCAATTTCTGACGGCTCTAAAATCTCTAAAATTTAAATGCATTTGCAAGGTACATGTGTATAAAGTTCTCAATTATCTATATTAATAGCATTAAAGTATCAAGTTGATGAAATCTACAGCAAAACCATCAAACTCCTTTAGCTGTTAGTTTCAACTGCCAAACTTCACAAGAAACCATAAAAAAAAGCACAGATAAGAATTTTATTTGGCAGTAGAGCACCCCACTTCCCTTTCCAAACTATTAGTGAACAGTAGCAGAAACTGAAGGTGAACAAAACATGCAAAAATTGTTGACAAAGCATGAACACAATGAATTTTCAGTAGGAAACATTTTTCTACAGATTGGATCAAGTATAAAGTCTATTTAACTGAGTTGGGGAAACAGTGGAAACAGTTTCAGACTTTATTTCTTTGGGCTCCAAAATCATTACAGATGGTGACTGCAGCCATGAAATTAAAAGATGCTTACTCCTTGGAAGAAAAGTTATGACCAACCTAGATAATATATTCAAAAGCAGAGACATTATTTTACCAACAAAGGTCCATCTAGTCAAGGCTATGGTTTTCCCAGTGATCATGTATGGATGTGAGGGTTGGACTGTGAAGAATTGATACTTTTGAACTGTGGTGTTGGAGAAGACTCTTGAGAGTCCCTTGGACTGCAAGGAGATTCAACCCATCCATTCTAAAGGAGATCAGCCCTGGGATTTCTTTGGAAGGAATGATGCTAAAGCTGAAACTCCAGTACTTTGGCCACCTCATGCAAGAGTTGACTCATGGGAAAAGACTGTGATGCTGGGAGGGATTGCGGGCAGGAGGAGAAGGGTACGACAGAGGATGAGATGGCTGGATGGCATCACTGACTCGATGGACGTGAGTCTGAGTGAACTCCGGGAGTTGGTGATGGACAGGGAGGCCTGGCGTACTGTGATTCATGGGGTCGCAAAGAGTCAGACACGACTGAGCAACTGAACTGAACTGAACTGAAGAAGGAACAGGATCTTTCCAGACTGGCATGATAAACCAGCAATGTCTTTTAAAATTAAACATCTTTGGATACTGTTCATTTATTTCTAGAATCCCTAATCTGAAATTAGTGTACCTCCTGCTAGAATATCCAACAATGTGTGTGTATGCACCTGTGGCCAACATTTCTTATTAAGAATCTGTGATTCAGAAAGATTTGAAAATCAGTGATGGTACTATTTGAAACATGTTAAAGGTTGTTGACTTTGGGCATTAATCCATAATTAAGAACCACATAACAAAATGTTGCACTGTATCATATTCAAACACTGATTTTGACCAAAAGTATATATAATTTTCAGGGAAGGCAATGGCACCCCACCCCAGTACTCTTGCCTGGAAAATCTGGACAGAGTAGCCTGGTGGGCTGCAGTCCATGGGGTCGCTAACAGTCGGACAGACTGAGCAACTTCACTTTCACTTTTCTCTTTCACGCACTGGAGAAAGAAATGGCAACCCACTCCAGTATTCTTGTCTGGAGAATCCCAGGGATGGGGGAGCCTGGTGGGCTGCCGTCTATGGGGTCACACAGAGTCGGACACGACTGAAGTGACTTAGCAGCAGCAGCATATATAATTTTAACTTGCTGGACTTCAGATTACTTAAGAGCATGCACTTAAGGGTCAAAGTAGAGTTTGAATTCCTACTCTGCTGGATGAATTAGAGCATGTTTTCAAAAATCTCTGAACCTTGGTTTTATTATCTGCAAAGAAAGTAAATAATATGTACATTAAAGATTTGCCATGAGGAACTGATTAGACATTAATGTAATAGGAATGTACTTGGCACATAGTAAGCACTTCATAAAAATTAGTTTTCCTTATTCCCTTCCAACAATGAAACCCACATTTAAATTAAAAAAAAAAAGTATTCCATCACTAGGCATATGAAGTGAACATAAGGAGATAATTAAGAAAAGTATTTGATGAAATATCCTGAAGAAATGCAAGACTTTTGGAATAAGTTCACATAGCAACACCCTTAGTCCCATAAATTATCAAGTTTAAAAGAAGGTACTGGTTTTCTTGTATAGATTTAGGTAGGTTAAAGATTGTTTGGTCTCGAGAAACATCATGGTGATTACCAGCAGGTAATCTTATAGGCATTCATTCCTTGGAGAACAAGGAGACAAATAAAGGCATCTAGTTTCCCCTTCTGTGTCACTGAGTGACACGGGGCCTGTCTGTCCCATCCTTATACTTTAAAGCCCTATAAGGCTTCTCAGCTGGCACAATGGTAAAGAATCCACCTGCCTATGCAGGAAATGCCAGACATGAGTTCGATTCCTGGGTCGGGAAAATCCCCTAGAGGAGGAAATGCCCATCCACTCAAGTATTCTTGCCTGGGAAATCCCGTGGACAGAAGAGCCTGGTGGGCTACAGCCCATGGGATCTCAAAGAGCTGGACATGACTGAGTGAGTGAGCACACACACACACACAAACACACACAAAATACAGAACAGCTGAAGCTATGAGCAGATTAGAATATTAATTGAGAACATTACATATTTTCACGTGAAAGCATTATTATAACATCACATCTCACAACATTATTTGCAGAATGTGCTTATTTAATCTTAGATACACATACTATGAAGTGAAGTGAAGTCACTCAGTTGTGTCTAACTCTTTGCAATCCCATGGAGAGGGCCCCAGGCTCCTCTGTCCATGGAATTTTCCAGGCAAGAGTACTGGATTGGGTGGCCATTTCCTTCCCCAGGAGGATCTTCCCGACCCAGGGATCAAACCCAGGTCTTCCACATTGCAGGCAGATGCTTTACCATTTGAGCCACCAGGGAAGCCCACTCACACATACCATACGGAGAAGGAAATGGCAACCCACTCCAGTACTCTTGCCTGGAGAATCCCAGGGACAGAGGAGCCTGGTGGTCTGCTGTCTATGGGGTCACACAGCGTCGGACACGAATGGAGCGACTTAGCATGCATGTATGCATTGGAGAAGGAAATGGCAACCCACTCCAGTATTCTTGCCTGGAGAATCCCAACGATGGAGGAACCTGATGGGCTGCCATCTATGGGGTCGCATAGAGTCCAGCACAACTGAAGCGACTTAGTAGCAGCAGCAGCTGCTGCAACACACTATATAGTAAGGCAGTGAGCTTTCACAACGTAGAGGAAAATGAGGTGCATATTTATCAAACTTTTAGAAAGTCCTAGATTTTAAATTTGATAACAGTATGTTGTTGCCTTTGGAAGGTAAAGCAAAAGGAAAACCTACACTTTGGCAAAACCATTTTCAGACATAGTTGGAGGAATCTGAGTCTGACACATACAGAAAAGAAAGAAATAGAGGTCAGGAAGCAGCCAAAATATAATTAGGGCCAGCTTCTCCTGATTCTGAGGTCTGCTCTTTTGGTTGTGATTTTTAAGATTTTCTTTGAGTTTCTTTTCTTCTTTTCTAAATCATTTTACTTTGGTTTAAAAAATGTGATAGAAAGAGGAAGTGAAATGAAAAATGAGCAACATGCCTCTGTGCTTTCTGCACTGCAATTTGTTCTGGAATTTCACTTGCCTTAAAAATGCTCATTTTGTCAAGGATTCATTCATTCTTCTTCGCTAACTTAACTGATTTTCTGCTTTTCATGGAGATAGATCTGAAAATGTAAGCACTTCTTCACATTGACTGCAATGTATCTGTCTGCTGAGTTAAGTTCCCTCCACCATTTAAAACTAGAATAAAAGTAAGGCACTCAGGATAATAAATTAACATGCTTGATGCACGTTTACTTCGAAGTACCGTGTTCCATTATTGTCAACTAATTAAGTTGGGGGAAGCTATTAAAAATCTATTATTTTCAAAGTTTAAGAGACTTTTGGTTAAGTGCCTGATGGTTGAAAACTCATGTAACTGGAGTGCCATGAAGAGAAGAGAGACAGAATATGACAAATTCAATATGTGATCTCATAATGGTTGAGCATTTTCCAAACTGGACAGGCTGTTAGAAATTCTCTCCATCTTGAGTTTTATGAATGTAGTATGTGAAAGTCATTGGGCTGTAAATGTAAGACCAACTCTCCTTCAGAGTCTTACTATATAAATGTTATTTTTTATTAAAAATAGGAAATTGACAAAGATAAATAAAAGGAGCTCTAAATAGCAACTGTCTTCATTGGATGTCCCCACAAGTAGGTCCTGAGGTTAGGACTGAAGTTGTAAACAGCTGTGCCATGCTGGGACTTCCCCAGTGGCTCAGATGGGAAATCCACCCACAGTGTCTGAGTCACTAAGCACAGCACACAGTGCCTCAGTCCGTTGTATCTGACTCTTTTTAACCCCATGGGCTGTAGCCTGCCAGGCTCCTCTGTCCATGGGATTTCCCAGGCAAGAATACAGGAGTGGGTTGCCATTGCCTTCTCCAGGGGATCTTCCCCACCCAGGGATTGAACCGGCGTCTCTTGCATCTCTTCTACTGGCAGGCAGATTCTTTACCACTGTGCCACATGGGAAGCCTAGGTCTGCTGTGTACGTGGCTTATTTAAGAGGCACAGGCAGGAACATTGGAAGTGAAATAAAAAAAGAAGAGGAAGTCAGTATATTACCTAATTGGAGTCCTCAGTTACTTAGGCAACAAAATTCCACTGGGAAAATTCTGAAAGTTAGGAAGAAAGTGTCTTAGAATTATTCTCTCCAATCCCTGTCACTAGTTGAGAGACAATCCTTGGGAGGACTTGGATTCCTCAGCATTCCTGCCCTGACACTTGGCAAGAGAAATTGGGAGTCAGATCCTGGGTTATTTTGTGCTGAGGTTTCGGGTCACCTGTGTGGACCCTCACTGGCGTGTGACATGTCAGCCATTCAGAGTGTCTGTGTCCTCCTTACCTCCTGATGCCAACAGTCAGAAATTTCAACAGTGACTGGATATTTGATGGCATTAAGAGATTGGCGGGTTTCCCAGGGGGGTGCAGTGATAAAGAATCTCTCTGCGAATGCAGGAAACACAGGCTCAATCCCTGGGTTGGGAAGATCCCCTGGAGGAAGAAATGCAACCTGCTCCACTATTCTTGCCTGGAGAATCCCATGGACAGAGGAGCCTGGTGGTCTACAGTACATGGGGTTGTAAAAAGATGTAATTGAGCACGAATGCACATTAATTTTATGTAACATAAGTTACTGGGTAATGCAAAAAAAAAAAAAAGAAGAAGTACATTTAATATATACATAGACAAATGCTTGTGAGTCAAATATTATTTGTGTGAGGTGAGGTGAAGTCACTCAGTCATGTCTGACTCTTTGCAGCCCCGTGGACTGTAACCTACTAGGCTTCTCTGTCCATGGGATTCTCCAGGCAAGAATACTGGAGTGGGTTGCCATTTCCTTCTCCAGGGGATCTTCCCGACCCAGGGATCGAACCTGGGTCTCCCGCATTGGAGGCAGACGCTTTAACCTCTGAGCCACCAGGGATTTTACCTAAACATGTAGCAGGGCCATGAAGGGAAGTCGGTAGAGATATGGATGAGATAAATTGCCATGAGTTGATAATAGCTTAAGCTGGTGACATGTACATAGGTTTATGACATGATTCTCTCTACTTTTAAAATTTTCAGCAGTAAAATTTGTTGTTTTTAATACAAGAGAAGTAGAGAGATATAGGTGGCTTGAAGTGAAGTGAAGTCACTCAGTCGTGTCCGACTCTTTGTGACCCCATGGACTGTAGCCTATCAGGCTCCTTCCTCTATGGGATTTTTCAGGCAAGAGTGCTGGAGTGGATTGCCAGATCCTTCTCCAGGGGATCTTCGTGACCCAGGAATCGAACCCGGGTCTCCCGCATTGTGGGCAAATGCTTTACCGTCTGAGCCACCAGGGCTTCCCTATAGGTGGCTTACTAATATCAAATAATTTAGGGGAACAAAATATAACCAGTCATAATTTTGAAAACTTTCTAACAGCTAACTCTTACCTTAGTGATGAAATTTGATTCTCATATAAATATAATTTATAAATATGGCATTAAATGTGAAGAAAAGCTAGCTCTGAATGTTAATTAATCAATACTAGTTCAAATGTTCATAAAAATTACTCCATAGCCTTTTAACTTTGAGTATGTACCAAATAAATCAGGTATAGGAATTTAAGATGCTTCTATAAATAGTATGGGTTTCCCCTAAAAATCTGACATTTATTAGATGACACAAAACTGAACCATCATCTTGCAGATTTTTCTCTAAACTTATTTTTAAGTTTTTTTTTATCTATGAGCCATGCAATGTTAATAAGCTAGAACCTAGCAGAGAATATGATCATTTCAACTGTAAAGCAATGAGAAAGTTTCAGTTCTCACTTACCTAATAATTTCACACAGTTCAATTTAGCTGTTCCAAAAATGACCCAAACTATTTTCATATTTCTTTTCAGAAATGTACAGCTAGACTGAATAATCCATTAGTTCTGGCTACTTTGCGTGGTCCTGTGATTACTTACTACAAAAAAGGATGTGCTTCCCAAAGTGGAGACACATTCAACATGACACAGTTTCTAAAGTCAGCATATGAATTAAAAAACCTATATAAAATTATATCTAAAATTACCCATGCTACTGCTGCTGCTGCTAAGTCACTTCAGTCGTGTCCGACTCTGTGTGATCCCACAGACGGCAGCCCACCAGGCTCCCCCATCCCTCCAGAAGTTAAGAATCATCTCTTAAGAAGCTGAGTAAAACCAGTTTCTCTTTATCAGTGTGTAGGTATTTGTGCTTGTACCATTCTCTTAGGTTATAAATTTTTCAAAACTGAACTTTGGGAACAATGAATGCAAATATCTTTCTGTTCTCATTGTTGTAGCTGCTGACAACATATGCAGATTGCATAACATCAGTATCTTACAAAAGTGAAAGCAAAATATTCTGTTAGAAGAAAATAAATTTTAAAAAAAGAATAACCTTTAACTATATATGTTTTTAGAGTCAGTCCCTCTTCCAGAGCAGTTCAGTAGTTGGAATTTTATGAAAATAAAAACTAGCTGGCTTAACTGACTGTAGTAATGAAATCAATACTCATTTCTAATCTAGAGTTTTAAAAATCAGATGTCTCAGGACTTTAATTCTACTAACTAGCAAGTAAATTGCTAAATAACATATCCTCCTTTTAATGAACTAGTACATGAATGGATAGTTTGAATTTAAAAAATTGTTAAACCATGTTGATTTTGCCAAGATATGTAAGATATTTTATGTCAGCCTATAAGATTCTTAGGATTAATATATAAAAACTGGACAGTATATGTATGTGAAAAAACCTGGACTGTGTGCATAGACTGTGATGCAAAATGCTACATGAATTTTGAGACCAAACACACATAATAAAGGACTCATTAGGCTTTCAGAATGTTGACAATTAAACAAGCAATGTAAGCAATTGCTTTGCTTACAATGAGATTAAGAACAGATTTGACTGCCTTTTTCTTTTGCATGATTCCAATACATATGTTCATCTCCACTATCACCTAGAATTTGTCATAGTACTGACTGCTGCAATATAATATGAATTTGGCACAAATATAAAAATTCACTAAATATCATTTTAAAACACAAAGCAATTATCTGGAATTATGACTATTGTGGCCATTGAGAAAATATTGAGTACCAATTTAAAATTCTAAATAAGGCATATGTTGACTGCCCTTCCCCTTGGCATCTTTCTATACCATTTAGATGACAACCAATCAGAGAAATAGTAAAATCTGCAGACGTCCCAAGGACCAGGTAGGTAGAGGAAGTTGATTCGTGGGATTTAATATAGTATGGATAGATCTTGAATGGCAAGCAGATGCCATAGTCCACTGGAAAAAATGAGCAAAGAATGGAATACTTTACTGGTCAACAGAAGTAATTCTTGCACTGTCAGTGACCTTAAGATCTAGGGTTGTGAACACACCCTCTCATTCCTTGCTGTTTGTGGACAAATCCGTAGGTGTGTGTGCTGGTGATTTAACTTGTACCCAGAATCAGACACTTAAAGGGACAGTCTCAGATCACAGTAGAGGCAGTGCTTAGTGAGTAGTTCCCCAAAGTGTGCATTTTCTCAGTGATTTTTTTTTGGTTCTTTTTCTTGAGCTCCTTCTTCAGCTTCCTGACTCAAAACATCTGGAGGTGGAGCCAGGAACCAGTATTATACAGACAGCAAACAAAACTTCTCTAAATAATCTGTGTGCATAATCAAATCTTAGAAACACAGAGCAAAATAGATTTTCTTCCTTATATGCCCTCATTTGCAGACTTCTTTTTTTAAACAATATTTATTTGTTTATTTCAGTTCAGTTCAGTCGCTCAGTCCTGTCTGACTCTTTGCGACCCCATGAATCGCAGCACGCCAGGCCTCCCTGTCCATCACCATCTCTCGGAGTTCACTCAGACTCACCTCTATCAAGTCCGTGACGCCATCCAGTCATCTCATCCTCGGTTGTCCCCTTCCTCTCCTGCCCCCAATCCCTCCCAGCATCAGTCTTTTCTAATGAGTCAACTCTTCGCATGAGGTGGCCAAAGTACTGGTGTTTCAGCTTTAGCATCATTCCTTCCAAAGAAATCCCAGGGTTGATCTCCTTCAGAATGGACTAGTTGGATTGTGCCAAATCTTAGTTGCAGCATGCAGCGTCTAGTTGCTTGACCAGGGATCGAACCCAAGCTGTCTGTATTGGGAGCACAGAGTCTTAGGCACTAGGCCAACCACTCCAGTATTCTTGCTTGGAGAATCCCAGGGATGGAGGGGCCTGGTGAGCTACCACCATTGGGGTTGCACAGAGTTGGACATGACTGAAGCAACTTAGCAGCAGCAGCACCATGGAAGTCCCTTATGTACAGACTTCTATGCATAAATGCACACAACCATCAGGGGTATCTGAGGTTTAGGAATTATAATCTTCAAGAGTCTAACGGGAAATAGTGATGAGGATGATGACAATATTTTGCTCCTTTTTTTAAATTGAATTTTGGAAATAGTCTCAAGCACTTCCCAGTAACATTGTCCAGCAAAAATAGATTAGAATTCTGTATAACTGTCCAGTCAACTACAATAATTCTTTGTTTGATGTTTAATGTTTTATTCATTATTTTACTACTTCATAGTATTATACTTCCATTAGCCTTGCTAAACTACAAAACATAAAGTGATGGCTTGAAAGCCATTAATTCTTTTGGAAATACTGAAAGGGTTAGGAAGGGTTCAGAATCATTTAGGACAATGGATGTAAAAACGTGCTCCTGTTCCCCAAATTGGATAATACTTTTAATTTGTTTCTGCCACTCAAGGTTTACAATCTGTTCATTTCACTTTGATCAGAAAATTCATTTAAAAGGTATTTATTGATTGCAGTTACACTTTGCACTTAAAATGTTACACTGTTAAAAGGTGAAAAATATCCTTATAAAGGCGAGGATATTCAATTCTCAGATCAAAAATACTGGCATTTTCTAAAAAGAAGGCTAATAGCTGAATTAATTCCAACTACAATGGAAAGTGTGCATAAGTGAATGACATAGTTCAAACATGGATAAATGCTGCTAATTATATGTTAAAGTTATAGCCAAAACCCTGCCTTGGGGCTGGTTCAAAGTTAATCAAATTCATCTGGCCTGAATTCACAAGCTGCTCACCTTTTCAGAAGGTGAACAGTCTGTACATTCAGGCCAAAGCTAAAGGGAAGAATGAATGAAATTCTGTTATTTCTAAGGAGATCTTGGGAGCCATGGATCCATGACTCATTGAAATTACATAAGACACAGTGGCTGCTGCCTGAAAATCCATTTAGTCTCCACAGTTTTAGAAACTGACCAGGATTCACACAGCGCTCACTTTGTGTGTGTGTTGGGGGAGAGGGGTGCATCTTCACACTCAGCAGCGCCCCACACTCCTGTCACTGGAAAGTGGAAATGGTCCAGGGTGCTGGCCTTCCCGTTTACCATCTGTCTTCTCTGGGTCTCTCAGGAGTGTGTTTTTGTGTTTGTTGTTCATTAGTTAAATAACCTGTTGTACAATCTATGTTATCTTTCTTGGGTCTGTAATTCACACATTTTTAACTGTCTTAAATTTCCATATTTTGGAATTATAGGCTATTTTCCATTGAGTTAAGAATTATCTGCTATTATGTTCATAGGGAAAAAAAAAGATAAAATTTGGGCTATCAGCTGTTTTGATTTTGAGGCCATAGGTATTTTGATTTTTATTCCATTTTAAAATGATTTATTCTGATTATTTGTATTCATTTTAGACACTGTTGTAGGGGATTTAGAAATCATTAAATTACTGCCTTCACAAAACTTGTATTATTGTAGGCACAGGAGGATAAAAATAAATAAATAAATTGAGAGAGTCGGGGGAAAGATGACTTAAATAGGATGGTCAGGAAAGACCCACTGAAAAGGTAAATTTAAGAAAAGATTGAGACTTCCCTAATGGTCCATCCTAAAGGAGATCAGTCCTGAGTGTTCACTGGATGGACTGATGTTGAAGCTGAAACTCCAATATTTTGGCCACCTGATGCAAAGAGCTGACTCATTGGAAAAGACCCTGATGCTGGGAAAGATTGAGGGCAGGAGGAGAAGGGGACGACAGAGGATGAGATGGTTGGATGGCATCACTGACTCGATGGACATGAGTTTGGGTGGATTCCGGGAGTTGGTGATGGACAGGGAGGCCTGGTATGCTGTGGTTCATGGGGTCACAAAGAGTCAGACATGACTGAGCAACTGAACTGAACTGAATGGTCTTGTCTGTGCTTAGTCACTAAGTCGTGTCCAAGTCTTTTGTCACCTCGTGGATTATAGCCCACCAGGGTTCCATGGAGTTTTCCAGGCAAGAATACTAGAGTGGGTTGCCATTTTCTCCTTCAGGAGATCTTCCCGACCCAGAAATCGAACCCACGTTTCCTGCATCTTCTGCCTCGGCAGGTGGATTCTTTACCACTGTGCGAACCTGAGAATCCCCAGAATATGCAATACTTGTAAACTATTTTAAGAAATTATTATTTTTTTTTTTACTTTATTTTACTTTACAGTACTGTATTGGATTTGGCATACATTGACATGAATCCGCCACGGGTGTACATGAACTCCCAAACATGAACCCCCCCTCCCACCTTCCACCCCACATCATCCCTCCGGATCATCCCCATACCAAACTCATTCTATGAGGTCACCATCACCCTAATACCAAAACCTGACAAAGATGCCACAAAAAAAGAAAATTACAGGCCAATATCACTGATGAACATAGATGCAAAAATCCTCAACAAAATTCTAGCAATCAGAATCCAACAACACATTAAAAAGATCATACACCATGACCAAGTGGGCTTTATCCCAGGAATGCAAGGATTCTTCGATATCCGTAAATCAATTAATGTAATTCACCACATTAACAAATTGAAAAATAAATGCCATATGATTATCTCAATAGATGCAGAGAAGGCCTTTGATAAAATTCAACATCCATTTATGATAAAAACTCTTCAGAAAGCAGGAATAGAAGGAACATACCTCAACATAATAAAAGCTATATATGACAAACCCACAGCAAACATTATCCTCAATGGTGAAAAACTGAAAGCATTTCCCCTAAAGTCAGGAACAAGACAAGGGTGCCCACTTTCACCACTACTATTCAACATAGTTCTGGAAGTTTTGGCCACAGCAATCAGAGCAGAAAAAGAAATAAAAGGAATCCAAATTGGAAAAGAAGAAGTAAAACTCACTGTTTGCAGATGACATGATCCTCTACATAGAAAACCCTAAAGACTTCACCAGAAAATTACTAGAGCTAATCAATGAATATAGTAAAGTTGCAGGATATAAAAGCAACACACAGAAATCCCTTGCATTCCTATACACTATTTTAAGAAATTAGACTCTAAACACTTGGGGATGTTATTAAAGGGATTAGAACAGAGGAGCATAGAGCCATGTTCTACTCTGCTGAGACCAGAATATTAGGAGGCAAAGCATAAGGAGAGACCACAGCATACTTGGGAACAGAACCCCACATCAGATCCTAATCAGAGTTTATTTTTTCTGATCTTCCCATTCTTTATTCAATAAATACTTAAGATTTAACAAAACAAAACAAAAAAAAGATACAAAAAAGGAAGGCAAAGCAGAAGCAGGGAAATCAATTAGGAAAAAGTACAATGATACAAAATCATTTGTGATTTGCATCAGAATGCTAGCTATGACTGTGGTCAAAGTGAGGTATCAACAGGTTGTGAGAAGCATTCAGAATTTGAATATATTTTGAAGTAGAGCCAATAAGATTTTCTAGTCACCTGGATATGGACTGTGAGAAAAGGAAATAACTCAAAGATGACCCCAGTATTTGGCTGGAGGTACTAAAAGAATGAAATTCCTGTGTTGAGCATTTATATATGGATTTCTACTCTACATATATAATTTGTTTTAATTAATGGAAATTGTTTCTTTTCACAACTGAACAAATGTTCTAGAAACTATAAAACAAAGACATGACTAACATATATTCAGTTTTTCAAACATTACATCACCAACTTATGGGAAGTAAGTACTTTTGTTTCACCTCTCTTTTAAATCATTAAAAAAATATGCAGTTTCAACATAGAATTAATTTGGGCTGAGTGAATGCACTTACCAAGCTCTTTCTCATTACTGAGCCACAAGAAGGAATCGTCTCAACAGACAGTGATTTCTCAACATCATTTCTGCCATTCTTGAATGTTTTAACTCTGAGATAGAAAGTGACTCCTGACTCAGGAAGTGGATTTCAGTGACCTTCATTGCTCTCCTTGGCTGTTTCTCTGAACTTACCTCCATGTCAACCCTTTGCAGTGAGTGTGGGATGGAAGAGGCAGGATCCCTTAATAAAATTTTATCACTCATTTCACCCAGTCCTGTAATAAGACTAAACTTAGAATATGATTCAAACGGGATAGAAAGTTCAATTTTCAATGTGGCAAGTTGCCTTTAACAGGAATATTTATAAGAGGATTTTCACTAACTAAATGCAGTTCCTTTATTAAATACAGCTCTCCTGACACCAATTTCTGAACTATAAATTTGTTCTGATTCCCAGAGGCTTTTATGCCCTACCAACACTTATGACTTGTGAGAGGCATGCCTTTTCTTTGGCAAATTGGGAAAAGAGTTCCTTGTAAAGGGGAAAAAGGAAGATTGACTTAAGAGCAGGGTCTTCTTGGCATAGCGATTTTAGGAAAAAGAACACGTGGACGTGAAGGATTTCCAGTGTCTCTTGGAAAGGTTTCCTGTTGCCTGAGGGGTGTGCATCACTACAGAGGACCACAGGGTCTGAGAAAAGAAATATGACACAGTTGTCGAGCAGCATGGACCAGCATAGTAGTCACGGGTTTCGGTCTATTTAGCTTTTTTCAATAGCAGTGATCCCAACATACGCTAGGTTAACCTTAAAAATGCATTCCAGTATATCGTGCTCAGCCATTCAGTTGTGTTCTACTCTTTGTGACCCCATAGACTTAGAGCCCACCGGCCTCCTCTGTCCGTGGAATTTTCCAGGCAAGAATACTGGAGTGGGTTGCCGTTCCCTATTCCACCAGATCCTCCCAATCCAGGGATTGAACCCGAGTCTCCTGCATTGGCAAGGTGGTTTGTTTTCCAACAAAGCCACCTGGGAAGCCCCCAGTATACATTAGGCACAGACAAAGAGTGTTTGATTCTACTTGCACAAGGTACCCAGAACAGTCAACTTCATAGAGTCAGAAGGTACATTGGCAGGTGCCTGGACAGGGGGTGGGTGGGGTGACCATGGGAATGGAGACTTGGCATTTAAAGGGGACAGTGTTTCAGTTCAGGAAGGTGAAAAATTCAGGAGATGGATGATGGGGAGAGTGGCACACGATGAGAACGTACTTAGTGCCACTGAACTAACTCCATGGTTAAATATGGTTAAAAGAGTATGTTTTATATTATGTGACTTCTACCACGATAAAAAATATTTTAAAAGCAGTGATTCTAAATGACTTACTAAATTCTCTTTGTATCTCCTGTCTTTTAATTGAACAGTTTATGTTTTATCCACAGTATTTTCCCTTCATTGGGCCACTTTGTTCTCTTTACCCCTCTGCTCTCTTGAGTTCAATATTCACTTCTCATATTACCAGTTTCAGTTACATGAGAAAATGATAAAATATTAAATGTATACATAACAAAGACAGCTCTTTGCTAAATTCTCCCAACCACCACAAGCCATAATGTTTTCTGTGAGTCCTTTCATCAAATATCTTCTAGATTCAGTCATCACAAATTATACACAAGCTGCTGCTGCAGTCATGTCCAACTCTGTGCAACCCCATAGACGGCAGCCCACAAGCTAAATATGTTCATATTCAATATTTGCTCTAAAGTAGAAATAAAACAATATGCATATAATCATTATCTCACCCTAGATTATAAATTAACTGAAGACCAGGAAATGATCTCATTCATATGCCTGTAGCCTCAAACAGTGTTTGGCATAAGAAAGGAGTTTAGTAAAACTGGTATGTGATGACATGCGAGCTAACCTCGAGAGACAGAGGGTATTTAAATCTACCACTCCACTCTTTTCCTCTTCTGTTCTTTTCCTCCTGTCTCGAACAATTCCTTTATATAACAAACAGCAGATCTAAACTATCCTGTATTTATTTTTGATCCAAAATTATTATAGAGTCCTTTCTGATAGCCAATACAAAGATGGGTTTCTTGTCATTACATTGTAAAAGATGCCAACCATTTCAAGTTGCATTAAAAATCTACAGTTACTATTGCAGATGGTAGAGTTTTTGTTGTTGTTTGTATGTGGGAGATACATATGCATATATATATATACATAACATTTTAATTTTGAGACAATTATTCACATGTTATTGTAAGAAATAAGACAGAATGACCCAGTACAAAAATAAGCACAAGAAAAATGGCTCAGAATAACTTTGCTGAATTATACCAGCGTTAACACCCAGATTCTGAAGTTGTAGTATAGTTTCAGAAGATGGCTTGGCCTTTTGGCTAAGATCCAGGGTAGTACGGGGGCTTCCAAGTGGCACAACAGTAAAGAATCTGCCTGCCAATGTAGGAGACACAAGAGATACAGGTTCGAGGCCTGGGTTGGGAAGATTCACCCCATTATTCTTGCCTGGAGAACTCCCTGGACAGAGGAGCCGGGCAGGCTACAGTCCATGGGGTCGCAAAGAGCTGGATGCGACTGAGCACACACACCAGTTTCTCCCAAAGAACCATCTTCTTGCACATATTTTGTGTATATTTAGTTCTGTGCAACTTTGTTACATGCATAGACTCATGAGATCAGCGCACAGTCAAAATTCAGAGTAAATTTATCACAAATTTCTTCCATATCAACAGTCGTCTCTCTCCTCCTGTCCCTAATACACTGCAACAATGAATCTATCCTCCACTGCTGCTGCTGGTGCTGCTAAGTCGCTTCAGTCCTCTGTCTCTTAGGAATCTTATCTATATAAAGAAAGCAAACAGAAGGTAACTTTTTGAGACTGGTTTTTATCACTCAGCATCTTTTCTTTGTGATCTGTCCCATTGGTTACATGTATCATTAGTTTGATTCTTCTCAGTGCAGAGGAGTTTCCTATGGTTTGAATGTATCCCTTTGACTAAACAGTATCATATGGAAAGAAGTGTGGGATGTTACTAATTTGGGGCTATGACCAACAAAACTGCTATGAATATTTGTGTAAGGTTCGTGTGAGAAGATATGGTTTCACTTTCCAGGCATAAATAGGCATGTGTGCATTTGCTCTGCTGTATGGGTAGTATATGTTTAGTTTTGAAAGAAATTTCCACATGTGTTCCCAGAGTGGCTTACACGTCTTACATTCTTACTGGCAAAGTGTGAGTGATATAGCTTCTCCAAACCCTCACCAGCATTTGATTTTATCATGTTTTTTAAAAATCTAGTCAATCTTATAAGTAAATAGTGAATCAGCTTGTTCTAGAGAAGAAATGATGTCAGAAGAAGAATCCTGTGAAAGCAGGGTCTGTCCCATGTAAAATTCATAGATGAGTTTATTAACCAACCACAGCTGAACTTGTCATTCTATCTCAGTTTCCTTTATCTGATCTTGAAAGATCTGTCTGATTCTTTGCGACCCCGTGACTGTAGCCTACCAGGCTCCCCAGTCCACGGTATTTTCCAGGGAAAACTACTGGTGTGGGTTGCCATTTCCTTCTCCAAGGGATCTTCCCAACCAAGGGAATGAACTCCGGTCTCCTGCATTCTGAGCCATTTACACTGGGATACATTTACACTGTGTACTTCTTAGGATATTTATATAAACGAAATACATAGAACATGTTTATATCATTACGTGGCTTACGGTAATGTGCACCATTATCAGTGATTTCTCCTTTAGTAGGTATTGCCCAGTGACACCATTTAAGCTTTGATGGTGAATTTTAATGGCAATAAGAAACTTGAAGTCTTAGATTGAAAAGGAATCACTTAAAAGGAATTTGATCCCAGTCACAGATAACCATTTTACTACTACTTTCCACTCCTCTGGTATCACTCAGTCAGTTCAGTTCAGTCGCTCAGTTGTGTCCGACTCTTTGCATCTAGTCAAAATATAAAAGCACTTAATAGTGGGAGGGACGTACATAAAATTCAAAGTAGTCCTTACTGTAAATGCTCGTCTACTAAAAAAAATAGATATGCACTGCCTAGTTCAGTTCTGAATTTTGCTTTTGACAGGAACATTAAAATGTATCTTTCCATAGCACTTTCCTTTTGCATATAAACTAAGTAGATTTAAAACTTGGATTCCCAAAACATTGCTGAAGATTCTAAGTTACTTAAAAAAATAAATTTCTCCAAATCATTTTCACAATTAAGCTTAATTTAAAACTCATCTGTTACAGTTAACAAAGCAGTCAGTCAGAACTTTTTTCTGACAAAGTTCTACAGTAAGCTGTACAGGTTGTAACTATGTTCAGGCACTGTTATTATTTCCTAGGGATTGTTATGAGCTGCCAATTCTTCTACTTCCATAGTTCATTACGCCATTCAAAGTAGTTTCATGCTCACCATCTTATTTGTCTCTCCTAAAATGTTCCTAATGGTAAGGTATCCTGGGCGCTCCTCATTCTGTTCTAAAGATGTGGAAACTACTGTAGTTCATTAAGCTAGTTACCTTACTGGGCCTGGAATTCAAGTCTCTCCAGCCTGCATTTGTGCTTACCAATTCTCACTTCATCCCCTTAAGCTCTCTCTTAGGGTCCAGTGAACTCTGTAACTGAAAGAATGCAAGAGCATGATTGCCAAACCTGCAGCAACAATTTCTATCAAAACGTTTACCCCTCAAGGTCCTTGGAAGATGCTGTGCTAGTTGAAACTGTTGAGTTAAGATAGTCAGGTAGGGGAGTTGCTGACACTCATTATCAGACAGGTCAGGAAATGCGTTTACTGTGCGGCACATTTACTCCAATACACCGTTCATTCTGGCCATCTCATAATCCAGTTCCCTGACTTATTTGCTTGTGCTGACGCACAGGAGAATTCCCACACAGTTCTCTACCTCTGCTCTTACTACAGCAAATGGACAACTCAGCAGTGATTCCAGTCATGGCACTTAAACATGGCTGTTAAAAGACTGACATACAGACCGATTTTAAAGATCAATACAGTTCCTCCCTTAAAAAAAAAAAAACAAGTCCTCCGCCCACTAATTCTTATTTAAAAATTAAGCAAAATGTTCCATTTCCTAACTCAGAGGTAAAGAAACCTAACTGTGGCTCACCTTTGTCCTCCCAAGCTATCTGATCTTAGGATGTTATTAAATTTCCAAAGTTTCTTTTGTGAAATCTTGCCTGTGTCTTCCTGCTATCATCCTAAGATTCCAGGGAAGACAGTGCGTGTATGCCTGTATATATGTGTGTGAGAGAGAGAGAGAGAAAACACTTGTGTGTGTAGTGATGAGGGGGTCCTGATACTATAAGAATGGTGACATGATGGGTACATAATGATTTAAAATAGAGAACCAGGCCTGCACTATTCTATTTCTTAACACCTATTTATTATTTTTGCCAAGTCTTTGCTCTCCGGTCACTCAGTCATGTCTGACTCTTTGCGACCCCATGGACTGCAGCACGCCAGGCTTCCCTGCCCTTTGCCACCTCCCAGAGCTTGCTCAAACTCATGTTCATTGAGTCAGTGAAGCCATCCAACCATCTCATCCTCTGTCTCCCGCTTCTCTTACCTTCAATCTCCCCCGGAAGCAGGATATTTTCCAATGAGTCATCTCTTGGCATCAGGTGGCCAAAGGATTGGAGCATCAGCATCAATTCTTCGAATGAATATTCAGGGTTGATTTCCTTTAGAATTGATAGGCTGAATCTCCTTGCAGTCCAAGGGACTCTCAAGAGACTTCTCCAACACCACATGTCAAAAGCATCAATTCTTCAGTGCTCAGCCTTCTTTATGGTCAAACTTTCACATCCATACATGACTACTGGGATAGCCATAGTGAAATGAAGTCGCTCAGTCGTGTCCGACTCTTTGCGGCCTCATGGACTGTAGCCTACCAGGCTTCTCTGTCCATGGGATTCTCTAGGCAAGAATACTGGAGTGGGTTACCATTTCCTTCTCCACGGGATCTTCCTGACCCAGGGATCGAACCCAGGTCTCCAGCATCGGAGGCAGATGCTTTAACCTCTGAGCCACCAGGGAAGCCCATAGTTCCAACTAAACAGACCTTTGTTGACAAAGTAATGCCAAGTCTTATCCGTTTAAATTTCCTGATGTCTCTTATTAACATTTTGCATTTTCATAGTCACCAACATATTCAGATCTTCATGTTTCTCACTCTTCTATTTCCTCCAATTCTTCCCTTCTTTCTGATTGTATTTTGCTCAGTTCAAGCACATGTACTACATCATGAATCATAGCATATCCAAGTCCATAAACTTCCAATAACATTTATTTTCTGTCAAATTAAATACAATTCATTCCCATTTAGATTTCTCAATATGTTATCATCTTATCTTAAAACCTTCATCCTGCCTTTTCTCTCCTCATTTTCCTTTCAAACTGGATTACATTATTTTATTTAAACAATACATTTATCCTCCCATCTAGATGACTCACTCCTCCATCCTGTTCTGAATATTTACTTCACATCATCCTGAGAAATCCTGCTCACCTTCAAAGTCCTTCACTAATGACATATTTTTTTAGAAGTTTGAGTTAAATCTTATCTATATTTATTTTACAAATCCTACACTATTATCTTATAGCATAGTTATTTTTCTGCTTATAGCCCTGCATGAGTTCCTTGAGAACAAAGGTAAAAAAATATGCCTGATCTTGTATCCCATGTGTGTTAATTCGCTTGGGCTGCCCTAACAAAATACCAGAGACCAAGTGGCTTGAACAACAGACATTTATTTCTCACACTTCTGGAAACTGGAAGCCTAAGATCAAGCTGCCAGGTAACTTGGTTCTCCAGTGAAGACCCTATTCTTGGTTTGCAGACGGCCACCCTCTTGTGCATCTCATGACAGAGAGAAAGAGCAAGCAGGTGTCTCTGCATAATTGTTTAGTTGCTAAGTCGTGCCCGATTCTTTGCACCCCCGGGGACTGTAGACTGCCAGGCTCCTCTGATCACAGGATTGTCCAGGCAGAATACTGGAGTGGGTTGCCATTTCCTCCTCCAGAGGATCTTCCTGACCCAAGGATCAAACCCGCATCTCTTACATCTCCTGCATTGGCAGGCAGGTTCTTTACCACTGAGTCACCAGGGAAGTCTCCTGTCTCTGCTTGCTGCTGCTGCTAAGTCACTTCAGTCATGTCCGACTCTAGGCAGCCCACCAGGCTCCCCCATCCCTGGGATTCTCCAGGCAAGAATACTGGAGTGGGTTGCCATTTCCTTCTCCAATGCATGAAAGAGAAAAGTGAAAGTGAAGTCGCTCAGTCTGTCCGACTGTTAGCGACCCCATGGACTACTACTCTGTCCATTGGATTTTCCAGGCAAGAGTACTGGGGTGGGGTGCCATTGTCTCTGCTTACAAAGGCAATAATCTCACCATGAAAGCCTGGCCCTCACTACCTCATCTAAACCTGATCACCTCCCAAGGCCCTGTCTTCAAATACCATCAAATATTTGCTAAGGGCCCTAATATATGAATTTTGGGGAGACACACTTCAAGGCATAGCACTGTGTGATATTTAACATAATACTTTACACATAACAAATACTTTTTGAGCTGAATTGTAATAGAAACAAATTTCAAAAAGCCAATTTGATATAATAATGATAATGATGATTTTCCTCACTTCCAGATCCTCTCTTGGCAACAGATTCCCCCCACCCCACCACACACACACACACACACACACCACACATAAAAGAAAAGGAAGGAAGAATTCTTACTCCAAGGATTCTCTAGTGAAAAGGCAATCCAGCATTATACTTAATAAGAAATAATCCCGGCCCCCAAATTTTAAAATTACATTTGAATAAGCCATAATATTTTGCACATTCATTGAATCATTTCACTTTGGGGGAAAAAATGACTATGATAAAAAAAGTATAAATCAGAAGTAATTGAAGTTAAGTAATAACCATTTTGAAACAAATTTATTAAATCTATGGAGATAAGCTCAGGTTTTGTCTACTCTGGCAAAATGCAGTGCACACCTGTAACTATAACTATAAATCATACTGGTATTTGTACTATTCAGTTCCAAAAGTCCCTTTTTTCTTCTAAGTTTTATAGATAATTATGCTGCGATTCATGGGATCACAGAAAGTTAGACACAACTGAGTGACTGAACTGATTCTTTCTTATTTTTCACTGTATTCTCAAACAAATCTATGCAATATTTGTAGTACCAATTTCAATATTAAAAATACAACTTTGTGTGGTAAGTATTTACAGAAAGAGAAAAGAAATCGTAGCTCTCCTAGAAGAATTAAGGCAACTGTAACAGGAGAAGTCTTAGGATAGCTAGAGAGCGACCAATGTTCCTCAAAACATGGGACTACAGTTTTAATTAAACACTGAGAAGCTTCAATAGTTCAAATACTTACTAAATTCATCATAAGACTGAAAAAGATCTGTGCTATCCAGGTTTGTAGGAAAACAAAGCCTACCTCAGAACTAACCATAGATTAAATGGTAAGGCAAGGAAGAACAAGAGTGAGTGATAGAGTGAGTCATATTCTGTAAATGTGAGCTGCGCTCTGTTTACACTATGCAACGTTAACATGCTTTTCTGTGTCTTCTCTGTTTAACAGATCAGACGGACTCACGGTCACAGCAGTTAAAAAGATGGAGATATCTGAATGAAAACATCTCACTGGGCTTCTGTCCACGTCCTGTCACTGGGAGTTTGCCTCCACGTGTCAAATGAGTCGAGTCCCTGGATACTAATAATGCTGGTATAGGCTTCTGAGATTATACTATAAATTTTTCATTGGTTTCTGCCTCTCAGTGGATTCTCTTGATTCTCAGAAGAAGGTAAAGCCCTAGAAATCTCAGTAACACAATGGTTATCACATGTTGAGATGCTCTGTGTCAACTCAGATCATTGACACACACATTTCAAACTTATAAGGCCCCGATGTATAAACCAGCCTGGCCAATCATAACATAAATTCAACAAAAAAGAGTCAGACTGCCAGGGTTCAAGTTTCAGCTTGATGACTTCTTAGCAAGTTACTATATCAATTTCTAAACTTGTGAACAATGGAAATAATAGCAGCTACCTTAGGCACTGCTGTGTCAATGAGCTAATATGTTTAAAATACTAATTATAGTGTTTGACATATAGTAAACATAAACTACACACACAGTAATGATTTGGGGTTTGAGAAATGAGTGTAAATTATTAGTAGAAATAATATACTAATACCTGGAAAATTAGAATTAAGTAGCTTGGTTCATCCTTTTCCTGTAGTCACTTTCACTGGCCAATTTTTGAAAACTATGTTTTTGCTGAATAATGGCTTTTAAAAATATTACATTCCATATCTTCCAGATTTCTTAAAAAGAAAGTCATGTAAACCAACCGAACTAACTTCCTATGACATAAAGAGTTTTTACATAAACTAGCATTTTTGTTTGTTTCTAATTATAGGGAAAGAAGGATGTCAATATTTCCAGATATTATAGAAGAAAACAACTCATACTATTTTCTCCCAGTTTTTAACAATTTCTTTAGAAACCTTATTCTTCTATTTACATGTAACTGTGTATTTAAAACCTTTAAGCCTGGGATTCCTATAGACAGGCAGGCTTTATGCTGTTGGGTTACATCATGGAATAACTTCTGCGAAAATGAGTTGGAAAATATTATTACATCTATTCTCTGTGTTGCACACTGGCTGTTTATATTCCTGTTTATGTTGACTACTAAATAAAATACAAATAGCTCATTGCACAGTGTGGGTTTAGCCATTTTCAACAATCTTTCGTAGTTCCTAAAAATTCCTTATTAATGAGCCCTTCATGTATTGCTATATATATATATGTACATGAACTGATAGGATATCAGTTAATGATCACATTCAGAATTCTTACACCTGGGTAATCAAAGGTTCTCTTTTTGGTCACCTGGCTTCCATATACTCTCCAATGTTGGACCTCCCCACATTTAAGGCACACTTGCCTTGCAGGATATAAAGAGAATACGAAGATGTCAAAGTCTTGCTTCCTCAGCCTTCCTGGTGACAATCCTGCTGGCATGAGATGTGGTTTCAGAAACTCTTGCCGAAACAGAGCCTCATGGGGAGGAAGGCGATGGGGACCCGCGCGGCACTCAAGGTTGCCGCAGTGGCGGCCCCTGCTGGAGGGATCAGGGACAGCAATTCTCCCGGGGCACCGGGCCCCCCAGGCAGCCCAGCACTCAGAGCGGCCACTTGGCCCCTGGGACTGGACCATTTTACCGATAGCATCAGGGACCCTGTTCGGAGATGTGGCCCCGTGCCTTGCTTCTCATTCTAGTCACCCCCACCCCAAGTTGAGCTCTCTTATTCTCCCAGTGAAAAATTCTGCTGCTGCTGCTGCTGCTGCTAAGTCGCTTCAGTCGTGTCCGACTCTGTGTGACCCCATAGACTGCAGCCCACCAGGCTCCCCCGTCCCTGGGATTCTCCAGCAAGAAAACTGGAGTGGGTTGCCATTTCCTTCTCCAATGCATGAAAGTGAAAAGTGAAAGGGAAGTCGCTCAGTCGTGTCTGACTTCTAGCGACCCCATGGACTGCAGCCCACCAGGTTCCTCCATCCATGGGATTTTCCAGGCAAGAGTACTGGAGTGGGGTGCCATCGCATCCTCCGAACAATGCTGCTAACAAATCCCATTTCTTCCCTAAATTACTGAGGCGTGGCTTATGACGCTGCTCATCAGGGATACTCACCGATCCACCAGCTGAGGATACGCCTCCTGAACGTAGCTGTTCTCACCTGGGCAGGTGAGTCCTGGCACTCATTACATCCTGACTTGTTTCAACAGTTTGAGCACTTTTCTACATTTTAGTATCTGTGAAGGCTACCCTCCATTTCTTGTCTTGGACCTCATTCTGCTAAGAGACATATTATTATTAAACTTTCTGGTTATTCTTATATAAGAAAGAAATACTCTGGACACATGTATTCAGGTTATTCTTCTTTATGTTCTCTGACCTCCTGTGGTGACTGTGTGAATCAGTCCCCACAGAATGAATCAGGCTGAGGACACTTGGAAAAGGACCCTAGGACACACTTGCGTGTCCCGGAAGTAATTCTTCTGGAATCAGCCTGCCTGTCAATGGCTCCCTCAGAACTATTTCCTGTCTAACTGGGCTCTATTCCACACAAATAAGGAGATTTTTATGGCTGTTCTGCTGCAGCTCATAATTACCATGTTATCATGACATTCAATTTATCAGAATAGCGGGTAACTTTGATGGATATGAATCCATGATGAGAAGTGATGAAATATTTCATCTCACATTAGAATATATAAAGCCTGAAGACACGTCTGCTGGGATCAGGACCTGCTGCCCTACATGCCAACACTAGCAGGGCCTCCTAAGCATTCAGTTCAAGGACTGAAAATAGAACCACATCACATTATACAATCCTAGGATGTTGTGAGCAGGGAAAAGAGTTTGTAATCTTCCCCAGAGAAGGAAAGAAAAGAAAAAATTAATGAAAAGTTTAAAGAATCAGAATGGACTCAATCTTCCAAACAGTAACACTGGAAGACAGAAATCCGAGAGCAAATTATTTCCAGACAAAGTTTTGCAACAAGCTGATGAAAGTCAGAGCTAACACAGAGGATACATGAGAGTTTTCTTACGAAAAAGGGAAATAGACTATTTAGTACATGTGAACAAATGAAGAGGAGATTTTCATAAGGGAACGTAGATCTTGAATTAGCAATAAAGAGAAAACAAAATATGCAATACATATTACAACCGTAACAAACAAGACAATAATTAGTTTTAGTCAAACACATGATTGTGTAGGAATGAAAAGGAAGCAGTGATTACCACGTGGCTCAACAAAAGCGTATTTACATAATTGTATTAATACAAACACGAGATCCTAGTATTAGCATTAAAGATCCAGCAAGAGATGTTATACCAGTATGCATTGATGGGTGCTGCTAATCAGGACTGTGCCCACTCTGATTGGCCAGAACAAGAGCTGTTCCTGTGGTTAAGTATGCTGACCATCAGCTCCACCATGTAGCGCAGGAGACGTGGCCCAGACGTGGGGGTGTAAAGGCCTGTGCAAGAGGCGGGAGGAGGTGGTGGAGAAGGAGCGCTAACCCTCACCTTTCCCATCAGTTAGGAAGCATCGCCTGTAGGTAGGAAGTTAAGATTCTTGAATACAAGAATTGTATTTTTAAAATATGTCCAGAACAATGATAAAATACGAGGAGGAAGATGCATAAAAAATGTTTTTTGATATTAAAAATGTTTATAGTAAAAAAGGTTTCTCAGCTCTTTAAAATATATGCTTATATAACTTTGTTATTAAGATAAACTCTAAAGGTTTCATGTCTTGAGTGTCCACATGCTTAGTCTAAGGTACTACTATGTGTCAGAGTAGGTCTCAAATTTTAAAATAAATGAGAAATAAATGTTGGTCGCTTAAGCCAACCAGTCTATGGAATTTTAGTTACAGCTCTCAGAAAGAACTAAGACATATATAGTCCATATACTTTTCATTTTAATTATGTATTCAAAAACTAAATGTTGAAAAATGTGGTATCAATTTATTTTAATTTCCAAGGGATGGTTAACACAAATGAAAACTAAATTGTGATAATTACATTGCACAATCAGAAAACATAGATGAGTTATAGGGATATGTTTCTATTTGAGCAGAAAATACATGAAATTGTTAACATAATAGTCAAAATGTCCAGGAAAACAAATCTTATAATAAGTTTGCATACATTTTCGAAAAGATATTTTAAAGGGACTTCAAGAACATATTCTCTTTTAGAATAGTTTGTAATAACTTTAAAATAATAGAGTCATATATAGACCCTAAAATATTTTTCTAAAATAATTTATAAAATATATATTATAAATGATATATATATAATAGTTTTATTGGAATTAAAATAATTTGCTTGTAACACAAGGATTAACTTGCATCAATTCTTCCTTAATCTGGTCCTTGTCCCTTTGCCAGATGATCCTGTGCTCATTGATTTTCACTGTGTGAAAATGTTCCTGAGATGTGTATAAGAGACAGCTTCAGTCGTGTCCGACTCTGTGCGACTCCATAGACGGCAGCCCACCAGGCTCCCCCGTCCCTGGGATTCTCCAGGCAAGAAAAATGGAGTGGGTTGCCATTTCCTTCTCCAATGCATGAAAGTGAAAAGTGAAAGGGAAGTCGCTCAGTCGTGTCTGACTTCTAGCGACCCCATGGACTGCAGCCTACCAGGTTCCTCCATCCATGGGATTTCCCAGGCAAGAGTACTGGAGTGGGGTGCCATCGCATCCTCCGAACAATGCTGCTAACAAATCCCATTTCTTCCCTAAATTACTGAGGCGTGGCTTATGACGCTGCTCATCAGGGATACTCACCGATCCACCAGCTGAGGATACGCCTCCTGAACGTAGCTGTTCTCACCTGGGCAGGTGAGTCCTGGCACTCATTACATCCTGACTTGTTTCAACAGTTTGAGCACTTTTCTACATTTTAGTATCTGTGAAGGCTACCCTCCATTTCTTGTCTTGGACCTCATTCTGCTAAGAGACATATTATTATTAAACTTTCTGGTTATTCTTATATAAGAAAGAAATACTCTGGACACATGTATTCAGGTTATTCTTCTTTATGTTCTCTGACCTCCTGTGGTGACTGTGTGAATCAGTCCCCACAGAATGAATCAGGCTGAGGACACTTGGAAAAGGACCCTAGGACACACTTGCGTGTCCCGGAAGTAATTCTTCTGGAATCAGCCTGCCTGTCAATGGCTCCCTCAGAACTATTTCCTGTCTAACTGGGCTCTATTCCACACAAATAAGGAGATTTTTATGGCTGTTCTGCTGCAGCTCATAATTACCATGTTATCATGACATTCAATTTATCAGAATAGCGGGTAACTTTGATGGATATGAATCCATGATGAGAAGTGATGAAATATTTCATCTCACATTAGAATATATAAAGCCTGAAGACACGTCTGCTGGGATCAGGACCTGCTGCCCTACATGCCAACACTAGCAGGGCCTCCTAAGCATTCAGTTCAAGGACTGAAAATAGAACCACATCACATTATACAATCCTAGGATGTTGTGAGCAGGGAAAAGAGTTTGTAATCTTCCCCAGAGAAGGAAAGAAAAGAAAAAATTAATGAAAAGTTTAAAGAATCAGAATGGACTCAATCTTCCAAACAGTAACACTGGAAGACAGAAATCCGAGAGCAAATTATTTCCAGACAAAGTTTTGCAACAAGCTGATGAAAGTCAGAGCTAACACAGAGGATACATGAGAGTTTTCTTACGAAAAAGGGAAATAGACTATTTAGTACATGTGAACAAATGAAGAGGAGATTTTCATAAGGGAACGTAGATCTTGAATTAGCAATAAAGAGAAAACAAAATATGCAATACATATTACAACCGTAACAAACAAGACAATAATTAGTTTTAGTCAAACACATGATTGTGTAGGAAAGAAAAGGAAGCAGTGATTACCACGTGGCTCAACAAAAGCGTATTTACATAATTGTATTAATACAAACACGAGATCCTAGTATTAGCATTAAAGATCCAGCAAGAGATGTTATACCAGTATGCATTGATGGGTGCTGCTAATCAGGACTGTGCCCACTCTGATTGGCCAGAACAAGAGCTGTTCCTGTGGTTAAGTATGCTGACCATCAGCTCCACCATGCAGCGCAGGAGACGTGGCCCAGACGTGGGGGTGTAAAGGCCTGTGCAAGAGGCGGGAGGAGGTGGTGGAGAAGGAGCGCTAACCCTCACCTTTCCCATCAGTTAGGAAGCATCGCCTGTAGGTAGGAAGTTAAGATTCTTGAATACAAGAATTGTATTTTTAAAATATGTCCAGAACAATGATAAAATACGAGGAGGAAGATGCATAAAAAATGTTTTTTGATATTAAAAATGTTTATAGTAAAAAAGGTTTCTCAGCTCTTTAAAATATATGCTTATATAACTTTGTTATTAAGATAAACTCTAAAGGTTTCATGTCTTGAGTGTCCACATGCTTAGTCTAAGGTACTACTATGTGTCAGAGTAGGTCTCAAATTTTAAAATAAATGAGAAATAAATGTTGGTCGCTTAAGCCAACCAGTCTATGGAATTTTAGTTACAGCTCTCAGAAAGAACTAAGACATATATAGTCCATATACTTTTCATTTTAATTATGTATTCAAAAACTAAATGTTGAAAAATGTGGTATCAATTTATTTTAATTTCCAAGGGATGGTTAATACAAATGAAAAATAAATTGTGATAATTACATTGCACAATCAGAAAACAGATGAGTCATAGGGATATGTTTCTATTTGAGCAGAAAATACATGAAATTGTTAACATAATAGTCAAAATGTCCAGGAAAACAAATCTTATAATAAGTTTGCATACATTTTCGAAAAGATATTTTAAAGGGACTTCAAGAACATATTCTCTTTTAGAATAGTTTGTAATAACTTTAAAATAATAGAGTCATATATAGACCCTAAAATATTTTTCTAAAATAATTTATAAAATATATATTATAAATGATATATATATAATAGTTTTATTGGAATTAAAATAATTTGCTTGTAACACAAGGATTAACTTGCATCAATTCTTCCTTAATCTGGTCCTTGTCCCTTTGCCAGATGATCCTGTGCTCATTGATTTTCACTGTGTGAAAATGTTCCTGCTCACTTGTGTGTATCTAAGAGCTCTCCAGCACACACTGGAATTAATCAAACTCACCTCCTTGGAACCCAGGGCTCATGGAAGCTTTTCAATCCATGTTTAAACCACAAATATCACCTAATCAATAAGACAATATTATCGAGGTAAAAGAATGTGACAGGATCCTCTGAAGTGAAGGAACAGAATCAAAGCCAAAGCTTTTCAGAGCTTAATATATGAACTAGAAGACTCTATGAGACTGGTGGTTTAGTCTGTAAGTCATGTCCTACTCTTAAAACCCCATGGACTGTAGCCTGCCAGGCTCCTCTGTCCAAGAGATTCTCCAGGCAAGAATACTGGAGTGGGTTGTCATTTCCTTCTCCAGGGGCTCTTTCTGACTCAGGGATCGAACCCAGGTCTCTTGCCTTGCAGGTGTTCTCCTGCACTGAAGTTGGATTTTTTACTGACTAACCCACCAAGGAAGCTTCAAAACAGAGAATTCTGAGTATTTAAGAATACACATTGCCTCAGTCACTGTATTATTAGAACTTTTTCCCACAGAATTCTAAAAATTCATGTTTGATGAGTCCACCCCCTATGGGAGAGTTTATTTTTGTAAGTTTTCCAAAAAGCTATTAACACTAAAGTTTTCATCAGTCTTTCTGAATTTTCCTAATCCACTCATACTTCAGTCCCTTAGATGATGACTTTGTGTTTTATCTCCTCTATTCAAATATCTAACACCTCCTCATCTAAGCTTATTTGCCAGTGCACTTGGGTCCTGCTTCACTGAGAAATAAGAGCAATCAGAAGCGAACATCCATGGCACAGATGTCCTCTGCAGCCTTATACAGAGTGGAATAAGTCAAAGGAAAGCAAATGTTGCATATTAATGCTTGTGTATATATATATAACCTAGGAAAACGGTACAGATGAATCTATTTGCAGTGCAGGAATAGAGTCGCAGATATAGAGAACAGACATGTGGGCCCAGTTGGGCAAGGAGAGGGTGGGACGACCTGCCAGAGTAACACTGAAATATACACACTACCCTGTGTAAAACAGCTAGCTAGTGGGAAGCCGCTGTACAAGCGAGCTCAGCTCAGTCTCTGTGATGACCTAGAGGGTGGGAGGGAGTGGAGTAGGAGGGAGGTTCAAGAGAGAGGGGATATATGTGTACTTACGGCTGATTCACTTTGCTGTACAGCAGAAACTAGCACAACATTGTAAAGCAATTGTCCTCCAATTAAATATAAACTGAGAAAGGAAGAGAGAATATCCGAAGGCTCCTAACATCACAACACCCACTTCCCAGGCTCTCCATCAATGAGTCCTGCCATCCATCCTGTTAATCCAGATGCACGTCTCCCCACTGTCTACAACTGAGCTTGAAAATGCCACATTTGTAAATACCACATTCCCTCCTACCTTTTCAAGCATATAATTCTGGATTCTCATGCGTCACATTTTCTCAGCCAACCGAATCACTATCCTTAGCAACAAGCATGTTATGATACCTCAGATCTCCTTTACAAAAGTCCTTTTATCTCCACATCTCCTTTCGGAAACTTCTGTTTTCCCCCCATTCACCAAAAAGAACTTATAAAAAGAGTGAACAAAACTCACTGTTTCCAACTCCTCTTCCCCTACTCTTTCTTTAAACCATTTTAACAAACTTTTGCTCCCACCGTTCCACCAACACTGATCACGAAAGATCCTCAGTGACGTTCACCTTGCCAGATGAAACAGTGCATTTGGTGTCTTCATCTTATTTGTTCTATAAGTAGCACTTAAAGCCTGGATCCTTCAGCCACCTCAGATACCCTTTTAGAATTAGCATTCCAAAGTACCAAACTCTAATGATTTTCTTCCTGTATCTCCACTGACTGATCTAAGTCTTCTTCCTTCCAAGTCTTCATCCTTTTCCTCTATCCCTCAAACACTGGAAAGTCCTAGAACTCCTTGCTTTCCCATCTACCCTTACTCTGCTTGTTATCTTATTGATTCTCATGGCTTTAATTTCTATGCCCGCAACTCCCGAATTTATAAGAAGTGCCTAGGTCTCTACCTTGAACTCTAGGCTCAGATATGTAAAGTATACTCAGCATCTCTACCAGGATGGATAAAATTTTAACCATTGAATTAATCACCCAATCCTCCTTCTCCCAGTTAACAGCATTTCTATACCAGATGCTTAGTCCAACATAGTAACTGTATTCTCTCATTTTTATCATCAATCTATAGCAATAATTCATCTTATCCTCTCCTTTACTACCACCCTAGACAAGGTAATACATATCTCTTGTCTGTTTTATTTTAGTAGTTTTCAAGCTAATATCCCTGCTTTCTTTCTTCCTTTCTTCCAGTGTACCCTTAATACAGAATGATCTTTTTATGACATGTCAGACTATGTCACTTCTCTGCTTAAAATCCCCCATGGTTTTTCATCTCATTAAGACTAAAAGTCAAGTCTTTACATGGTGTGTGAAGCCCTGCATATCTGAACCTTCATAATCTTTTAACTCATTCTCTCTTTGTTCATGCCACTCCAGCTGCACAGAATTCTTTCTTCCTTTGCACCTGTGTACGTGTCTCTCAGATAATCTACACACCTGTTCCCTCTTTAGGTCTTTGCCTACAAGCCACTATTGTAATGAAACCCAATATACCAGCCTATTTACAGCAGAAAAAAAAAAAAGAAAAAAAAAAAACACCCTCTGTATTCCCTACATTCCTGCTTTATAGGTCTCAGTAGAGGTGATAATCACCTGAAATATAATTATATATTTACTTCATGAGCAGCTTTCTCATTTCCAGAGGACCTTCCCAACCCACGGGTTGAACCCAGGTATCCTGCACTGCAGGTGGGTTCTTTACCAGCTGAGCTACAGGGGAAGCCCCAATTATATATTTGCTTTACAAACAACTCCCCCTCTTGGAACATAAGTTTCATGAGATCACAGAACACATATTTCATGAATGAATAAAAAGTAACTTTTAAAGTGATGGTGTCTTTAACAGTTGAGAGCACTTCAAAATAGAGGAAATATGATAATTATTATGTTTTAAGTGTAGACTTTACAGACTATTTTTGAACAATTTAGGAACATAATTGCAAAGATTCACATTACAGCAAAAATGATTCTTATTTTAAATAACTGCCTTTAATCTCAGTTCAGCCTTCAAGGACATTCAAAAATAGATCTTAGGACCCTGGTCACATTTCCATTCTTTCCCCCAGAGCAGCTCTCTTCTTAATACTAGTCCTGTTAATTCATGTATATTTCTTATATCGCCTCACTCTCAGTAGGTGATCTTGGCTTGTACTTCAGAATGAGAACAGTCATTAACAGTGAAAACAGCCTGGCAGTCTGAGGTTCTGCCTCATCAGGAAGCTGGTTTGAGTTGCTAAAGTCAACAGAGTGGGAGGCACAGAGACAAGAGACAGGGATTTATTTCTCTTTCTAGTTATACTGAAGAGGGTATCACACCTGTCATCTTCACGATTTCAAACAAACGTTTCTTCCTTCATAGTATCTGTATTGATTCATTGAGTGTTTATTATATACTTGAATTATCATCCAATTATGTTTTTTCTGGGCTTCTCTGGTGTCTCAGATGGTCAGGAACCTGCCTGCAATACAGGAGACCGGGGTTTTGTCCCTGAGTTGGGAAGATCCCCTGGAAGAGGAAATCGCAACCCATTCCAATATTCTTGCCTGGCAAATTCCATGGACAGAGGGATTGGTGGGCTACAGTTGATGGGGTTGCAGAGTCAGACACAACTGAGTGACTAGTACACACACACACACACACACAAACACGCTTTTTCTCCTTTGCTGTTCAAATTGTTTCAGCTTTGGCCTTGGGTCACCGTTTCATTTTTCTCCTGTGCCCTGTAGACATCCTTATGGATTTTTTGAGCACTTTCTTACTTTCTGGCACTAAAAGATCCTCCAGATTTATCTCATATATTCCTGCCCCAGTCATGTTGTTGTTGTTTTTGGTTAGTTGCTAAGTTGTATCCGACTCTTTTGTGACCCCATGGATTGTAGCCCACCAGGTTCCTCTGTCCACAGGATTGTCCAGGCAAGAATAATGGAGTGGGTTACCATTTCCTCCTCCAGAGAATCTTCTAGACCCAGACATTGAAGCCCTGTTATGGCTGAGCCATTGGAGAAGCCTTGCATGCATGCATGCTCAGTCACATCATGTCCAACTCTCTGCAACCAGGATCCTTCATACATGGGATTCTCCAGGGAAGAATACTAGAGTGGGTTGCCATTTTCTCCTCCCAGAGATCTTCCCGCTCCAGGAGCTCCTGTATCTCCTGCTTTGCAGGCAGATTCTTTTTCTACTGAGCCACCTGGGAAGCCTGGGGAAGCCCCAGAATCAGTCAAATCTCTAAGAAGTCCTGATTTCTCTTCAGGGAGAAGCCCACCATATAAACCACATCTGGGCTATGTCAGCTGACAGAGCAAGGAAATATATGTGTGTACTAACCTATTATAAATGTGTCTACAAGTAACTACCTGTATGTATATTAAACTAAACATGAGATTAAACTGATGTATCCAGTTCTAATCCACAACCACAGGATCATTCTGGTCTCCTCCCTGGTTGACTCTTACTAAGTCAGCCACTAAACCTCTCTGGTTATCTCTTATTCCAGCACTGAGAATCTGGTGTCTACCATCCTTCATCCATGTGCATGACTGTCAGAACCCATGTAAAGCAATCGAAGAATCTCTATCCATGCCGAGTGGGAAACACCTGCGCCATCTGGAATTACTATCTGACCAACAGAAAATGTCTCTGTGATTCAGATTCCTCCTCTATAAATGACCATATCTACCTCATATCATAAGTGTTAAAGGATAAATATATAAAAGTACTCAGTTCAGAGCCTGCCATGTATCAAGTGACTGTAGTTACTGGCATTTGTTGTTTTGTTGTTATTAAGTATTAATAGCACATATGTCTTCTAGCCATGACTCTACTGCATTTTGCTGTGCTGTGTTTAGTCTCTCACTTGTGTCTGACTTGTTGCGACCCCATGGACGATAGCCCTCCAGGCTCCTCTGTCCATGGGGATTCTCTGCACAAGAATACTGGAGTGGGGGTACCCTCCTTCAGGGGATCTTCTCAACCCAGGGATCAAACTTGGGTCTCCCACATTGCAGGTGGATTCCTTACCAGCTAAGCTAGCATGATAAAACTTTTTTGTTTGGTTGTTTTAAGATACAGGTTATCTTTATTGTTAAAAATGTGAGTGATATAAAATGGCCACTTGCCTGATGGTGTAGTGGATACGAGTCTGCCTTCCAGTGCAGGGGACACAGGTTCGGTCCCTGGTCCGGGAAGATCCCACATGCCGCAGAGCATCCATACCCACGCACCACAAGTGCTGGGCCTGCATCCTAGAGCCTGTGCTCCGCAACAGGAGACGCCTGTGCAGCACAACGAGAGAGCAGCCCCCACTCGCCACAACTAGAGAAAGCCCGTGCAAAAGCGAAGAAAGCCCAGCACAGACAAAAATAAATATGTAAATAGATAAATAAAAATAAAAAAAAAAATAAAAAATCACTCCAGATGGTGACTGCAGCCATGAAATTAAAAGACACTTGCTCCTTGGAAGAAAAGTTATGACCAAGCTAGACAGCATATTAAAAAGCAGAGACATTACTTTGCCAACAAAGGTCTGTCTATTCAAAGCTATGGTTTTTCCAATAGTCATGTATGGATGTGAGAGTTGGACTATAAAGAAAGCTGAGCACCGAAGAATTGATGCTTTTGAACTATGGTGTTGGAGAAGACTCTTGAGAGTCCCTTGGATTGCAAGGAGATCCAACCAGTGCATCCTAAAGAAAATCAGTCCTGAATATTCACTGGAAGGATTGATGCTGAAGCTAAAACTCCAGTACTTTGGCCACCTGATGCAAAGAACTGACTCAAAGCTGGGAAAGATTGAAGGTGGGAGGAGAAGGACACAACAGAGGATGAGATGGTTGAATGGCATCACTGACTCAATGGACATGAGTCTGAGTAAGCTCCAGGAGCTGATGATGGACAGGGAGGCCTGGCATGGTGCAGTCCAGACAGAGGCCTGGCGTGGTCACAGTCAGACACGACTGAGCAACTGAACTGAACCGAACTGAAAAAATAACAAAATGGTCTTTGAAAGTTGACGTGAAAGACATGAATTTATTTATATAAGAACATTGCTTATTACATATATCATTTATAAACTGTGTGCACATATCTATACAATATTTTAAGATACTTTAGTAATTGATAAAATTGCTATATTGGGGGATAATGCATTCAAACCCTATATTTTAATAATATATTTGTTTATTTTAAATAAATCAATGTCCAATTAACTAAACATGCCAGGTATATTTATGCGTCAATATTGCTTTCCTTTGACCTGGTTTTCCTCTAGCTTTCCTATTTGTTTTCTTCATGTTACATATATCTCAATATCTCAATAAAGATGAGCTGTTTTTAGGAAGGAACACTTTCACCCCTCCTGATATTTCTTTCTGGAGATGGCTCTTTCTTCTTAAATTTATTTTTTTAATTGGAGTATAATTATTTTATAATGTTCTGTCGGTTTCTGCTGTGCAACATAGTGAGTCAGCTCTATGTACACATATATCCCCTCTCTCTTGAGCCTCCCTCCCACGCCTCCATCCCTCTCCCCTAGTCATCACAGGGCACTGAGCTGAGCTCCCTGTGTTATACAGCAGCTTCCCACTAGCTGTTTATCTTACACATGGTAGTATAGATATGGCAGTGCTACTCTCTCAGTTCATCCCTCCCTCTCCTACTCTCTGTGTCCACAGCCCCTTCTCTATCTCTGTATCTCTATTCTGTCCCTGAAACTAGGTTCATCAGGACCAGGAAGGCTCTTTCCTAAGTCTTCTGAAACTTGTCTCAGTCTGTGTTCCTCCCTTAAATGTAGCATACGTTATCTTGTTGTCTGTTCAAATTCAGTGGTCATCCTTCATGGGTGAATGGAGTTAATTTTCCCATAGTCCAGAGCATCCAAAGGGAGGTTTCTGCTGTGCAACATAGTGAGTCAGCTCTATGTACACATATATCCCCTCTCTCTTGAGCCTCCCTCCCACGCCTCCATCCCTCTCCCCTAGTCATCACAAGGCACTGAGCTGAGCTCCCTGTGTTATACAGCAGCTTCCCACTAGCTGTTTATCTTACACATGGTAGTATAGATATGGCAGTGCTACTCTCTCAGTTCATCCCTCCCTCTCCTACTCTCTGTGTCCACAGCCCCTTCTCTATCTCTGTATCTCTATTCCGTCCCTGAAACTAGGTTCATCAGGACCAGGAAGGCTCTTTCCTAAGTCTTCTAAAACTTGTCTCAGTCTGTGTTCCTCCCTTAAATGTAGCATACGTTACCTTGTTGTCTGATCAAATTCAGTGGTCATCCTTCATGGGTGAATGGAGTTAATTTTCCCATAGTCCAGAGCATCCAAAGGGATTGTTTGATCTGTTTTTGCATCCCATCCCACAAGGACCAAGATGTAACTGGGGTGAGATGTAACAGCTTGTCCAACTTTCTCCCGTGGTTTCTCAAAGTCAGTCTTTACCTGACTTTTCTGGTGGGTAGAAGAGAGCAAGTTCCCTCTGACCACCCTGAGCAAGGCTCGCATTCAGTAGATAAGGACCATGTGGCTTTACAGTTGTTAAGCTCGGATGTTCCCATTGTAAATGATAGAAGTCTTTGCCGTGAAGTTGTTAAGTATTTTGATGACCAGTTCTGCCCGAAGCTGCATTCCCTGGCTGAGCCTTTAGGAGTTAGGAGAGTGATTCTTTTCATTCTCTATTTACTGCATATTTAGTGTGTTTGTTTCTTATTCAGCAATTAGTTCATACCTCAGAGAAAAAAAAACGCGCTATTTGTTGGCTCCACTGAAAACCTCAGGGCTGCCAGGGTACTCTAATCCAGGGATTACCATTCACACTGTCTTCAATGATAAATGCACCCCTGGAGCACAAAGTATGCAACATCCCAACAAAATATGTCAAATGAAAAATTACTTGTCTTTTAGTATAAATGAGCATATTGAATTGCTCTTTAGAGATTTAAGAATCATTTCATTAATCCACCATCAATTCTGAACACATCTGTCCATTTCTTTGGCGCATGTTTTTGTCTTAAGAGAAATTACGTTACATAGAAATAAACAAGCAAAGATGCTGAAACACACAAAGAGAGACATACACCACTCAGTCAACAGCTCTTCAAAGTACAATTCATTCATTTCAAGACAGCAAGTATTAAAGACTCTGGGACGTGATAAATTGGGTCTATTGTTCTGTTCCCTGAGTTTTGCAGGCTTCTGAGTTGCTGGCGTTTGAGAAAGGAAAGGAAACTGTTATATCTGCATCTTGCTTCCTATTAAGCTTGGATCTGCTCTACATCACAAATGCTGTGCTCCCAATTGACAGAGATGAGGGACTTGTGCACTTAACAGATGGCCTTTTCATCATCACCCTGCCCGATTGTTTTTAACTGGCTTTGTTTGTCAAAGCTATCTCCAATACCTGTTTTAGTTCAGGATAATCTTTACAAAAATATCAGGAGTAGTGAAGTCGAAAAGCATACAGCATGAGTTTTCCTAGGTTCTACACACTATAGAGGAGCTTCTCTGGTGGCTCAGTGATGAAGAATTCACCTGCAATGCAGGAGATACAGACTCTATCCCTGTGTCTGGAAGATCCCCTGGAGAAGGAAATGGTAACCTACTCCAATATTCTGGCCTGAAAAATCCCATGGACAGAGGAGCCTGACAGGCTACAGTCCACAGGCTTGCAAGAGACAGACATGTCTTAACAACTAAACCACCATCACCACACACTATAGAGAGTGAGTCAGTTCAGTCAGTTGTGTCCAATTCTTTGTGACCTCATGCACTGCAGCATACCCGGCCTCCCTGTCCATTACCAACTTCCAGAGTTTACTCAAACTCATGTCCATTGTGTCGGTGATGCCATCCAACCATCTCATCCTCTGTCATCCCCTTCTCCTCATGCCTTCTATCTTTCCCAGCATCAGGGTATTTTCAAATGAGTCAGTTCTTCACCATCAAGTGGCCAAATTATTGGAGTTTCAGCTTCAGCATCAGTCCTTCTAATGAATATTCAGGACTGATTTTCTTTAGGATGGACTGTTTGGATCTCCTTGCAGTCCAAGGGATTCTCAAGAGTTTTCTCCAACACCACAGTTCAAAAGCATCAGTTCTTTAGTGTTAGGCCTTCTTTATAGTTCAACTCTCACATTCATACATGACTACTGGAAAAATCATAGCTTTGAATAGACGGACCTTTGTAGGCAAAGTAATGTGTTAGTTTTTTAATATGCTGTCTAGCTTGGTCATAACTTTTCTTCCAAGGAGCAAGCATCTTTTAATTTCTTGGCTGCAGTCACCATCTACAGTGATTTTTGAGCCCCCCAAAATAAAGTCTGACACTGTTTCTATTGTTTCCCCATTTATTTGCCATGAAGTGATGGGACCAGATGCCATGATCTTAGTTTTCTGAATGTTGAGTTTTAAGCTAACTTTTTCACTCTCAATTCTTTTGTAACCAGCTAGCCTTCTATGGTCATTGGGTAGACAGCCCTGCACTTAAAACTAATGCATTCATAAAAACTGGTTTAATATCATGGAACAGAGAGGAGATAATCGTGATTTGGCCGGTGTACCCAATGGCAGGATATGTGAGTGGATAGCCACTATCCTGTCTCTTATACACATCTAGATGTGTATAAGAGACAGCCCATAAGGGTGGTGATATCTGCATATCTGAGATTATTGATATTTCTCCTGGCAACTCTTGCTATAGAAACACATACACACACATTAAGAGTCTGTGTTCTCGGGAAATCTACTGTCAAGTTATAATTATTGACCACATAGCACAACATGGTTAGATGGTTAAAAGCTATATTAGATGGAGAAAGTATAAAAAGAACCAGGAATTAATTTTTTCTAAGAAAACATCACCAACTTCTGTATTGCTAGTTGTGTATGTCAACTTTGTAGATCCATATGACCAGAGTAAATGTGGCAAGCCTGTACTCCCAAAGCAATTGATTCATAAAGGTTATTTTATAACCAATATGTGAATTTTATATTAGCTGTATATATATATATGCACACACAGAGACACATACGTATGTATTCATGAGTGTATTCAGTCAGCCAATCAGTTATCAGATTATTCCTCACACTCCTAGTTTATTGATAGCAATAAAGCAATAGGTAGATAGATAGATAGATGAAGCAAATCAAGCAAGTAAAAAATCTGAAAGATTCCACAAAGAGGGGAAAAAAAGAAACCTCCATAATCTCTGTGNATTCATGAGTGTATTCAGTCAGCCAATCAGTTATCAGATTATTCCTCACACTCCTAGTTTATTGATAGCAATAAAGCAATAGGTAGATAGATAGATAGATGAAGCAAATCAAGCAAGTAAAAAATCTGAAAGATTCCACAAAGAGGGGAAAAAAAGAAACCTCCATAATCTCTGTGATATAAAGGATTGTAATTATACTTCAGCTAAGAGACTGTAAAAGAAAACTGATCACTAACTGGAATCACGTGGTCAATAATAACTGTTCTTAAGGTTAAACTACAGCCCTCATCTTCCTGTGGTTGACGGTGCAGAGCCCCACACAGAGGAGCTGAGAATCAACGACATTCGACCTTCCCACCCTGAAGCAAATAGGAGGTAGAGAATAAAGTGGTACTAACATGCCGTGAGAGCAGACCCAGGTTCTTCCCAGGCAGTGCCCGGCTTTCCCTGAGCAGCATTCCTGGGTCTGCAATGTGACCACCTGAGGATCTTATAACACAGGTTCTTACTCACCTTTGTCTACAGAAAAGTCAGATTACTTCATTCCAGCAAAATCCTGGGAAATGCCAAGGCTGGATATCTGTAGGGAAGTTTGAGCAGCAAGTAGGAAGGGTAGGCATGTAACAAGCAAACTGGCTCCATGCCCCTGCAGCTGAAGCCTTTACAAGAGAAATAGTGAGATCAACTGTCCTCTTCCCGGTGGATCCACAGCCAGATCCACTGCCTTTCCTGAGAGGCAGCCGAATCCCCCCAGAGAAGTATAGTGTATAAAATTTTAAAAAGTCACAAAGTTTCATCAACTTGGTAATACAAAAAAAAAAAAACCAAAAACAAAAAAACCCACAATAGTGACTTCTCACTTTTGAAAATGCCTTGCACAAGTCTTCTTTTAAGGTCCTCCATCTCTTTGCCCCTCATTCTCACCCCTCCCTTCTCCCTACCATCTTTCTCTACATTTTCTCATTTTGAAATTCCTTCATTTATTCCTTCTAGGTCATGCAGATACCAAAAGCTGGTTTTTATTTTTGCCATTGTTTTCTGTGAGCTTGAAATTATTTCCACACAGTTTTAAGAAGATGAAGAAAGATTGAAAAGGGACTTCCCTTGTGGTCCAATAGTGAAGACTCTGCATTCCCAGGCCCAGGTTTCAATCTCCATGGTCAGGGAACTAGNGGAGAAGGGGACGACAGAGGATGAGATGGTTGGATGGCATCACTGACTCGATGGACATGAGTCTGAGTGAACTCCGGTAGTTGGTGATGGACAGGGAGGCCTGGTGTGCTGCGATTCACATGGTCGCAAAGAGTCGGACATGACTGAACGACTTAACTGAACTGAACTGTACTTTTTAGATTCCACATATAAGTTGTCTTTGATACATTTCACTTGGCGTAATGCTCTCCGAGTCCATCCACATTGTTGCAAATGGCAAAATTTTGTTCTTTTTTTATGGATCCTTTTAGCTTTTTGCTGGCTAACTTTGACTTTGTCACTTAAAAATTCTCTGAGAATTTTCACAGCTATAATGATTTATACAATGCCTATCTGATTAACTTGTGGGATGCTGTGATGAACAAATGTAATAACGCAGGTAAATGTCCTCTGGAAATATACATTAGGAAAAGAGCTTGTAAATTTGAAATATCAAAATACTGAACAACTCGTATGGTCATAGCCTATGACATTTGATTGTCAGTCTATGACAGTCCTGACATAAACAGCACTATACTATCAAATATTTTATTTGAAAAACCAGCAAGGCTATGTATATAATTTTTTTAAAAGAAGGATACTTTGAGTAAACTCAATGAACAAAGTAGAAAACCTGAGGAAATGTAAAATTGTTTTTCTGGATGACAGATAATCCCACTGTTGACAGGAAAGGACACACTGACTAGAAGGCTGACAGGGATCAGATATGAAGTGTAAGTTGCAATCAGGTAAAACAGAAAAGAGATTTATGCAAAAAAAAAAATATCTTTCTTCTGACAAGACGGATAAAAAAAGAAAGGAAAACCTGAACAAATAGATAAGGACTGCGGTTTGGAATTACCCAGCTAAGTCATAGTGACAGTCAGAAAGGGAAGGGCATTGTCAAAAAGCTGATTTCAGCTGAATGATGATGTATTTTGCAGAGAATCAGCATTAATAGGAGCAAATGGAATATTCTGAGTCATTTTTGAAGAGAATGGTATCAGCATGAAAAGAGAATGCAGGTCATTTAAAATAAATCGAAACACACAGAACGAACCCTGCCTGTGTAATTGACTACTTTCCGGTGACATTGAACCCTAGCAGGCTTACAATTCAGGTTCCTAAGAAGGATCTTGGAGAAGGCAATGGCATCCCACTCCAGTACTCTTGCCTGGAAACTACCATGGACGGAGGAGCCTGGAAGGCTGCAGTCCATGGGGTCGCTGAGTCAGACACGACTGAGCGACTTCACTTTCACTTTTCACTTTCATGCATTGGAGAAGGAAATGGCAACCCACTCCAGTGTTCTTGCCTGGAGAATCCCAAGGATGGCGGAGCCCAATGGGCTGCCCTCTGTGGGGTCGCACAGAGTTGGACACGACTGAAGCAACTTAGCAGCAGCAGCAAGAAGGATCTGGTCCCATCGTCACCTGGCTTTAGATTGCTCTGTGTAGCTGTCCTATAGTTTTCTTCACCTGTAAGATGAAGGGCCTTTCTCAGACTATATATATAATCTTGTTGTCAACAGACAAAGGGTTAAGACATTTAGAGAGTCAGAGACCCCTTTAACATGCAGTGACGATTAACGTAATAATTATGTGGGTCTGGGACAGTCTAAGGGAGCAGGTGGAACAGGATCATACATTCTCAGCCTAGGAGTCAAGTGTACTCAGAAAAGAGCTGGGGTGAGGAGGGATGTTTGTCACAAAATGAACTCAGAATGGTTTGTAAATGTCCCTGGAGGTTTCAGGCATTGAAGGAAAGGGTGTGGGGGACAGTTGTGTACTGACCATGAAAGATGGGGTGAATTGCATAGTCTGTGTAGGTGCCCTAGTATTGAAGACATGATGTAAATGAGCAGCAGCGCACAGCTGTGTTTTTTCATCTCACAAGCAGACAGAAGAAGCGGGCTGGAACTGTCTTTTCTTTTCCTTGGTTGCTTGAGCTAATCTCTGCTAACTGTGCTCCCAGGAAGGAATGTCAACAAAACCCAACATGCAGAAAGAAAATGTGGTTCAGACTTTTCTACCTTGCCTGGCTGGCAGCAAATGTGGCTTTGTGTATAGTTTAGTAGGAGCCTCTTGCTTTTGATGTCAACCAAGCTGACACTTATGGAAACAAACCTGGAGCTGATAAAGAACACATACAAACAAACCAAGGACAAAAATACCCTGAAAATATGTCAAAATCAGGTAAACATAAACCATAAACCATGGTTTATGTTGAATGTTTAACTTTTCTTCCACATGAAACATCATGTTGTTGGATTTTTAGGAAACTTCATACTGTATGAATAAGAAAATCAGATATTTGAAATTTGAAAAAAAATCAGGTAAACCTGATTGAAGCTAAGTTGCATCAGTCATGTCCAACTCTGTGTGACCCCGTGGACTGTAGACCTCCAGGCTCCTCTGTCCTTGAGGATTCTCCAGGCAAGAATATTGGAGTGGATTGCCCTGCCCTCCTTCAGGGGATCTTCCCTACCCAGAGATCGAACCCAGGTCTCCCACATTGCAGGTGGATTCTTTACTGTCTGAGCCACCAGGGAAGCCCACCAAAATTGTGAAGTCATCAACAGAGTAGAAGGTTTTAGGTTTTTTGTTTGTTTGTTTTTGTATTTTCGAATGAAATCATCTCTTGGCCTCAGCCAGGAAAGTTTTCCCACCCAAGATTTTCAGGTAGAAAGCAAGAGTTGCCTTCCAATGCATTTTGACCTCCTCCCCTTCAATTCTTGTGCTTACCACTGAAAATTTTATCGAGGGAAAGAAGGAGAGAGAGAAAAAAGAAAACACACAGAGACTGAGGAAGAGAGAGAGATCTTCTATGAGAAAGTCACCTAAGAGAAAAGCTTTGTCATAGGAATGATGGCACAATTTGCATGCATTGTGAAGAGCTATCTCAGACTAACACTGAGGGCCCCAGAGAATGCCAAGCTGATGAAGATAATGATAGACTAGCGGCATCTCTTTTATTATCTCTTATACCTGGAGTTATTTTTCCTCTAGAAGTAGTTGATTCAGGGTGGGGTGTAAGGAGTTCATCACCAAATTACTGTTTATGCATCTCTCTCAGAAACATATTATACTTGTTACCTGTATATATGAGCATGTCTAGATCTATTATATGTATTTTATTTATATCTGTAATTATCTAGCTATATTTTGAAAGAAAAGGTAGGAGACAGATTCAGCACACTCATGCAAATAAAAATGAAACCCATTATAAATGATTCAGACACTTTTGTTTCCTGAATTTTTGCTAAGATGGAAATGTAGTCGCTACCAAAATTAAAGAAGCTTACTGCATGAGTCATATTATTGGGGAACTGGGTTCAGATTCACATTTCTCTTTGAATGTTTCTGAAATACCTTTCAAGAATATTTCAATTCCTTATACATCTATTGATAGCTCTGTATAAATAATTACAAAGAGAGCATCTCTCCTTATGCTGTTGAGATGATTTAAAGAGAAAATGAACAGTAAACACTGAAGTGTGAAGATTGGCTTGATTGAGGCTCAACTCTCACAGCCTGGTTCCCAGAGCAGAAGCTGGCCTCCTGCAGATGCTTATCGGAACCAGCTCCAACCAGTGCTGAAGGCAATCAATCACCCTAATAAACTGCATCCCTGGACTGTCCATGCATTTCGGCCAACGAGCAGAGTCCTAGCTGATACAGCGTGCATGCTTTTTGCCCTTGTCGATTTCGCTGTGCTGTCTTGGTCTGTTCCCGCTGCTGTAACAAAATAGACTGGGTGGCTTGTAAATAATAAGTTTATTTCTTATACCTCTGGAGGCTGAAAGTCTAACATCTAGCAGATTCTCTTAGTGAGAGCCTGTTACCCAAATATTGTTTGTATTATAAGACTCATGTAATTGAACCATTTAGACTATCTATCTGTCCATAGGGTTGCAAAGAGCTGGACATGACTGAGGTGACTGAACACAAACACACAGCTGTCTATTTATCTATCTATATAATTTTTTAACTTGTATATAATTTTAATCTTATGTGAATTGATTAGTAGAATGTACATAGTTTAGATATAGCTATATGTATTAATGTATGTGTGATTTTAGTTCTCCTTTCTGTTTTCTTTCTAAATCTCAAGTTAAAGAATCTTTCAGATATACCAAAGTGAATAAGGTGGGCAGCAACTGACAGTTGTCACAGATTTTCATTCCTCAAGTGGGAAGATGAACACAAAAACAGCATGTTTTTGCCTAATTTTGAAATATGTATACTATCATGTAAGAAATGAATTGCCAGTCTATGTTCAATGCAGGATGCAGGATGCTTGGGGCTGGTGTATGGGGATGATCTGGAGGGAAGATGTGGGGTGGGAGGTGGGAGGGGGGTTCATGTTTGGGAGTTC
>SJYX01005077.1:86896-99363 GCA_006410675.1 Oreotragus oreotragus
ACAGATGTGTAGAGCGGACTTATGGACTCTGAGGGAGAAGGAGAGGGAGAGGGAGAGGGAGGGATGATTTGGGAGAATAGCATTGAAATATGTATACTATCATGTAAGAAATGAATTGCCAGTCTATGTTCAATGCAGGATGCAGGATGCTTGGGGCTGGTGTATGGGGATGATCTGGAGGGAAGATGTGGGGTGGGAGGTGGGAGGGGGGTTCATGTTTGGGAGTTCGTGTAAAAAAATAAATAAATACAAAAATATATATATAATAAAAAAATAAATTAATTAAAAAAATAAATAAATAAACTTTAGGGAGGACTGGCATGCTGTGATTCATGGGGTCGCAAAAAGTCGGACACAACTGAGCTACTGAACTGAACTGAACTGAAAGTTTACTGTATAAAATGCTGTGTTATTCCACAAGCCTAAAGAATCACTTTTTACTAGACTGAATGGCTGAATTACAAGTATCAGTTTGATCAGTAGCCACTAGAGTCAAACCAATTATGTGTTTTATTTTTCATTCATAGAAGGTGTAATTCTAACACAATAATTTTGAAGGCTACATCATAAACCCTTAAAACTAGTCAACTTGCAATGTCCTGTTCAGCCTTTATTAGCCTATATAGTATACTGTATAGTGTTGTGTGTAGGTTACTTATAATCAAACAAAATACCCTGGTTACCGCTTCTCTTTTGTCCTAGGTTTGAGAATAAAAAATTTAAAATCATCACTTATCTGCAGCATGCAGCTACTATGAACAAAAACATGTTTGTAACAAAATTTTTCCTTTGTGTTCCAGTAGACTAGTAAAAAGGAAAAATGCTAATTAACCTCAAAAACTGTGATAACATTATCTGTGTTTTAAAGGACAGTTTACCAGTTTACTTTGACCAGTAAAGTAACCGCAAGTTTATTTTACTCTGTTTTTATTCTGTCCAGTCAGTAAACAAGGATGTTTTGCAGAACATTTGCTCCAGATAAAACTCCGATAACTCAAATACCATTTAAGATACACAGTACAGTAGGCTGACATTCAGCATTCTGCATTAATTCTCTGGGCAGCAAATTGTCTCTGAAGCAGGGGGAGAGTCAGCTGGAATGCAGTAAAGATGACGGAATGGCGCCTGTTCAAAAGATAGTAAAATATAGGGGTAAAAGGAGATTTTTTCAATAAAATAGGTCTCAGGAAATCATGAGAAGAATCTCCAAGACACAGGCAGGATTACCAAGGCTTGTGAAAGCCTGTTTTGGAGACGGCTTGTGGGATCTTTTGTTGGAATGATGGATGGTGGACCAGTTCATTAAAGTAAGAACCCATCTGCTCGAGGTAATTCAGGTACAAGCCGCCTTCATGGTTGTTACAAATAATGTTGAGTAGAGAATTTCAGTTAGTTCTTTTAGCACCTACCTGTAGCTGGAATAACTACAACCAAGATGAGATCAGACCATGAAAAAGTTATTGGTGAATTAACAGAGCCTGGTATAAAGGAGGACCCAGTAGTAGGTCGAGGTTAGAAATTCAGTACAGTAAACAAACCAAATGTGAGCAAGAAACCACGAAGTAGAGGTTTAGGCTTGCATGCATGCTAAATTGCTTTAGCCAAGCCCGACACTTTGCAACATGGTGGACTGTAGCCTGCGGTGCTCCTCTGTCCATGGGATTCTGCAGGCAAGAATACTGGAGTGGTTCACCATGCCCTTCTCCAGGGGATTTTCCCCACCCAGGGATTGAACCCCTATCTCTTATGTCTCCTGTATTGGCAGCAGGGTTCTTTACCAAGAGTGCCACCTGGGAANGGTGGACTGTAGCCTGCGGTGCTCCTCCGTCCATGGGATTCTGCAGGCAAGAATACTGGAGTGGTTCACCATGCCCTTCTTCAGGGGATTTTCCCCACCCAGGGATTGAACCCCTATCTCTTATGTCTCCTGTATTGGCAGCAGGGTTCTTTACCAAGAGTGCCACCTGGGAAGCCCAGAGGTTGAGATAGATTTACTAATTCTAACAACAACAACAACACAAAAGTAGTAAACATAGCCTTAAATTCAGTCAAAGATTGTGAATAATGTCCCACTGACATGTAAACTTCATCAGGAACCAATAACCCCATGACTAGAGGTATTTACCTTCTGCATTTTAAGGTGGGCTTCCCTGGTGGTGCAATGGTAAAGCATCTACCTGCTAATGCAGGAGACACAGGTTCAGTTCCTGATCTGGAAAGATCCCCAGGAGAAGAACAGGGCAACCTACTTTAGTGTTCTTTTTCACTCCTAGTCCAGTATTCTTGTCTGGAGAATCCCATGGACAAAGGAGCCTGACAGGGTACAGTCCATGGGGTCTCAAAGAGTTGGACAAGACTGAAGTGACTGAACAACATCATCTTAAATGTACAGTGTTTGAAACCTAGGGTCTGACATTGATCTTCAAATTGAACAAGTAAACTGAATACCTGCAGAATAAGTATCCTAAGAGGTATATTTCACAAGTTTCTTAGAGTATTTTCAGCAACTAGGTAATAAGTCTTGGGCAATAATTCCAATTTTCCACATGTGAAATTTTATCGCATTTATAGGATAACTCCCTGAGGAAATGTAAGAAATAGCTCAGAGACATTACAACTTGACCACCTGGTCACATTACAACACTTTGGACTGGAAGNATGTACAGTGTTTGAAACCTAGGGTCTGACATTGATCTTCAAATTGAACAAGTAAACTGAATACCTGCAGAATAAGTATCCTAAGAGGTATATTTCACAAGTTTCTTAGAGTATTTTCAGCAACTAGGTAATAAGTCTTGGGCAATAATTCCAATTTTCCACATGTGAAATTTTATCGCACTTATAGGATAACTCCCTGAGGAAATGTAAGAAATAGCTCAGAGACATTACAACTTGACCACCTGGTCACATTACAACACTTTGGACTGGAAATGTTTATTTCAGAAGAAGGAAATTCGCATTTTTGAGAACCTAACTGTTGGCTTTCCTTCATGTGCCTTATTGACCTATAGTTGGAGTTAATTAAAATGTCTAACTAGGGTGCTTCCTAAAACAGAATCAGAATGATTTATTCCAAAAATTTCTGGCAATTTTTTAATTGCTTTAGGACTCAAAGATTGATTTCAAACCCGTGGATGTTGTACTAGTACTAAATTTGGCTATGGATCGTGGGTNTGGACTGGAAATGTTTATTTCAGAAGAAGGAAATTCGCATTTTTGAGAACCTAACTGTTGGCTTTCCTTCATGTGCCTTATTGACCTATAGTTGGAGTTAATTAAAATGTCTAACTAGGGTGCTTCCTAAAACAGAATCAGAATGATTTATTCCAAAAATTTCTGGCAATTTTTTAATTGCTTTAGGACTCAAAGGTTGATTTCAAACCTGTGGATGTTGTACTAGTACTAAATTTGGCTATGGATCGTGGGTAGGGGGCTCTCAATAAATGTGCTGGGATTTATTTCCATAACTATGCCAGTTGAATTTGCCCCAAGATAGCACATGAAATTGAGTCCCCTGATGGATTGTAGTAGATTTGTTTCCCAGGAAGAAACTCTTTTAATCATTCTAGGAGTTAGTAAAACTGGGAGTCTGGCCAATTTTGATTAGTTAGCCCAATTCTGATGTCAATATATTATAGACATTCCATAAGCTAGTGAAAAGCAGTGTGTTTTCCTGGAAGGAACTCAGGAACAGATGATCAAGATACAATCTTTCTTCTTCCTTTCATGAACTATTTGACCTTTGCCAAGTTAACTGGCCTCTGTAAGCCTCAGTTTCCTTTTGTGTGCATAGCCAAATTTAGTACTAGTACAATATCCACACTTGTTGAGAAAGTGTGTACAGACTGGCAGACAGAAAGCATATAATAAGCCCTTAATAATTTGGAGCTGAATTCCAGGAAAAACCTTAAAGGAGTGGGTCTTCTCCTTGCTCATGCATTAGAGTCACTTCTGGGAATCCCTGGTGCCTCAGATGGTAAAGAATATGCCTGCAGTGTGGGAGATCAGGATTTGATCCCTGGATTGGAAAGATACCCTGGAGAAGGGAATGGCAACACACTTCAGTATTCTTGCCTGCAGAATCCCATGGACAGAGGAGCAAAGAGTCAGACACAACAGAGCAACTAACACACTTTTCACTCAGTTTCTACTCCAGACCAATTATAGCACAATGCCTAGGAGTGGTTCCTAGTACCCATAACCTTTCAAAAGTGTACTNCTATAGTCCAGGGGGTTGCAAAGAGTCAGACACGACTGAGCAACTGAGCACATGCAGTATCAGCTATCAGCTACTGAGCACTTACGAGGTCCCAGCACTCTGAAATGTGCACACACGAGCTCATTCAAGCCTCACAGCAATCCTTATATTGCAGATACTACTATTAGTCCCATTCGACAGGTAAGATCTAAGTGCTTGAATTCTTATGGATGTTTACAAAAAGTGAGGATTAGTTATATGAGTCACCTTGACTAGGTCATGGTATACCCATTTACCTTGTCAAGCATAAGTCTAGATGTTGCTGTGAAGGTATTTTTTTTTAAGATGAAATTAAAATTTAAATCAGTAGAGTTTGAGTAGAACAGACTATTCACCATAATGGAGGAAGGGCTCATCTAATATATTGAAGGTATTAAGAGAAAATAGACTGAGATCCCTGAAAAAGATAGAATTATGCCTCCAGCCTTCTTTCGGACTTGAGCTACAATATCACCTCTTTCCTGGGTCTCCAGCCTGCTGGCCTACCCTGTAAAATTCAGACTTCCCAGGCCCCAGGATCATATAAGCCAATTCTTTAGAATCTGTCTCTCCTTGTCTCTCACATATATGTATATACATATTTCCTAGTGGCTCTGTTTGTCTAGAGAAAGCTAATACATACATACACATAGTAACTGAAAAGCTCTGAATTTAAACTAAGAAAATCTTATTACAAACCCCATCCCAAAGTTTGTTTTCAACTCACAAAATTTTCTTTAGCCATTATTGTTCTTTACAGGGCCATGACAATAGTATCTGAAAACTGGCAGTACCATTTGGTCTGAAAAAAAAAAAAAAGATGGGAGGTATTCTCTCATTTTCTCCTAAGAATTTATTCTCTTGCCCATAGCCTAAATTTAATTAAGCTCAATCAAATGTCTTTGATTCCTGCCCTCCAAATCTATTTGATTTCTCACATGCTGTCTATAGTTACTTAGCTTGTCATACACTCTCTTCCCTGAGCAGGGAGACTTGAGGGAAGACTGCTCAAGCATGTCAAGGTCACCTGGAGACTCAACTGTGGACACAAACCTCTTGCAATGAAGGAAAGAAGGGCCAGTAGGAGGCAGAGTGGCAGAGTGTAATAACAGCCTTTGAAATCAGCAGATCTGGGTTCAGGNTGGCTCAGCTGGTAAAGAATCTGCCTGCAATGTGGGAGACCTGAGTTTGATCCCTGGGTTGGGAAGATCGCCTAGAGAAGGGAAAGGCTACCCACTCTAGTATTCTGGCTTGGGGAATTCCATGGACTGTATAGTTTGACTTTACTCATGTTTATAAGATACAGTTTTCATAACATATGTGTTTTGCCTGTCATTGATCTCTTTGATTCTTGTTACATAATTTTATGAGGTAAATAAGAAAGTAATTTATTTATTTCACTTTCTTTTTCTTATACTACTTTCAATGTAAAAATAAGCCAGCTGAAATTTGTAAACATAAAATAATCCATTGATGGTAATTTTAACTTAAATGCCATTTTAAATTTCTTCATATTCTTTTGGGATTGGAATAAAAACAGATTCTGGCTTAATAATCCAGTTGTACAAAAATTCTTCAATTCAACAACATTTAAAGTAATCTTAGTTCTAATTATTATAAAAGCCCAAGCTGGTGTTGATGCATTGTTGGCAATAAAGCTGAATATAAAACATTTTTTTCCAAAAGAAGTATAAAAGTGAATTGCTTTAGAGGGAGAAATTCGAAAGGATTGTTGATAGCTTTATAAACACCTCCAAAATGTTAGAGGAACTCCAAAGAGAGTTTAATGCTTCGGCTGGGAAAGAGAAAAACAGAAGGGATGTTACAGGGGGAAAGGGAATTGTTAAATTTGTTTCTGATGGCTTGTAAGTGCAGATACCTTTCGAAAATAAGAAAACCAATCTACAGATATGTTCCCTACGCTGTGCTGCAAACTCGGAGATTATCAGAGGCAAGAATCAATTGTCTACCCAAGTTTGCAGTTTTGTTCATTTCTATCAGATTTTTTTGAAGATATGCACTTAAAAATGTCAGATTAGCTCTGTTATATAATTTAGTTTAGTGGCAAGTGCATATTAGTTTATTTGCTAAAATGATATCAATTGATAGTTGTACTCTTTCTCATAAGTTTGTTCTAAGAAGTTTATGAAAACAAATTATTTCAATTATCAAATATTAGTAAAATGTGTGTTCATTGCTCAGTCGTGTCCTACTCTTTGTGATCCCATGGACTGTAACCTGCCAGGCTCCTCTGTCCATGAAATTCTCTAGGCAAGAATATTGGACTGGGTTGCCATTCCCTTTTCCAGAGGATCTTCTGGACCCAAGGATCAAACCCCAGTCTCCTGCATTGCAGGCAGACTCTTTATCATCTGAGCCATCAGGTATTGAATTCTTCAGTTTTACATAGGCTTTTAATTCTACATTTGTTTTCTTGTTTGTTTTTAAGAACTATGAATCCAAGTTGAAATCAGTTCACACTGTTATTTTAATTAAGTATAGATGGACAGAGGAGCCTGGTAGGCTGCAGTCCATGGGGTTGCAGAGAGTCAGACACGACTGAGTGACTTCCCTTTCACTTTTCACTTCCATGCATTGGAGAAGGAAATGGCCACCCACTCCAGTGTTCTTGCCTGGAGAATCCCAGGGACGGGGGAGCCTGATGGGCTGCCGTCCATGGGGTCTCACAGAGTCGGACACGACTGAAGCAACTTAGCAGCAGCAGCAGCAGCAGAAGGATATTAAGTAGATTTACATGTTGGTTCATTGTCATGGTACTAAATTAAAGTAGGTATAGATGGTCATTTGTCATACAGATCTTTTTAAAATGTATTAGAAATTCTAGTGTACACCTGATTTCATGGCAATGGATTTTATAATGACCATATATATTCAATAATTTATAATGAGTTTTTACTCTCTGATAGATGTTTTTATACATTATGTCGAATCCTAATAAGAACTATAGAAGATATTTCTTTTCATCTCAAAATATTCTTATCTTTTAAAGAAAATTCTGCACACAAACTAAACTGAATATTTTTAGCCCTTCTTAATCTTCAAGCTCTCACAAGTTCAAATTCAAGTTAGTTGCTCAGTAGTGTCCAGATCTTTGTAACCCCATGGACTGTAGCCCACCAGGCTCCTCTGTCCAGGAGATTCTCCAGGCAAAGATTCTGGAGTGGGTTACCATTCCCTGCTCCAGAAGATCTCCCCCACCCAGGGATCAAGCCTAGGTCTCTAGCATTGCAGGCAGCTTCTTTATTATCCGAGCCATGAAGGAAGCCCAAAACTTGTATTTGTGTCTCAGACTGAAACATTATCTAAGTTCTGAGTCATGGTCAGGAAGTGCTGAGTCATGGTCAGGAAGTGCTGAGTCATGGTCTGGAAGTGCTGTTGTCTTATCTCCTGCTCAAGCTTCCAGTCTCCTGATTATCTTTTCTCATCCTTTGAAGTCTCAACTTTAATATACATTTTTATGAAGATACTCCTTTTCCTCAGTGAACTAGCTCACTTGCCACTCCTTCAAGTTCCCGCATTCATTCCTAAATTTCCCTTATGTTGCTTATTTGGAGATCTGAATCTTCCTCTAATCTCAACACTATGAAGCCAGGGGTTTTAATGCTTCTGCTTATTAAAATACCCCAGGGTTTATGGTGTCTGGTGCATAATATGATTCATTAAGACTATTTTGTGTGTTAATGATAGAATTCCCATTTACACTGAAAAAAATTGAAGTTCAGGCAAAAAGGGAGCATAAGCAGTCTTACCATCAATAAGGGGCAGAACTAAGATTCCAAACAAATGTATTTTCATTTCAGTCTCGTGTTGTCTTTAACAACACACCATCCCTCAGCATGTTTGTGAACACAGAAGTACCCTCTGGCATAACGTTCTGGAAAGAGATAATTTAGAAGAATATTAGCATCTGATACATTCAGATTCTAAAATCCAGGGATAAGCTTGTGCTTTTTATTGATAATAATGGGAAGGACAGAGATTGGAAGTTAATTTGATGTTTGGATTGGATATGAACACCCAACAAGAATACTTTGGAATATATATTGTGGGTTTCATTTGATAAGGGTAAAAATCAATACAAAATAAAGAATGAGATGAAGTGTGTTAAACATATATTAAAGTACTCTTGCCATATATTAAAATATGCTTTATTGCCTTTGTACCTTGCAAGCACTTTATTCACTACCCTGTTGCTTTTCCAAGGTAATTCTTGAATTTTACATATAGAAACAAATACAGGGAAATGCCCAGTTTTTATCCTTTGCAATGGTAATTTCTTTACCAAACCACAGCAACAAAGTATATATGAATTCCTGCAAGTCTCAGCTAATTTATCCATTTTCCTTTTTGTTTAAGTAGATTTCAACCACTTATAATATTGTCTGCATTTATGTTCTAAAAATGATCAGAAAAAAAGTGCTGACTTAGAACTTGATAATCTTCCACCAAGTTACCTTACTAAGATTGATTGCATTTTTGCTGATGAATTTTGATTTTCCACATAGAGTTTTAATACAAGGGACTAATAAAATTGAAATGCTTTAGAGGTCTTTTGACTCGTTTTCCTTGGAAACCAGAAAATACCAACTAAATTGTTTCTCATTCTGTGCTTTGTTACTTATTAAAGTTTCAAATCTCAGTGCCTATGTGTCCTATGCTGATGAGACTGATGCTGAAGCTGAAGCTCCAGTACTTTGGCCACCTGATGTGAAGGGTCAGCTTATTGGAAAAGACCCTGATTCTGGGAAAGATTGAAGGCCAAAGAAGGGGGTGGCAGAAAATGAGATCGTTAGATAGCGTCACTGACTCAATGGGCAAGAATTTGAGCAAACTCCTGGAGATAGTGATGGACAGGGAAGCCTGGAGTGCTGCAGTCTATGGGGTCACAAAGAGTTGGACACAACTTAGCAACTGAACAACGACATTGAGTCCTATAGCCTCTGAGAAGTTGTTTTCAATTTCTGTTACAATGATACTGATGACGATAATCAAAGAGAATTACAGGAATGCCTCCTCTACTGATTGTATAAAAATAAGTATTGCAAACCTCTTTAAGCTCGTCTTGTTAAATTTACGGCAGAAAGCAATATGACATTGTATCATGGGAACAGAACACACTTGTCCAGATGACTTCCCTAATTTTGGGCTCTACTATCAGATTTTTTCTTGCAGGGACATGAAATAAACTTGCCACTTAAAAAGTATTAGTCACTCAGTCGTGTCTAACTCTTTGCAACACATGGACTGTAGCCAGCCAAGTCTCCTTTATTCATGGAATTCTGCAGGCAAGAAGATTGGAGTGGGTAGCCATTCCCTTCTCCAGGGGATCTTCCCAACCCAGGCATCAAACCTGGGTCTCCTGAATTGCAAGCAGATTCTGAACCATCTGAGCCACCAGGAAAGAGTGTCAACAGAAATGCACTATTCGAATACTTATTGTCCAACTAAGATTTAACAAAGCTCTCAAATCCTAATCCCAAGGACACTCTTGGATTCAAAATTATTTTCTGCCCTCCTCTAATCACATTCAGGCTTCCCAGGTAGCTCAAATGGTAAAGAATCTGCCTGCAATGCCGGAGACCTGGGTTTGATCCCTGGGTCAGGAAGAACCCCTGGAGAATGGCAATACAACCCACCCCAGTGTTCTTGCCTGGAGAACCCCAGGCAAGAGGAGCCTGGTGGACTACAGTCCATGGGTCGCAAAGAGTTGGACATGACTGAGCAACTAACACACACAATCACATCTATACACCTACCACCCAAAACATCTCCCTTATGCAATATCTAAAGGAAAAGGAGGAAAGCAAAGGAATGCAGATCTTTGAGTTGATAAGAATAGTGCAGTTGGAAAAATCTTCCCCCGAATGAGCTTCTAATTCAACTGGAAGGTGAAGTGTGGGTGGTGAGATAGACTCGCCAGCCCCGTCTCATCTCAGAATAAGAATCTTTGGTATTTGTGATAAGATAGCACAGTTCAATAATGGTTTAAGTACACATGTGGTCTCATTATCACCAATCTTTTCCTTGTTTCCATGACATTTTACGGGTTTTATAGTGGTTGGCACTTCTCAAGCAAAACATAAATTGACAAATCATCTTTTCTTAAAAAAAAGTCAAACTACTGAAATCTTTTTTCGCTTTGTGTATGTAAGTTTAAATTCTAAAATATAGTGGGTCAAAAGTAGAATTGTTTTCACAACTCATTACAGATTCATAACTTTAACTGCTTCACAAAAATCATTCAAGACAAGGGTAATATAAGTTCCTATATCCCTGTAGTCTTAAATTCATTTATCTCTTTTTTTTTTTTCTTGGAATGTGTTTCGTAATAGTGACACTGAATTCCCAGGGGAAAATATCCTAATTTTTTTGATGGAAATCCTTCAGTCATGCTTAATAAGAAGGTAGATTTTTACATTTTTTTCTATTCTTTAATTAATTGGCTCAGCAATCTAACTCAATTTTATAAGAGCAATATAGATATTTTTAGTTAACCATCTTCTTTATTTCTTCTATATCACCTTCTATATATGCTTAGTCACTCAGTCATGTCCAATTCTTTGTGACCCTTTAGACCATAGACCACTAGACACTTCTGCCCATGGGATTTTTCAGGAAAGAAAATGTTGGAGTGGGTTGCCATTTCCTTTTCAGGTGATCTTTTTGACCCAAGGAATAGAACCTGCATCTCCTACTTCTCCTGCATCATAGGAGGATTCTTTCCTGGCTGAGCCATCAGGGAACCCCTATGTATGTATGTATGTGTGTGTGTTGCCATTTCCTTTTCAGGTGATCTTTTTGACCCAAGGAATAGAACCTGCATCTCCTACTTCTCCTGCTTCATAGGAGGATTCTTTCCTGGCTGAGCCATCAGGGAACCCCTATGTATGTATGTATGTGTGTGTGTGTGTGTGTGTGTATATATATATATATGTATGCATAATGTGTAAGTATATAAACATTTTTAATATGGCTTCTTTATTTTTATTTTATGAATCAAGACTTTACACACTAACTCGGTATACTGCTTCATGTTTCAGAAATTCTATTATAAAAGTGTAAACTCCATGTCTTATTAAATTTGAAATCTTTGTAAGTTAACTAATTGTTCAGTTCAGTTCAGTCACTCGGTCATGTCCGACTCTTTGGGACACCATGGACTGCAGCAGGACATGCCTCCCTGTCTATCACCAACTCCTAGAGTTGACTCAAACTCAGGTCCATTGAGTTGGTGATGCAACTCAACCATCTCATCCTCTGTCGTCCCCTTCTCCTCCTACCCTCAATCTTTCCCAGCATCAGGGCCCAGATAATCACGATGGTGTGATCACTCACCTACAGCCAGACATCCTGGAATGTGAAGTCAAATGGGCCTCAGGAAGCATAATTATGAACAAAGCTAATGGAGGTGATGGAATTCCAGTTGAGTTATTTCAAATCCTAAAAAAATGATGCTGTGGAAGTGCTGCACTCAATATGCCAGAAATTTGGAAAACCCAGCAGTGGCCACATTACTGGAAAAAGTTAGTTTTCATTCCAGTCCCAAAGAAAGGCAATGCCAAAAAATGTTCAAACTACTGCACAATTGCACTCATCTCACATGCTAATAAAGGAATGCTCAAAATTCTCCAGTCTAGGCTTCAACAATACATGAACCGTGAACTTCCAGATATTCAAGCTGGTTTTAGAAAAGTCAGAGGAACCAGAGATCAAATTGCAACATCCGCTGGATCATTGAAAAAGCAAGAGAGTTCCAGAAAAACATCTATTTCTGATTTATTGACTATGCCAAAGCCTTTGACTGTGTGAATCACAACAAACTCTGGAAAATTCTGAGGGAGATGGGAATACCAGACCACCTGACCTGCCTTTTGAGAAATCTGTATGCAGGTCAGGAAGCAACAGTTAGAACTGGACATGGAACAACAGACTGGTTCCAAATAGGAAAAGGAGTATGTCAAGGCTGTATATTGTCACCATGCTTATTTTACTTATATGCAGAGTACATCATGAGAAATGCTGGATGAAGCACAAGCTGGAATCAAGATTGCCAGGAGAAATATTAATAACCTCAGATATGCAGCAGAGAAGGCAATGACAACCCACTCCAGTACTCTTGCCTGGAAAATTCCATGGATGGAAGAGTCTGGTAGGCTGCAGTCCATGGGGTCGTTGTGAGTAAGACACGACTGAGTGGCTTCGCTTTCAC
>SJYX01005077.1:99765-112846 GCA_006410675.1 Oreotragus oreotragus
CAGATATGCAGATGACACCACCCTTATGGCAGAAAGGGAAGAAGAACTAAAGAGCCTCTTGATGAAAGTGAGAGAGGAGAGTGAAAAAGTTGGTTTAAAGCTCAACATTCAGAAAGCAAAGATCATGGCATCTGGTCCCATCACTTCATGGCAAATAGATGGGGAAACAATGGAAACAGCGACAGACGTTATTTTCTTGAGCTCCAAAATCACTGAAGATGGTGACTGCAGCCATGAAATTAAAAGACGCTTTCTTCCTGGAAGAAAAGTTGTAACCAACCTAGATAGCATATTAAAAAGCAGAGACTTTACTTTGCCAACAAAGGTCCATCTAGTCAAGACTATGGTTTTTCCAGTAGTCATGTATGGATCTGAGAGTTGGACTATAAAGAAAGCTGAGCACTGAAGAATTGATGCTTTTGAACTGGGGTGTTGGAGAAGACTCTTGAGAGTCCCTTGGACAGAAAGGAGATCCAACCAGTCCATCCTAAAGGAAATTAGTCCTGAATTTTCATTGGAAGGACTGATGTTGATGTTGAAACTCCAATAATCTGGCCACCTGATTCAAAACTGCATTTAAGGTGGTAATAATTGTAGCCCAACCTAGCAATCTTTTTGTGTGTGTGTGAGAAAATGAATATGAAACAGTTTTAAGTTAGCCTTTGTTAGACAAGAGCTATAGTCCAGTCTTTTTGTCTCCAAGTAGAATCTCCCTTGCATTAGATAGAACAATAAATTAGAATTTAACTAAAATAATGATAATTTCCCCTTCATCTGGTTAGATAATTATGACTTTGTCTTTCTAGATCAAAAATCATGTGTCTCGTGTTTCTTTGTAAGAACAATCTAATGCACATAACTCTTTTGCATCCTAAAAATGTCCAATATATTTTCACTTATCCAGTTGATGATAAAGAATAAAAAGTGTATAAACATTACATTTTCTAGTCTTTCCTGCCAAACTACATCAGCCGGCAGTTACTTCTGATCTTTGCTCATTTACCAGGGTCTGTCTCCTAACCACCTTGGTACGTGAGATGAATGCAAATCGCACTAGCACTAACAATCTCACTCTTTGCTCTTCTGCTGTCTGAAGATGATTTCATGTACACTGCTATTAGGCTGGGTCTTGAGCAGTGTTTCTGAATGATGCAACCTGTCAATCTTCCTAGCAGAGCTGGCTAGAGGGTATGATGAGCTGATCTCAAAGAAGCAAAAGACTTTGTTTTGATCACTGGAGGAAGGAGATCTGCAACTGGCTTTATTGTAATCTTACTCTCGCACCTGGCAAATCCAGACATTATAGAGAATTATTGCTCAGCAGAGCAGAGGAAGAGCAAGTAATGTGATTTTTGTCTTTTTATATTTTTCTTCAGAGACCCAGTAAAGTTGAAGGCTATGATTTAGAGGAATTTGTTAATTTTCCACATGCCATTCCAAAGCAGTACTGTCATTATCAGAACCTTCAGCTTTGTTTACTATCTAGGACTCTTTTGTTTTCAACAATCCTCCTTACTTGCAGTCACCATGTTAATGAAATTAGGAGTTGGTTTCACAGATTTTATTTTTTAATCCAAATCAACGAGTCAATAAAAGTGGTGTATGGCATGTATCAGCAACAGAACTGGGCTGAGGGCCTGGAGAATTGGGTTTTCATGACACTGCCATTAATTTTAGGTAATTTTAAATAAGTCATTCCTGCTCTAAGGTCTTCATGTTTTTGTTTGTTTGTTTGTTTGTTTGTTTTTAATAAAAATAGCAAGGAAATTCATTTTGCATGGAAACTCATTTTACATGGGTGGCTTTTGACCATGACTCAGCAGAATTTCTTTGGGCTCTTGTTAACTGGACAGGCACCAAGAAAAACCCATGGGAAGTCTAACATAACAACTTGGAAGTCAAATGAGAGAATGTACATGTTTAGTGTGCTTCCAAAGTGACTCTGATGCAGTGAGTCTATAGATGGACACTTGAGAACTATTAGTGTGATGATTCTCATGATCCCTTTAAGTTCTAGGTGAAATCCTTTTGCAAGATAGAGCATGCACATTAGGAATCCTAGTACACTTTTGAAAGGTTATGGGTATTAGGAACCACTCCTAGGCATTGTGCTATAATTGGTCTGGAGTAGAAACTGAGTGAAAAGTGTGTTAGTTGCTCAGTTGTGTCTGACTCTTTGCTCCTCTGTCCATGGGATTCTGCAGGCAAGAATACTGGAGTGTGTTGCCATTCCCTTCTCCAGGGTATCTTTCCAATCCAGGGTCAAATCCTGATCTCCCATACTGCAGGCATATTCTTTGCCATCTGAGGCACCAGGGATTCCCAGAAGTGACTCTAATGCATGAGCAAGGAGAAGACCCACTCCTTTAAGGTTTTTCCTGGAATTCAGCTCCAAATTATTAAGGGCTTATTATATGCTCTCTGTCTGCCAGTCTGTACACACTTTCTCAACAAGTGTGGATATTGTACTAGTACTAAATTTGGCTATGCACACAAAAGGAAACTGAGGCTTACAGAGGCCAATTAACTTGGCAAAGGTCAAATAGTTCATGAAAGGAAGAAGAAAGATTATATCTTGATCATCTGCTCCTGAGTTCGTTCCAGGAAAACACACTGCTTTTCACTAGCTTATGGAATGTCTATAATATATTGACATCAGAATTGGGCTAACTAATCAAAATTGGCCAGACTCCCAGTTTTACTAACTCCTAGAATGATTAAAAGAGTTTCTTCATGGGAAACAAATCTACTACAATCCATCAGGGGACTCAATTTCATGTGCTATCTTGGGGCAAATTCAACTGGCATAGTTATGGAAATAAATCCCAGCACATTTATTGAGAGCCCCCTACCCACGATCCATAGCCAAATTTAGTACTAGTACAACATCCACAGGTTTGAAATCAACCTTTGAGTCCCAAAGCAATTAAAAAATTGCCAGAAATTTTTGGAATAAATCATGCTGATTCTGTTTTAGGAAGCACCCTAGTTAGACATTTTAATTAACTCCATCTATAGGTCAATAAGGCACATGAAGGAAAGCCAACAGTTAGGTTCTCAAAAATGCAAATTTCCTTCTTCTGAAATAAACACTTCCAGTCCAAAGTGTTGTAATGTGACCAGGTGGTCAAGTTGTAATGTCTCTGAGCTATTTCTTACATTTCCTCAGGGAGTTATCCTATAAATGCGATAAAATTTCACATGTGGAAAATTGGAATTATTGCCCAAGACTTATTACCTAGTTGCTGAAAATACTCTAAGAAACTTGTGAAATATACCTCTTAGGATACTTATTCTGCAGGTATTCAGTTTACTTGTTCAATTTGAAGATCAATGTCAGACCCTAGGTTTCAAACACTGTACATTTAAGATGATGTTGTTCAGTCACTTCAGTCTTGTCCAACTCTTTGAGACCCCATGGACTGTACCCTGTCAGGCTCCTTTGTCCATGGGATTCTCCAGACAAGAATACTGGACTAGGAGTGAAAAAGAACACTAAAGTAGGTTGCCCTGTTCTTCTCCTGGGGATCTTTCCAGATCAGGAACTGAACCTGTGTCTCCTGCATTAGCAGGTAGATGCTTTACCATTGCACCACCAGGGAAGCCCACCTTAAAATGCAGAAGGTAAATACCTCTAGTCATGGGGNATAGTTATATTCATCATTTATTAACTTAAGCTGCACATTTCTAAGTGTTACATAATTACTCTGGTTTCAGTAATGCCTACTTTAGAGTCTCTTGTGCAGATTTGTTTATTCAGATATTTCTCATAGTGATTTTAGTACCTAAGAGCTCTCTGTTGTATGTTTCATGAGGTCATGTTGATGATTTATGTTTCAAAGTTGCAGGGAGATGATAACTCCAATTTTATCTTGTGTTCCTTTTTATCAAAACATAAATCCTTAATATGCTGCAATAGGACAGATCATGCTATGTAAAGTCTATTACAGAAATTCTGAAATGTTTAGACAGCAGTCTTTCTTTGATATCAATAAGGTAATTTAACAGAGATAATTAGGCATATTGATAACTTAAGAGTGTATTATCGTAGGTAAAGATCTCTCCTACTAGCTGGTGTATATACTTTCAATTACAGTGTCTTTCAATTACTTTCATTTAGTTTTCAATTACAATGTCTTTTCCTGTCCCTTCTCCACCAAAACCACATTGCTGCTTGATAGGTAATGTACTGTAGCAGATTAAACATGACTTGAAATTAAAATCCAGACTCCACTGTTTGCTACCTGTAATATATTGGTTAATTTACTCAGTCTTCTTCTGTCTGCATTTTAATATAACTAAAACATATTTATGGGATTGGTAAAGGCAGAATTATGCCAATAGAAAAAATTTAAAAGAATATTGGCCATTTCAGAGCCCACTTTACAACTAAAAATGAATCGTTTCTGAGGTTTTCATTTAACATTAGGCAAAATTTTTCAAATTTTTAAAGCAGTTTTTTTTTTTGTCTTTTTTAGATGTGTATAAGAGACAGCTTTTAGACTCTGAGAGGGAGGGAGAGGGAGAGGGTGGGATGATTTGGGAGAATAGCATTGAAATATGTATACTATCATGTAAGAAACGAATCGCCAGTCTATGTTTGATGCAGGATACAGGATGCTTGGGGCTGGTGCATGGGGATGATCCGGAGGGATGATGTGGGGTTGGAGGTGGAAGGGGGGTTCATGTTTGGGAGTTCATTGGAGGTGGAAGGGGGGTTCACACCTGTGGCAGATTCATGTCAATGTATGCCAAAACCAATACAGTACTGTAAAGTAAAATAAACATAAAAAATTAAAAAAAATTAATATAAATTTATTTTAATTGGAGGTTAATTACTTTACAATATTGCATTGGTTTTGCCATACATCAACATGAGTCCACGACAGGTATACACATGTTCCCCATCCTGAACCCCCCTCTCTCCTCTCTCCCCATACCATCCCTCTTGGTTGTCTCAGTGCACCAGCCCCAAACATCCAGTATCATGCATCGAACCTGGACGTAGATTTTTTGATGATGGCCATACTGATTAGTATGAGGTGGTACCTCATACTAGGTGGTACCTCATACCTCGTTGTAGTTTTGATTTGCATTTCTCTAGTAATCAGTATTTTGAACATCTTTTCATGTGCCTTTTAGCCACCTGTATGTCTTCTTTGGATTAATATCTATTTAGATCTTCTGCCCATTTTTTGATTGGGTTGTTTGTTTCTTAGATAGTGTGCTGTGTGAGCTATTTATATATTTTTGGAAATTAATCTTTTGTTGGTCACATCATTTGCAAGTATTTCCCTCCATTCTATTGGTTTTCTTTTCCTTGTTTTTATTATTTCCTTTGCTGTGCAAATCTTCTAAGTTTATCTGGGTTCCATTTGTTTATTTCTGTTTTAATTTCCACTATCATTACCATTTCTATTTCATTACCATTTAATTTCCATTCCTATCAAGTGGGCCTGCTGCCTATGTCCACCAGGGCTGACCCAACGCCTGTGTCTGCATGTGTGTGCTTGGAGCTTGGGTCCACTGGGGCAGGTCTGACATCTGAATCCATTATGGCAATCTTGGCACCCAGGAGCCCAAGGATGATCTGGTACAGGATGGAGCATGAGCCTGAGTCTATAAGAGGTGGTGGGATGCTGTATTGAGCCTGATGCCCAGGGATGGACCTGCTCTGGAGCCTGTGGGGACCAGCCTGGTGTTGGGGGTCCACTAGGTTGGTCTGGCACCTATGTCTCTAGAAGCATACCTTGTCTTAGACTGTGGTATCGGTTCTGGAGCCTGGGTACATGGGGGTGGACCTTCAGCCTAAATCTGTGGGGGTCATTCCTGGGGAATGGGAACACAAGGACCCAAATGGGCTGGTGGTGCTGGAGCAGGCACTGGCCTAGAGCTTTGGGCCATGGGCCAGCCTGGCATAGGAGGTAGCTGGGTGACCCTGATGCTGGGGTCCACAGTGAGGTCAGTTTCTCAGTGCTATCTGTAATGCTGTCTCCCAGGCTACAGCCCTCATTATGCCCCAGATGAAACAACTCACAACTCTCACGTTGTGCATAATTGTTTTGGTCGACAATACTCTTTTCAGTAAGTGGTACTGGACTTCAACATCAAGGTTATCCATGAACTCTACCAGATGGTGAGCCCAGAACCTCTGGGAGGGCTGGGTGGTGATGTGCTTTCCCTCTCAAAGCCAGTCTGTAAAGCTTGGAAGTGGTGCCCACGTCTTCAAATGTACAGACATCAACAAAGGCCACAGACATCCCAAACAATTAGGGAAACATTACACCAAAAAAAAAAAAAAAAAAAAAAAAAAGTGCTGCTAGTAAGCAATCCTAACCAAATGGACCTTCTCTGTATTCAGCTTTCTTAGCCTTCTTTCTCTCAAGCTACAATGCTGCACCATTTCACTTCTTTCACCTCCATTTTAAAAGGATGCTACTTTTCAACATAATAAAATCTCAGTAGCTCAAATATTACTTACGTATTATCATTGTTTTTACGGGCTTCTCAGATGGCTCAGCAGTAAGGAAAATGCCTGCGATTTAGGAGACGCAGGTTCGATCCCTGGTTGGGGCAGATCTTCTGGAGGAAGAAATGGCAATGTACTCTTGTATTCTTGCCTGGAGAATCCCATGGACAGAGAATCTTGGCGGTATAGCCCATGGGATTGCAAAGAGGTAGACGTGACTGAGCATGCGCTGCATGTGTGACACTTAAAATTCCACATGTAAAGAAATTGGAGCAACTTTTGGCTCCTACTCCTATCTTTTCTGAATTTTACATAATGATGTCCTAAACTTGTTTTTGTTTTAACATATAGCTTTTACAGGACATTATCTAAATTAAGTAATTGAAATTATTTGTCTCTTTTACAATTATATATAATAGATAATTATATTCATCATTTATTAACTTATTAGCTGCACATTTCTTAGTGTGCATAATTACTCTGGTTTCAATAATGCCTACTTTAGAGTCTCTTGTGCAGATTTGTTTATTCAGAATTTCTCTTAGTGATTTTAGTACCTAAGAGCTCTCTGATGTATGTTTCATGAGGTCATGCTGATAATTTATGTTTCAAAGTTGCAGGGAGATGATAACTCCAATTTTATCTTGTATTCCTTCTTATCAAAACATAAATTCTTTAATATGCTGCAATAGGACAGATCATGCTATGTAAAGTCTATTACATAAATTCTGAAATGTTTAGACAGTTTTTCTTTGATATCAATAAAGTAATTTAACAGAGATAATTAGGCATACTGATAACTTAAGTGTATATTATCACAGGTAAAGATCTCTCCTATTAGCTGGTGTGTATACTTTCAATTACAGTGTCTTTCAATTACTTTCATTTGTCTTTCAATTACAATGTCTTTTCCTGTTCCTGCTCCACCAAAACCACATTGCTGCTTGATAGGTAATGTACTGTAGCAGATTAAACATGACTTGAAATTAAAATCCAGACTCCACTGTTTGCTACCTGTAATATATTGGTTAATTTACTCAGTCTTCTTCTGTCTGCATTTTAATATAACTAAAACATATTTATGGGATTGGTAAAGGCAGAATTATGCCAATAGAAAAAATTTAAAAGAATATTGGCCATTTCAGAGCCCACTTTACAACTAAAAATGAATCGTTTCTGAGGTTTTCATTTAACATTAGGCAAAATTTTTCAAATTTTTAAAGCATATTAAAATCCAGACTCCACTGTTTGCTACCTGTAATATATTGGTTAATTTACTCAGTCTTCTTCTGTCTACATTTTAATATAACTGAAACATATTTATGGGATTGGTAAAGGCAGAATTATGCCAATAGAAATAATTTGAAAGAATATTGGCCGTTTCAAAGCCCACTTTACAATTAAAAATAAATTGTTTCTGAGGTTTTCATTTAATATTAGGTACAATTTTTCAAAAATTTAAAGCAGTTTTTTTTGTCTTTTTTGTTCCTTAGTCAGTAGAAGTAATTGTTTACTTTCAATGAAAATAATGAAACGTTAATGTACTATCAGTGAAGGTTTTCTTTCTTTCTTCATTCCTTCCTTCTTTCCTTTTTATTTATTTATTTTTTATTGACAAGCACACTGTTACTTGCTTCAAATTCTAAGTTATCAAATTTAGCAATATTATCTTCTATTGTCCCCTTGATCACAATTCCAATATTTACTTGCTTTTGTGACTTTCTATTTCTGTTGTTTAGGATATCTCTAATAACTTTTAAAATCACTCAGTTGTCTTTGTGTTAATGTGTAGTTGTCTTATGAGCATTTAAAATTTGATATTCTAAATCACTCATACATCTATTCTAATTTTGTAACTCATAATAAGTGATGTTAATGATATATATTTATTTCCTGTTTGTTGTTTCATTATTTTAATTAGCCTGGAATACCTATTTGGAAAAATTTATTTTTAATACATGTTTATTGTTTTTCACTTCTGTTTTATTTGATACTTAGATTTATGGTCTTAATTTTTATAACTTTATTTTAGAGTACTATTAGTAAAATTAGTATTAGTATTACATAATGTGTCTTCTATATAATATATACTTTAAATATTATTACTTTACTACTTCTCTTAGATCATTGAAGAAAAGACTAGGTCAGAAGTGGAGACAAGTTCAATTACTTGGAAATATATTTTATAGTTTCACAATAAGAGAAAACACCATGTATGAGTTTGGTTTGACAGAAGTTTGATTAAGGTGAGATTCAGTTCAGTTCAGTTCAGTCGGTCAGTCGTGTCTGACTCTTTGCGACCCCATGAATCGCAGCACGCCAGGTCTCCCTGTCCATCACCAACTCCCGGAGTTCACTCAAACTCACGTCCATCGAGTCGGTGATGCCATCCAGCCATCTCATCCTCTGTTGTCCCCTTCTTCTCCTGCCCCCAATCCCTCCCAGCACCAGAGTCTTTTCCAATTTGTCAACTCTTCTCATGAGGTTGGCCAAAGTACTGGAGATTCTGCTTTAGCATCATTCCTTCCAAAGAAATCCCAGGGCTGATCTCCTTCAGAATGGACTGGTTGGATTTCCTTGCAGTCCAAGAGACTCTCAAGAGTCTTCTCCAACACCACAGTTCAAAAGCATCAATTCTTCGGTGCTCAGCTTTCTTCACAGTCCAACTCTCACATCCATAGGATGTAGTATACAATGTCTTTGCGAAGGATAAAATGATGAAATTATAAGTACAAAGCAATGAAATAATTAAAAGCTGTAGTTAAATATTTAGAAGATTTTCATTTTACTCTGAATGATGGCAACTTGGATTCTTTTGAGAGAAATGTAATCCTTTTTATGGAGTTATTGAAAGCTTGCTTCACTTACTTACTCATCAGGGTGTAAATGAAGGGGTTCAACAAAAGGGCACAGCAGTGGTGGGCACTGAGACACCTTTATTTATGGCCACCTCTTCCTTTGCCAAGGGCTTGACATAGATGAAGATACAGCTTCCACAGTTGATGGAAACTACAATCATGTGGGATGAGCAGGTAGAAAAAGCATTTTTCCTGTGTTAGACTGAGGGAAACCTCAAAATTGTCCTAACGATGTATGTGTAGGACAGAAACACACTAGGGTGGTAATGAAGGCAAATACAGTCACAAGGATAACGATTTGTTCTATTACCCACGTATCTGAGCATGAGATCTTTTGGAGGGGACCTGCATTGCATCTAAAATGATTGATGGCATTGGGATCATGGGATTCCAGTTGGAGACCCAAGCTAAGGGTGGACAATCATCATCAAACCCAAAACCCATTAGCTGAGGAATAAGAAGGTTCAGATTCTATTGTTCATGATGGTCATGTAATGTGGGGGTTTACAGATGGCCACATAGTGGTCATAGTACACTAGTACATAGTACATAGGCTGCCAGCAGAAAAAATTTTGTTGCTCCAGGCAGAATAATAAAAATATTTGACTTGTTCAAGCATTGTAGGTGATGGTACTGTCCCCAGCTGATACACTGTACAGAAACCTAGGAATACAGACAGTGGTAAATGAGACTTCCGAGAAGGAAAAAAAATTCCGAGGAAGAAGTACATAGGAGTTTTAAGATGGGAATCTACCAGTGTGAGGGTGATGATCATCAAGCTCCCTGTTATACTCAACAGGCAAGTGAGAAATAGAAAGATGAAAAGCAGGATTTGCAGTTGTGGGTTATTTGTCAGTCCCAGAAGAATGAAAGTTGTTATTGTGTTGTGGTTTTTCACCACTGAGTTTTGAAATCTATCCAATTGACAAGTGAGAATCAAAGAGATTTTATGAGGAGTTTGGTATATAAATTCTGTAGCAAAACACTCTGCAGTTACAGCAAACAAACCAGTCTATATTTACTTATCACTTCACGTCAGTCTACATTTGTTTATACCTTCACATTGGTCTACATTTAGTTAGCCCTTCACATTATAATCAGGATCATCACTGTTCTGATGGTCTTTCTGAATTTACAAGTGTGAGAGTGGATTATTCCTTTAGGATTTATGTTATTATCGAACTCACTTTTTCTCAGATCATTGCCCCTCAAAATTTACAAATGTTTGTTAATTCATGACATGGACTAAATTTACAAAAAAGTAGGGAAAAAAGATGATACTACTTCACATGTATTTAACCTTTTTTTATCCAAGACAAACCTTGGATATGGGATGTATCCAGATGATGAGATGAATTCTCTTCAATTGTTAGTTTCCAAGGATTCTTTAAAGAGTAAGATCTATTTCTCCTGGAAAACAATGAAGAAAAATGACAAAACACAAGCCTGGGCCCTGACACTTTCCTCTGTCCATTTATTCTTTTCTACTTGTTTTCCTGTTCTTCATTCATAGTTGGTTTTAAGCACTACTATTTAATCTATTGGAGAAGGAAATGGCAACTCACTTGAGCATTCTTGCCTGGAGAATCCCATGGACAGAGGAGTCTGCTGGGCTATTGTCCTTGGGGTCGCAAAGAATTGAACATGACTGAGCGACTGAACACTCATTTTGTCTGTAGTGTGAAGAAAGATTGTGTTATTTGCAAAAGAAATGTGCTCATGTGCATTCTTGTTATTTTTCAGATAATTGGCAGTGGTTCCTGAAGCTCTGAAGTGACAGCTTTTTAAATATCATCAAAATTATTCTCCCATCTGTGCCTATTTTCATTGTTTCCAATGCCTTTGACAAGAATTAGTGTCTTGTCTACTCATCTCATCCCTGCTCAGTTTATGCTTTAATCTTCTTCAACCTAAACTTCAATTCCAATGACCCCTTGCTCTTCTAACACCTATAAAACTTTTATTATATTTGAAATCAATGGTGCAGTTTTGTAGCTGCTTTACCTGGACTCAAATGTTCTTTAAATTAAATTTCAGTCATTTTTCACATGTCAGAGTAGTAACCACTATATGATCATGGGCAAGCAACTGGGGACCCAATTAGTCATTTTGCAAAGAGATCCCATACCATCATTCTGATTTTTCTAACATTGAATCTTTTTTCACACAGACATGAGATTGAGCAAACTCTGAGAGATAGTGAAAGACAGGAAATCCTGGTGTGCTACAGTTCATGGGTCGCAAAGAGTCAGACATGACTTAGCAACTGAACAGTAACAATTTGGTAGGTAGGTTATGTTTCCAGAATTGGACATGACTTAGTGGCTGAACAACAACAATGCCTTCTGAATATGCAAAGATAGACTAGTATCCGTATATATATTTGCACTTATGACACACACAACTTTTTTGTAAATGTGTTGTTATTTCTAGGGTACATGGCTCCTCTGTGAGTTTTAAATTTTTTAAATTGTAGCAAATCTCCAAAAGTGTTCCCACTATATTTATTGAAAAAAATGCCTGTAAGTGGACCCACACAGTTCAAAATTCACTATTCAAGAGTCAACTGAACAATATTAGTTGTATGTTAGCGCTGGATTGGTGTCTTTTGTACTGAATCTCTGTTAGGAGCCAAATATAGAAAGGACTTTCTATTACCCCTGTGAGGTGGGAGTACAGTTGAGTTTTTAAAATATAGTAGAAATCTCAAGAGTTTGGAATTAGACACACTCAATAAAGAACTCTGACTTATATAGAGATCCATAACAATATTCAGTAAATTATCAACTTCATAGTTATTATTAAACTGTTACTCATACTGCAAAATAGTTTCCTGCTCCATTTTCACAGCCACTGATCTCATTGTCTCATGAACCGACTATGACTAAATCACAGTTGTACAGTTAATATTGTTTCCCTTACTAGAGAAGCAATATCATTTGGAAAGGAGAACAAATGTTAATTCTGATTGTCTTCAGTTCCTTTCATTTCAGCTCAGTAGTGTTCAACTCTTTGCGACTCCATGGACTGCAGCACTCCAGGCTTCCCTGTCCATCACCAACTCCCGGAGTTTGCTCAAACTCATGTTCATCGAGTTGGAGATGCCATCCAAACATCTCATCTTCTGTCATCCCCTTCTCCCGCCTTCAATCTTTCCCAACATCAGGGTCTTTTCCAATGAGTCAGTTCTTCACATCAGGTGGCCAAAGTACTGGAACTTCAGCTTCAACATGTCCTTCCAATGAATATTTAGGGCTGATTTCCTTGAGGCTTGACTGTTTTGATCTCCTTGCAGTTCAAGGGACTCTCAGAAGTCTTCTCCAACACAATAGTTTAAAAGCATCAATTCTTTGGTTTCAGCTTTCTTTATGGTCCAACTCTCACATCTATACATGACTAGTGGAGAAACCATGGCTTTGACTATCTGGACCTTTGTTGAAAAAGTAATATCTCTGTTTTTTAATATGGTGTCGAGGTTTGTCATAGCTTTTCTTCCAAGGAGCGATCATCTTTTAATTTCATGGCTGTAGTTACCATCTGCAGTGATTTTGGAGCCCCCCAAAATAAATATCTCACTGTTTCCATTGTTTCTCCATCTATTTGCCATGAAGTGATGAGACCAGATGCTATGGTCTTTGTTTCTTGATGTTGAGTTTTAAGACAGTTTTTCCACTGACTGTCTCAATGGCAAAATTTACCTACTATTTGTTTTTTAAATTTAAATTTTTAAAATTAAAATTTTAAATTTTCCTAT
>SJYX01005078.1:0-12490 GCA_006410675.1 Oreotragus oreotragus
TGCTCAGGGCTGGTGCACTGGGATGACCCTGAGGGATGGTACAGGGAGGGAGGTGGGGGGAGGATTCAGGATGGGGAACATGTGTACACCTGTTGCGGATTCATGTTGATATATGGCAAAACCAATACAATATTGTAAAGTAATTAGCTTCCAATTAAAATAAATAAAGTTAAATTAAGAAAAATTATCTGACAACAGATAAAATATAGCTGACATAAAAAATATCTGACAAAAAATTCAACATATGGGCTCAACAGCAAAACTGAAGGGACAGAGAAGAGAATCAGTGAACTTGAAGAAAGAAAAATAGAAATTATCAAATCTGAAAACCAGAGAGAAAATAATCTGCAAAATAATAATAATAATTATTATATATATATATAAAAAATAGTAAGAGCTCAAGTGGGGGTGGGGGGAGGTACAGGCCAAAAGACTGAGCATTGCCAGGAGAATGTATTCAGGACTCTGAGGCATTCCCTGTTGAGAGACCAAATTTTCAGCTTGATTAGTAAGGGTTTTTATTTGTCAGGAAGATCCCCTGGAGAAGGAAATGGCAACCCACTCCAGTATTCTTGCCTGGAGAATCCCATGGACGGAGGAGTTTGGTGGGCTACAGTCCACGGGTCACAAAGAGTCGGACACAACTGAGCGACTTCACTTTCACTTTCACTTTATATATATATATGAATGGAGGCCCAGAGACCTCTAACAAGATATATAATATTCACGTTATTGGGGAGAGTAGAAAAGGATGAGACCAAAAATGTACTTGAAGAAATGATAGCTAAAATTTTCCAGAATTTGGCAAAGAAAAACATACAGAATTAAGAAACAGTGTATTCCAAAGAAGAGAAACCTAAAGAAATTCACACCAAGATACACCATACTCAAGCTTCTGAAAACTGAAAACAAAACAAAAATACAGAAAGCACCAAGGAAAAAATACTTTCTTATATACAGAGGGAAATAAACTAAAAACCTTCTGCATAGCAAGAAAACCATCAATAAAATGAAAAGACAACCTACTGAATGGGAGAAAATATTTGCAAACCATATATCTGATAAGGGGTTAATACAAAGAGCTCAAAGAACACAATAGCAAAAAAAAAAAAAAAAGAAGAAGAAGATAAGCTAAAGAGACATTTTTCCCAAACGGTACATGAGATGTTCAACATCACCAATTATCAGGGAAATGCAAGGTATTATGTTAAGTGGTACTTTTCATCATGGGGGACTGGAATGCAAAAGTAGGAAGTCAAGAGATACCTGGATTCAGGCAAGCTTGGGCTTGCAGTACAAAATGAAGCAGGGCAGAGGCTAACAGAGTCTCACCAAGATAATGTACTGGTCATAGCAAACACCATCTTCCAACAACACAAGAGAAGACTATACATGGATATCACCAGATGGTCAATACTGAAATCAGATTGATTATACTTTTTGCAGCCCAAGATGGAGAAGATCTATACAGTCAGCAAAAACAAGACCGGGAGCTGACTGTGGCTCAGATCACAAACTCCTTATTGCCAAATTCATACTTAAATTGAATAAAGTAGGGAAAACCACTAGGCTGTTCAGGTATGACCTAAGGAAGTGAAAAGTAGATTCAAGGGATTAGATCTGATAGAGTGCCTGAAGAACTATGGACAGAGGTTCACGACATTGTACAGGAGGCAGGGATCAAGACCATCCCCAAGAAAAAGAAATGCAAAGACGCAAAATGGTTATCTGAGGAAGCCTTACAAATAGCTGAAAAAAGAAGAGAAGTGAAAAGAAAATGACAAAAGGAAAGATATACCAATCTGAGTGCAGAGTTCCAAAGAATAGCAAGGAGAGATAAGGAAGCCTTCCTCAGTGACCAATGCAAAGAAATGGAGGAAAACAATAGAATGGGAAAGACTAGAGATTCCTTCAAGAAAATTAGATACCAAGGAAACAGTTCATGCAAAGATGACCACAATAAAGCACAGAAACAGTATGGACCTAACAGAAGCAGAAGATAAGAAGAGGTGGAAAGAATACACAGAACTACACAAAAAATATCTTAATGACCCACGAAGGTGTGATCACTCACCTAGAGCCAGACATCCTGGGATGTGAAGTCAAGTGGGCCTTAGAAAGCATTACTACGAACAAAGCTAGTGGAAGTTATGGAATTCCAGCTGAGCTATTTCAAATCCTAAAAGATGATGCTGTGAACGTATTGCACTCAATATGCAAGCAAATCAGGAAAACTCAGCAGTGGCAACGGACTGGAAAAGGTCAGTTTTCTTTCAAGTTCCAAAGAAAGGCAATGCCAAAGAATGTTCAAATTGCCGCACAATTGCACTCATGTCACACGTTGGCAGGTAACGCTCAAAATTCTCCAAGCTAGGCTTCAACACGGCGTGAACTGAGGACTCCCAGATGTTCAAGTTGGATTTAGAAAATGCAGGGGAAACCAGAGATTAAATTGCCAACATCTGTTGGATCATAGAAAAAGCAAGAGAATTCCAGAAAAACAACTCCTTCTGCTTCATTGACTATGCGAAAGTCTTTGAGCGTGTGGCTCACAATAAAATATAGAAAATTCTTAGAGATGGGACTACCAGACCACTTTATCTGACTCCTGAGAAATCTGTACACAGGTCAAGAAGCAACAGTTAGAATCAGACATGGAACAATGGACTGGTTCTAAATTGGGAAAGGGGTTCGTCAAGGATGTATATTGTCACTCTGCTTATATAACCTATATGCAGATTACATCATGCGAAATGCCAGACTGGATAAAGCACAAGCGGAATCAAGATTGCCAGGAGAAATAGTAATAACCTCAGGTATGCAGATGACGCCATTCTTACGGCAGAAAGTGAAAAGGAACTAAAGAGCCTCTTGATGAAGGTGAAAGAGAGAGGGAAAAAGCTGGTTTAAAATTCAACATTCAGAAAACTAAGATCATGGCATCTGGTCCCATCACTTCATGGCAAATAGATAGGAAAACAATGAAACAGTGACAGGCTTTATTTTCTTGGGAAAATCACTGCAGATGGTGACTGCAGCCATGAAATTAAAAGACACTTGCTCCTTGGAAGAAAAGCCATGACCAACCTAAACAGCAGAGACATTACTTTGCCAACAAAGGTCCGTCTAGTCAAAGCTAGAGTTTTTCTAGTAGTCATGTACAGATGTGAGAATTGAACCATAAAGAAGGCTGTACACAGTGAAGAATTGATGCTTTTGAAGTTTGGTGTTGGAGAAGACTCTTGAGAGTCCCTTGGACAGCAAGGAGATCAAACCAGTCAATCCTAAAAGAAATAAACCCTGAATATTCATTGGAAGGACTGACGCTGGAACTGAAGCTCCACTACTTAGGCCGCCTGATGAGAAGAGCCGACTCATTAGAAATAAGACCCTGATGCTGGGGAAGTGTGAAGGCAGGAGAAGGGGATGACAGAGGATGAGATGGTTGGATGGCATCACTGACTCAACGGATATGAGTTTGAGCAAGCCCCGGGAGATGGTAAAGGACAGGGAAGCCTGGTGTGCTGTAGTCCATGGGGTTGCAAAGAGTTGGACACAACTGAGCAACTGATGTTAAGTGAAATAAACAGAGAAAGAAAGACAAATACTGTATGGTTTCACTCATATGCAGAATATAAAAAATAACAACAAAACTCATAAACAAATTGATGGCTATTAGAGGGGAAGGAGGTTGAGGGGTAGGTGAAATGGCTAGAGAGGGAAGTTTATAGAGTGACAGTAACTAGACTTCTTGTGGTGATCACTTTGTAGTGTACACAAAGATCAAATTATGTTGCACGCTTAAAACTAATATGTTATAATTCAATTATCCCAATTAAAAAAAACTGAAATAAATGAAATCTTACTTTTTTCTGAATTACTCCCTGGCACTGTTTGTTCCCAGTCTTTTGAAGGTACACTTGCTTTACTACTTGAGTTAATCATAGATCGTTTCGATGGTAAAGATGAAAGCTCCATAGCATTGTAAGAATCATACAAATCCCAAGCCGTGGACATTATACCTAAATAAAGAAAAGGAAGGTAAACATTACTTTAAACCAAATTATAATATTTTAGCTTATATATAGCTAGCTAAAGCAAAGTCTAAAGTAAGAATATCTATTGTTCAGGGAAAAAACATTATTGTTTTACAACAATGGAAAGAAATAGTTAATAATGCCCATGGATTATAGCTTGCCAGGCTCCTCTGTCCATGGCATTCTCCACGTCAGAAAACTGGAGTGGGTAGCCATTCCCTTCTTCAGGGGATCTTCCCAATCCAGGGATTAAGCCCAGGTCTCCAACATTGCAGGCAGATTCTGTACCATCTGAGCCACCAGGGAAGCCCCAATTTTAGTTTAGGTAACATCATTACATTTGTTCATTGGACAAAATTTAATTAACCTAAGAAGCAGAAAACCTAGGAAATAGATATTATGTACATGCCATAATTATGTACAAGTTAGAATAATAAATCATGATTGTGATTTCCTAATTCTATACTATCATACACAACTGAAATCTTATTTTAGCTACTATCAGAAAAATGGTATTCCTAACTATACCTAAGTTTTTAGTATTTCTGAGAGTAAGATTGTGTAAATAGTTTTTTAAAGTTTTAAACCATTGTTTCTATCTACTGGTTTAATTCAGACTATAAAAGAATAACAATTGGCCATATAACATTCATAGAAAAATAATTTTATTTTAGCTGAGTAAAACGACATGATTACTGTAAAAGAAACGGTAAATAAGACTTACATTTCCATAACCTAGAAACAACTGGTAACATTTTCATGTATGTCCTTCCAGATTGACATAAATATATATGTTAACATATGAACAAATACACATGCATTTTTAAATTAAAATGATCTCATATCACACATACTTCTTAAAAGAGTTTTTACTATAGTATATAATGTACATAGAAAACAAACTGTCTTTATGAAATGTACCAAGTTTTAGAATTTAATTGTATTTTAAAAAGTTAGCCAGGAACACTAACACATTCATTGAATTATCCATTTATTTGAGATACAACTTCTATAATAAAGTATTGTATGTGGACTGTTAGGTAGGAAACTTTTTATCAGTTTTTCTGAATCTTTACAGAGGCAACTTCAGCTAAACTGACATTTCTGGCTTCTCTATGTCCCTCATTCATACATTACCAGGCAAAGAGAAATGACTAATCCTACAGGAAAGTTTAGGAGACAGAATTACAACTTTGCCACTTCTGGATTCTTTTATTAAGTCTGCTCATTTGCAGAAAGCATGCATTCTCATCTGTTCTCACCCATGCAAAGAAGGCCTGCGTTTTCTAGCTGTGCCAATTATTGTTGGTAAGATCTATCTATTCTGAAGGGAAGAAATAGCAAGTCCATTCAGCTGTGGATGAAAGGCTACATGTTTCAATTAACTTCATCAGTAGTAAAGGCACTTTTTAAAATTTTCCATCTCTTCTATTGATCCATAGTCTCAATATTTACTTGATTTTCATCAAATTCTTTAGTATAAACTGTAGCATTGATTAAAAAAATTCCAATTGGAGTATAGTTGATTTACGATGTTGTGTTAGTTTCAGATGTATAGCAAAGTGCATCAGTTATATATATACATATACATATATCCACTCTCTTTTATATTCTTTCCCCATATAGGCCATTAGGGAGTACTGATTAGAATTCCCTGTGCTAACTAAGAAAAAAGTACTAATATCATATGTGAAAGAGAGGATGTCCCTGCAGATTCCATGAACATTAAAAAGATAACAAAGGAATACTATGAACAACTCTATTCCAATAGATTTGACAATTTTGATGAAACTGACCAATTCCTTGAAAGACACAATCTACCAAATCTCACACAGGAAAGAATAGACAATCTGTATAGCCCTATCTCAATTAAGGAAATGGAGTCATAATTAATAATCTCCCAAAACTAAAAGCAATGGGGCTCAGATACAGGCATTGAATTCTACTAATAATGTAAGGAGAAAATTGCACCAATTCCCTGTAACATCTTTCAGAAGATAGAAATAGAGGGAATACTTAACTCGTACTTTGAGGCCAGCATTACTCTAATACCAAAAACAGACCATAAGAAAGGAAAATGGCAGACCAACAACTTCATGAACATAGATGCAAGAATCCTCTACAAAATATTAGCAATCAAATCCAACAATATATAAAGAGAATTACACACCACAACTAAGTGGAGTTTCTCCCAGATATGCAAAACTAGTTCAACACTGGAAAGTTGATTTATGTAATCCATAATATCAGGCCAAAGAAGAAACATGACTTGATCATATCAACAGATTCAGAAAAGGCACTTGGCAAAATCCAACACTCATTCATGATAAAAACTCACAGTAAACTAGGAATAGAAGCGGAACTTCCTCAACTTGATAAAGAACAGCTACAAAACCCAATGAGTTTCTTCTAGAAACTAGAAAATATTTCACTAAGATCAGGACAAGACAAAGATGTCTCCTCTTACCACTCCTTTCAACATCATACTGGAAGTCCAAGCTAATGCAGTAAGATAAGAAAAAGTAAACGCTAATAAAAAAATACAGAATGGAAAGGAATAAATAAACTGTTTTTGAACTCAGATGACATAATAATCTATATAGAAAACCTAAAAGAATTAACAAAAAAAACTACTGAATTACTAAGTGATTACAGCAAAGTTTCAGGGTACAAGGTTAACACTATACAAAAATCAATCTCTTTGCTATATATTAACAATGAACAAAGGAATTTGAAATTTGAAACAATATGATCTACATTAGCACCCAAAAGTGAAGAAGGAATAAGTCTAACAAAATATGTACAAAATGTATTATAAGGAAGAGTACAAAACTCTGATGAACAAAATTAAAGAATGAAATAAATGGAGAGATATTCCATGTTTACTGATAGCATGACAACTCAGCATTGTCATGATGCCTGTCCTGCCCAAATTGATCTATAGATTAAGTGTAATTTCAATCAAATCTAAGCAAGTTACTCTGTGCATATCAACAAACAGATTCTAGGGGAGACTTTCAAGATGGTGGAGGAGTAAGACATGGAGATCATCTTCTTCCCCACAAATACATCAAAAATACTTCTGCATGTGGAACAACTCCTACAGAACACCTACTAAATGCTGGCAGAAGGCCTCATGCTTCCAGAAAGAAACCAACACAACATTGTAAAGCAGTTTTCCTCCAATTAAAAAAGAAGTGAACTGACAAAAAGGAACTGATTCTAAAGTTTACATAAAGGGACAAAAGACCCAGAAAAGCCAGCACAATATTGAAGACAAAGAACAAAATAGGAGCAGTGACACTACTCAACCTGAAGACTTACTACACTGCTACAGTAATCAAGATAATGTGCACGGAACAGAATAGAGAGCTCAGAAATACACTGACATTAACATAGGCAGCTAATCTCTGTCAAAGGAACAAAAATAGATGAAGCAAAGATAGTCTTTTCAACAAATGGTGCTGGAACAAACTGGACATCCAAGCACTTAAAAAAAAAAAAATTTAATCTAGATACAGATCTTACATCCTTCAGGAAAATTAACTAAAAACTTGTTTTAAACCTAAAAGTAAAAGGCAAAACTAGAAAACTCATAGAAGAAAATATAGGCAAAAATTTAGATGACCCTGAGTATGGCAATGACTTTTTAGGAACAACGGCAAAAGCACAGTCTATTAAGCAATAATTGATAATCTGGGTTTCATTAAAATTAAAAATCTCTGCTCTGTAAAAGGAAATGTCAAGAGAATAGCAAGATAAGCCACAACTGGAAGAAAACATTTGCTAAAGATACAATTGAAAAAGGACTGTTGTCCAAAATATACAAATATCTTTTGATTCTTAACAGTAAGAAAACAAACAACCAAATTTTAAAATGGGCCAAAGAACCTAATAGATACCTCAAAAAAAAAAAAAAAAAAAGACATACAGGTGGCAAGTAAGTATATGAAAAAATACTCCTCATCATGTCATGATGGGAAAATAAGTTAAAACAAAAATGAGGGGAATTCCCTGTGGTCCAGTGGGTGGGACTTGGCACTTTCACTGCTGGAATCAGTGTTTGATTCCTAATCGGTGAACCAGAATTCCCCAAGCCACACAGTATAGCCAACCCCCACCCAAACAAACGAAAATAAGTTACCACTGCACACTACTAGAATGGTCAAAATTTGGAATACTGACAACACGAAATGCTAGTGAGAATGTGAAACCAAAGAAACTCTCCATCACTGCTGGCGGGAATAAAAATGGTACGATCACTTTAGAAGGTAGTGTGGCTATTTAAAAATAAAAATACTGTTTCCGTACAATCCAATAATCACATTCTTCAATATTTACCCAAAGGACTTTAAAACCTATGTCTACACAAAAACTTGCACATAGATATTTACACCAGCCTTATTGATAATTGCCAAAACTCGAAACAATCAAGATGCCTTTCAGTAGGCAAATGAATAAATTAACTGTTGGTACATCCAGATAAAGGATAAATAAGAATCTGGCTACCTATGGTTTTACAAGCCTTCTATGAGGGAGGAGAGGATTTCAAGGAGTCTCTGTCTATAGCATTCAATATGCACTGGGTTTTTTGTTTGTTTGGGGTTTTGTTTTGTAGTTCTTTTTGTTCTGTGTAAGTACCCAGTGTATAGTCAGAGCTATGGTTTTTCCAGTAGTCATGTACAGATGTGAGAGTTGGACCATAAAGAAGGCTGAGAGCCAAAGAATTGATGCTTTTGAAATTGTGGAGCTGGAGAAGACTCTTGAGAGTCCCTTGGACTGCAAGGAGATCAAACTAGTTAATCCTAAAGGAAATCCATCCTGAATATTCATTGGCAGGACTGATGCTGAAGCTGAAGGTCCAATATTTTGGCCATCTGATACATAGAGCTGACTCACTGGAAAAGACTCTGATGCTGGGAAAGATTGAGGGTAGGAGGAGAAAGGGGTGACAGAGGATGTTGTTTTACAAAGCGTCACTGACTCAATGGACATGAATCTGAGCAAACTCCAGGAGACAGTGAAGGACAGGGAAGCCTGGCATGGTGCTGTTCATGGGGTCACAAAGAATGACTCAGTGACGGAACAACAAGGACCCATGTCTTGATCTGTGCCTGGTATTGTCCATCTAGAGAGCCTCTATTTTGCCCTCTCCAGAGTAGAAATTTTTGACATCTTCCAGAGTAGAAGATGGGAAGTTTCTCAGAGAAGGTACTTTATTCCTTTTGTGACTGAATTATATTTCATTACATGTATTTACGAGTCTTCCTGATAGCTCAGTTGGTAAAGAATCTGCCTGCAATGCAGGAGACCTCAGTTCAATTCCTGAGTCAGGAAGATCCACTGGAGAAGGCATACGCTACCCACTCCAGTATTCTTGGGCTTCCCTTGCGGTTCAGCTGGTAAAGAATCTGCCTGTAATACGGGAGACCTGGGTAAAATGCCTGGGTGGGGAAGATCCCCTGGAGAAGGGAAAGGCTACCCACTCCAATATTCTGGCCTGGAGAATCCCATGGACTACACAGTCCATGGGGTCACAAAGAGTCGAACATGACTGAGCGAAATTTCACTCACTTCACATACGTATTTACACACTTTGTTCATTCATTCACTGATTGACATTTCAGTTGTTTCTACTTTTTGACTGTGGTAAATATTGCTTCCAAGAACATGTGTGTACATGTATTTGAGTACCTATTTTCAATCCTATGAGGTATATACCTAGGAGTGGAACTGCTGAGTCATAAGGAAAGTCTTTCCCATTATTTGAGGAATTACCAAACTGTTTTCCAGAGCAGCTGCACAATTTTACATTCCCAGCAGCACTGTATGGGAGCTTCAATTTGTCAACTTCCTTGTCAACACTTGTCCTCTGGTTTGTTCTTTTTAATTATAGTCATTTAATGTGGGAGAAACAGCAACTCATTGTGGTCTTGACTGTATTCTCTAATGACTAATGGTGTTTAACATATTTTCTTCTGCTTGTTGGTCATTTGTTTCCTTCCTCTGGAAAACAAGTTCAAGTCTTATGCCCACTGTTTTATTGGGTTGTCTTCTGGTTCTTGGATTATAAATGTTCCTTATATAGTCTGGATACTAGACCTTAAGAGAAATAGGATTTGCAAATATCTTATTCTATCATGTAAGTTGTCCTTTCACTTTTTTGATAGCTATTTGATGGACAAAGCTTTTAATTTTGATGCAGGTCAGAATTTTTTCTTTTGTTCACCATGATTCTAGTGTCATATCTAAGAATCTACTGTCAAGGCAAAGGTAAAAATATCTACCTCATTTTTTTTCTAAGAGTTTTATAATTTTGGCTCTTATCCCACATCCAAGGGCAAAGGAAAAGCCCCAGCAAGACAGTAGGAGGGGCAAAATCACTTATAGAATCAAACTATATACTTGCCAGAGACACTCAGAGGGCTCAAACCAACCTTGTGCACACTGGGGCCAGAGACCCCACAGAGACTGAGACAGAACTGTGTTTCAGTGTCCCCTGCATAGGTACAGGTCAGCAGTACACTGCTGCAGGAGTTATGGGGGCAGTGAACCTAGGTATGGCATCAGTCCTCTGGAGGAGGTTGCCATTAACCCCACCATAAAGCTGCCAGAACCTACACAAGAATGAGGAAATAGACTCTCGGAGGGCACAAACAAAACCTTGTTTGCACCAGGACCCAGGAGAAGGGAGCAGTGACCCCACAAGACTGACCCAGAGTTGCCCATGAGCGTCCAGCAGTCTCTGGTGGAGACATGGGGTTGGTAGTGGCCTGCTGCAGGGTTGGGAGCACTGAGTGCAACAGTGCGAGCATGGGACCTTTTAAAAGAGGTCACGATTATCTTCATCACCTCCACCACAGTTTGGCCTCAGGTCAAATAACGGAGGGAACACAGAAAATTGGATTGAAGATTTAGTGAGCATGGCCCCTCCCATCAGAATAAGACCCACTTTCCCACTCAGTCAGTCTCTCCCATCTGGAAGCTTCCATAAGCCTTTTATTCTTCTCCCATCACTTCATGGCAAATAGATGAGGAAATAGTTGAAACAGTGCTGACTTTATTTTGGGGGGCTCCAAAACCCCTCATCCAAGGTAAGGAGCAGCGGCTGCGCTTTGCTGGAGCGGCCGTGAAGAGATACCCACGCCAAAGGTAAGAGAAACCCAAGTAAGATGGTAGGTATTGCAAGAGGGCATCAGAGGGCAGACACACTGAAACCATACTCATAGAAAACTAGTCAATCGAATCACACTAGGAAAACAGCCTTGTATAACTCAATGAAACTAAGCGATGCCCGCAGGGCAACCCAAGACAGGCGGGTCATGGTGGAGAGGTCTGACAGAATGTGGTCCACTGCAGAAGGGAATGGCAAATCACTTCAGTATTCTTGCCTTGAGAACACCATGAACAGTATGAAAAGGCAAAATGATAGGATACCAAAAGACGAACTCCCCAGGTCAGTAGGTGCCCAACACGCTACTGGACATTAGTGGAGAAATAACTCCAGAAAGAATGAAGGGATGGAGCCAAAGCAAAAACAATACCCAGCTGTGGATGTGACTGGTGATAGAAGCAAGGTCCAATGCTGTAAAGAGCAATATTACATAGGAACCTGGAATGTCAGGTCCATGAATCAAGGCAAATTGGAAGTGGTCAAACAAGAGATGGCAAGAGTGAACGTCGACATTCTAGGAATCAGTGAACTCAAATGGACTGGAATGGGTGAATTTAACTCAGATGACCATTATATCTACTACTGTGGGCAGGAATCCCTCAGAAGAAATGGAGTAGCCATCATGGTCAACAAAAGAGTCCAAAATGCAGTACTTGGATGCAATCTCAAAAACGACAGAATGACCTCTGTTTGTTTCCAAGGCAAACCATTCAATATCACAGTTATCCAAGTCTATACCCAACTAGAAACGCTGAAGAAGCTGAAGTTCCATGAAGCTGAATGGTTCTATGAAGACTTACAAGACCTTTTAGAACTAACACCCCAAAAAAGATGTCCTTTTCATTCTAGGGGACTGGAATGCTAAAGTAGGAAGTCAAGAAACACCTGGAGTAACAGGCAAATTTGGCCTTGGAATGCAGAATGAAGCAGGGCAAAGACTAATAGAGTTTTGCCAAGAAAATCACTGGTCATAGTAAACACCCTCTCCCAACAACACAAGAGAACACTCTCTACACATGGACATCACCAGATGGTCAACACCGAAATCAGATTGATTATAATCTTTGCAGCCAAAGATGGAGAAGCTCTATACAGTCAACAAAAACAAGACCAGGAGCTGACTGTGGCTCAGATCATGAACTCCTTATTTCCAAATTCAGACTTAAATTGAAGAAAGTAGGGAAAACCGCTAGACCATTCAGGTATGACCTAAATCAAATCCCTTATGATTATACAGTGGAAGTGAGAAATAGATTTAAGGGCCTAGATCTGATAGACA
>SJYX01005079.1:0-26557 GCA_006410675.1 Oreotragus oreotragus
TAAATTTAAAAAGAAAGAAAGAGACAATCATTGAGGGAAGGAAGAAATCTATGTATTTAGAGAGAAGAATGCAAGAAAGATGGCATGAGATGATGTGAATTTGGAAAGATAACTCGGAGTGAAGTATTCAGAGCTACATAAGTCAGTCTTGAGAAAATTGTTTCCCTGGAGCTAAATAGGAAGCAAGTAAATATTTTTAGCAGAATACTAACATGATCTGATCTACCTTTTCAGAAAGGTGAAGAATGAATCACAGAAGATTAAAAATGGGAGGGGCAAATCCAAATACAACAACATTCATTCATTCAATAAATGAACTTGAGGAGGTCCTATTGCATTCTAGCCACCTTTTCCAGGCTTGTTGGCCCCAGAATGGTGATAGTGATGCTAGAGGGAACTGTAAGGACTTAAGATATGTTTTGAAGCTTGAACAGTCAGAATTATAAGAAGGGTCAAAATGAAAGGGAGAGAAAGGAAGGAAGGAAGGGAGGGAGGGAAAAAAGGAATAAGTGACTTCTGGGTTCTCGTTTTGAGTGACTGAATAAATGGTGTTGTCTTTCTATTGACTAAAGACACAGAATTAAGCTAGAGGCCATAACAAGGAATTAAGCACTCTGTTCTGTATATAACAAACGTGAGATGCATATCCAGCAGCTAAATTCAAATTCTGGCAGTCTAATCCTTAACCAAGAAGTCAGAGTCGATGAAGTAAAATGGGAATATCAGCCTGAAATGGGTTTTTAAAGCACTGGAACAGAGGTTCCTATCTAAATAGGCCATGCCTTAACTCTTCTCCTGAAGTGTTCACAGCATTGTCTTCTGCCACTTTTTCTTCACCACCTGGTCCTACCTTACTTTAGGCCCTCAGCAAAGCTTCCAAGACCGCCTCCATTACTACCAAACTTCACTGATTTCTTTTTTCCTTAAAAGCGTGAGATAGATTGTGACTGCCAGTAGCAAGACAAGAAAAACCATGAAAATTATGTGAATGTATATGATCACTGAGGAGGGCAAGGCAACCCATCCAGTATTCTTGCCTGGAGACTCCCACAGAGAGAGGAGCCTGGTGGGCTATAGTCCATGGGGTCACAAAGAGTCAGACACGACTGAGCAACTAGGCACACACATCCCTCTGCCACAAGAATGTCATGACCCAGATAGATTCTTTTCCAGCCCTGATTCCACAGTGAAGGGGTTTGATGGGATAGAGCAGCATCTGTCCCACAGAAACCCAGTTCATATGCAAGATTTAAAGCTTAATTAGAACTTAGATTTGTTACTGCAGCATAATTTAGCAAACCTACTTTTTCCCAAAAACCTTCCTGTTTGGTTGAGGGTAAAACAAATTTCAATTGAAAGTTTAATAAATAATAAAAACACAAAACAAATTTCAAGAATTTGGCAGTAATCAGTGGCACGTTTATCTTAATTAATGGAAGGGTGGTTTAGTTGCTAAGTCATGTCTCACTCCTGTGACCCCATGGACTGTAGCCCTCCAGGCTCCTCTGTCCATGGGATTCTCCAGGCAAGAATACAAGAGTGGGTTGCCATTTTCTTCTCCAGGGGATTTTCCTGACCAAGGAACTGAACCCAGGTCTCCTGCGTTGCAGGCAGATTCTTTACCAACTGAGCTAGAAGGGAAATTTTGTTCAATTCTTGGCTTAGATCTCCTGACACTTTCCTAAGTTGAGTGGATGTAACTTTTACACTGATCTTTAACAAACCACCACTCAAAAGAGTATATGGGAAGGCAGTACATAAACCAAAATCCAACAAATCAGATAATTAAAAAACTAAAATGATTCTAAATTCTGATGATTAGATTAAACATTTTTTTAAATGTACTGATTGGGTCAAGATGCAAATATTTTTGGAACATTGTCGTATTTCCAGGAAATTTTAATCATTTATGTATGAAATGTTCAAAGCTTATTTATTTCATTTAGTAGAAGCTTTATGGACAATTTTATGATTTTGACCACCCTGTAAGCCTATTGATTATTCATATAGTCAGGTCACTATTTTTGATATGGTGAAGTCTTCCAGTAAGACTAGCATCTTCATTATTGAACAATATTAGTTCAGTTGATTCCATGATTATGTTTTTAAAATTAGTATCAGATTACCAAAGCACCATTCTCACAGTATTTCTTTACTAAGATAAACACACATTTTCCACAGCTGAGGTCACTTGACTTTTTTTTAAATTATGCAGAGCATTTATTCCTTACATAGCTATGTTGGCTGAACTTTAATTCATAAAATTATTTCCAGACTATTACATATCCAGACTACATCTAATAAAATTGTCTTTGGTAAAATTTTTCTCTATGCATTTTCAAAAATTAAATATTACTGTTTAAAAGATCTCAAAAAAAAAAAGAGTACTTACATGGCTTCCTGGTGGCTCAGTGATCAAGAATACACCTGTTAATGCAAAAGACATGAATTTGATCTCTGGGTCAGGAAGATCCCCTGGAGAAGGGAATGACACCCCACCCCAGCATTCTTGCCTGGAAAAACCTGGTGGGCTACAGTCCATGGGGCCAAAAAGGATTGGACACAACGTAGTGACTGAACAATGTACACACATGCGTGCTCATGTTTGAGTGTGTCTGACTCTTTGCAGCTATAGTCCACAGGGTTGCAAAGAGTTGGATACAACTGAGTGACTAAACACAGCACAGGAATATACATATATGTGCATATATATGCACATGTGTGTGTGTTGTATCTTTATCATTTCTTCATGTGTTCAGGACCTGAATTCGGCAGTCCATCTGAAGCAAGGTCATTCAGGAAGGGCTGTTCCCATCCCTTCCAGAGCTGGGCTTGGTGGTGTCTTGCAGCTAGAACGCTGGGAGCAAGCCATGGGCCCAAGGGCACTAGTCCACCACCTCAGATTTCTCCACCACTTGCCCCATTTCCCAAGAGCATTGAAGAGCACTTCAACTTCGATTTTGATCAGCATTTGGGTTCCCTTATAAAAAATGTAACACTTCTGAAAACTTTGGCCATCTTAGCTCAAGTCCTGCCTAGTCAATGCCAAAGCCCGTTCCCTGGAGCCAAGCCCTGCTCTGTTCCTATTGGATCAGCTACTGTTCAAAATCTTGCTGATAAGCCTCTTTTGTTTATGCTGACTTCAAGAGATATGAAAGTCAAAACAGACTGAAAGTGTGACACCACTCATCGCATTCCTGAAAGACTTTTAAATTTTGCAACAAGCTCATCGATGTGTGCCATTTTCTTCTCTCTCCCGCTCCTTCCACGTCTCGTGAAGTAGTAAGTATTGTGGACAAAATATGAAAAGGTGTAAATAATGCTCATATTTTTTAACTGCAGGAACTAATTTTTATGAGAGGAGCACTATAAATAAATAGCCTTTAATAATTCCACCAAAGGCAGAAATACATCTCTTATAATTTCTTAGTGATATTGCATCCCAACATCATTAACACTCCCTCAAATGAGGCAGACACTAAATCATGCTTTCAATATTCTTCTTCAATACCATCCTAAGATGCAATGGTTTAAAAAAAAAAAAACCTAAAATTCTTAGTGCAATGCTTTGAAACATTGTAGATAATAATGTGACTATTTAATTAAGGTCATTGACCAGTTAATTATCAAGAATATTTTTTCCATTTGATCTAATGGCTGCTCAATATTCTTTCTCATTTCATCACTGAACTTGTCTCATCAATTAATCCCTGTTATTGGAGTATGAAGAATAAATCTGATTAATTCCAGTTAGGTTTTGCAAACTGAATAAAGATTTTTCTGAGTATCATGTTTTAAAATAAATGCCTTATAATGGAGCTACCTGGAGAATACTGAGTGACATATATTTAGAAAATAAATAGTTGTAAGATTTAAAATATCATAAATAGTGCAAAACAGCAATAGCCACGTATACCATAATGTCATTAAAACACGTTCTCTAATGGTCTCCTTAATATCTGGGGTCAATTTATAGACTCACATAGCTCCATGGGAAATTTGCACTATCATTTGCCTTGGATTATTGCCAAAACAATATCTCATGTAATGATCCATTCTTTTGATGCCTCTGTCTCTCTCTCTCTCTCTCTCTGTTACATTCTCTCTCCCTCTATCTTTTCAACTCAGGGGGAAAAAAAACAGATAGCCAAAATTGTGTGGTATACTTTCAAGAACTTGTAACCAGTTGTATGATTTCAATGTTATTTTTAAAATTTTATAGCTAGGGAAAAAATACTAATTCCCTCTTTATCACAAGATTAAGAAAAAGTAAAAAACAACTCTGACAATACCACTTCTGCCATTTTTTATATTAACATTTTAAAGCTCATTTATCTACAATTTCATACTCCAATTTGAAATACCATCACAATAGGGCAAACACTGAGTACCCATATTAGAAACAAATACACAGATTAAATTATATTACTTAAATCTTCTTTCCAAACCATATTAATAAAAAGACAATATGCAGCTGCTTACATTGATATTCTTATCTTTTCCTCCATGATAGTAACATGTATAGTTTTCTTATTTACTATTGTATTGAGCACAGAGCTTGGCATATATAAGCACTCAATAAATAAGTTACTTGGATGATGACTAAGTAAATATAATCTACTGATCAGTTTTTATATTTCCAGAGATCAAATTGCCAACATCCACTGGATCATGGGAAAAGCAAGAGAGTTCCAGAAAAACATCTATTCCTGCTTTATTGATTATGCCAAAGCCTTTGACTGTGTGGATCACAATAAACTGTGGAAAATTCTGAGAGAGATGGGAATACCAGACCACCTAACCTGCCTCTTGAGAAATCTGTATGCAGGTCAAGAAGCAACAGTTAGAACTGGACATGGAACAACAGACTGGTTCCAAATAGGAAAAGGAGTACCTCAAGGCTGTATATTGTCACCCTTAACTGTGGAAAATCCTGAGAGAGGTGGGAATACCAGACCACCTAACCTGCCTCTTGAGAAATCTGTATGCAGGTCAAGAAGCAACAGTTAGAACTGGACATGGAACAACAGACTGGTTCCAAATAGGAAAAGGAGTACGTCAAAGCTGTATATTGTCATCCTGCTTATTTAACTTATATGCAGAGTACATCATGAGAAAAGCTGGACTGGAAGAAACACAAGCTGGAATCAAGATTGCCGGGAGAAATATCAATAACCTCGGATATGCAGATGAGACCATGCCTATGGCAGAAAGTGAAGAGGACCTAGAAAGACTCTTGATGAAAGTGAAGGAGGAGAGTGAAAAAGTTGGCTTAAAGCTCAACATTCTTGCTGTCTACAAGAATCCCACCTCAAAACAAGGGACACATACAGACTGAAATTTAAGGGCTAGAAAAAGATATTCCATGCAAACAGAGACCAAAAGAAAGCAGGAGTGCCAATACTCACATCTGATAAAATAGACTTTAAAACAAAGGCTGTGAAAAGAGACAAAGAAGGCCACTACATNTCAACCCTGGGATTTCTTTGGAAGGACTGATGCTAAAGCTGAAACTCCAGTACTTTGGCCACCTCATGCGAAGAGTTGACTCATTGGAAAAGACTCTGATGCTGGGACGGATTGGGGGCAGGAGGAGAAGAGGACGACCGAGGATGAGATGGCTGGATGGCATCACGGACTCGATGGAAGTGAGTCTGAGTGAACTCCGGGAGATGGTGATGGATAGGGAGGCCTGGCGTGCTGCGATTCATGGGGTCGCAAAGAGTCGGACACGACTGAGCGACTGAACTGAACTGAACTGATGCCCAGTTTGGGGATTGTTGGGTCATATGGTAGTTTTGTTCCTAGATTTTAAGAAATCTCTATAGTGGCTGTATCAATTTACATTCCCACCAACTGTGCAAGAGGGTTCCCTTTTCTCCACACCCTCTCCAGCATGTATTGTTTGTAGATTTTTTGATGATGGCCATTCTGACCAGTGTGAGGTGATACTTCATTGTAGTTTTGATGTGCATTTCTCTAATAATGAGCGATCTTGAGCACCTTTTCATGTGTTTATTAGCCATCTGGCAAAGGATTCTTCACCTTGATATCTTAGAGTATTCATTCCTATGAAACTTAAAAAAAAATTTAGTCTGTCAGTTCTTCCTTGAGCCGTGGGGCATCTTTCTTTGTGGTGCGTGAACTCTCTGGTTATGCCTAAGGGTTCAGTTGTCCCACAGCTTGTGGGATCTTAGTTTGCCAACCAGGGATGGAATCCATGTCTCCTGCATTGAAAGGTGGATTCTTAACCCCTGGACCACCAGGGAAACCCCTGAAACTTTTTTTTTTGCAATGAAACCTTTTATAAGTAAACCAAAATGATGTAAATTGAAGAAGTAATTATCTTAGGACACATCTTGTATCCTAAGCTAAAAATGCACAAAACAAGTTGGGATAACGCACAGATACTCATGGAGGCAGTTCAGAGCTCTGGCAGCTGACACTGACTGGAACTCCCAGGGCAGGAGCTTGGCGGTGTAGCCCTCACTGCTGGGGGTGAGCTCTACTTCTACAGTCTCTGGCTACAGGTTCAGTTCAGTTCAGTTTAGTCACTCAGTCGTGTTCGACTGTTTGCGACCCCATGGACTGCAGTATGCCAGGCCTCCCTGTCCATCACCAACTCCTAGAGTTTACCCAAACTCGCGTCCATTGAGTCAACGATGTCCTCCAACCATCTCATCCTCTGTCGTCCCCTTCTCCTCCTGCCTTCAGTCTTTCCCAGCATTAGGGTCTTTTCAAATGAGTCAGCTCTTCGCATCAAGTGGCCAAAGTATTGGGATTTGGCTGCAAAGCAAATGTTAAACATTATTTCTTTTTTCTGGCTTTGTATGCGTGTGTGTGTGTGAAAGGGAAAATCCTCTTTGAATTTCTCTTGGTTAGCAAAAACAGGTACTAATGTAGATCTTTCCTATAAGTGAAGTAGCGTAGAGCAAACTGTTGAAAAGCACGGAATACCTGTAGTGAAAAGATGTATAGTTNATGTTAAACATTATTTCTTTTTTCTGGCTTTGTATGCGTGTGTGTGTGTGAAAGGGAAAATCCTCTTTGAATTTCTCTTGGTTAGCAAAAACAGGTACTAATGTAGATCTTTCCTATAAGTGAAGTAGCGTAGAGCAAACTGTTGAAAAGCACGGAATACCTGTAGTGAAAAGATGTATAGTTCACAGAAAAATAGATACAAAGGTCCCTGAACCCCTGAAGGGACCATGCAAATTAAAACCATACTGACAACGACTTCCCTGGCAGTCCAGTGGTTCAGGGGTTTCCCAGGTGGCTCAGTGATAAAGAATCTGCCTGCTAATGCAGGAGACTCAGAAGACTCGGGTTCGGTCCCTGGATCGGGAAGATCCCATGGAGTTGGAAACGGCAACCCACTCCAGTATTCTTGCCTGGGAAATCCCATGGTCAGAGGAGCCTGGCGGGCTACAGTCCCTGGGGTTGCAAAGAGTTGGACACTACTTAAGCAACTGAGCATGCACACCAGTGGTTAAGGCTTTGCCTTCCAGTGCAGGGGCTATGGGTTTGATCCCTGGTTGGGGAGCTAAGATCCCACAAGTCTTGCAGCCCAAAAACTAAAACATAAAACAGAAGCAATATGGTAACAAAATTCAGTAAAGACTTTGGTGGTGGTGGTTTAGCCGCTAAGTCATGTCCAACTCTTGCGACCCCATGGACTATAGCCTGCCAGGCTTCTCCGTCCATGGGATTCTCCGGGCAAGAATACTGGAGTGGGTTGCCATTTCCTTCTCCAAATAAAGACTTTAAAGAAATACAGTATAATATACTATATTTAAAATTTTAAAAATAATATCCCCTCTACTGACACACCACACTTTACACAGACAGGCAAAAACTCAACGGTCTGACAGTTCATTATGTGGGCAAGACTTTGGGGAAATAGTCACTATCACCTGTTGCTGCTGGCACTGCAAAATGTCATAACAGGCATGGCAGGAAAATTGCCCACGTCCTCAAACAGTGAAAGGCAGTCATCTATTCTTTTGACCTTCTTTGTACCATGAAAAGCTAACCCTTTTGGAAGACCTGACCCAAATTTCCTCATTAGCTGCTTTATACCACTGCGATGCCTAAAGACTAGATAACAGGTTGGCTCAGTGGTACCACAGACAAGTCCGCTGGACTTGCTGGGTTTCTAGCCTGTCTCTCCCATCTCCCTTTAAATCTTCAAAGTTCACACAAATGAAGAGGAAAATATTTCCTAGAGTTTTGAAATACAGGCCTTAAGTGAGAAGTGTAAAGAAACAGCACTGTTATTATATGATTGTGTGTGTGTGTTAGTCACTGTCGTGTGTGACTCTTTGCAACCCCGTGGACTGTAGCCTGCCAGGCCCCTGTGTCCATGGAATTCTCCAGGCAAGAATACTGGAGTGGGTAGCCCTGGCTTCCCTGACGGCTCAGTGTTAAAGAAGCTGCCTGCAATACAAGAGACACAGAAGACACGGATTCAATTCCTGGGTTGGGAAGATGCCCTGGAGAAGGAAATGGCAGCCCACTCCAGTATTCTCGGCTGGAAAAATCTCATGGACAGAGGAGCCTGCTGGGCTACAGTCCATGGGGTTTCAAAGAGTTGAGTGACTGACACTTTCAGCTATTCCCTTCTCTAGGGGCTCTTCCTGACCCACGTCTCCTGCATTGCAGTCAGGTTCTTTATCATCTGAGCTAATCAGAGAAGCCCTGTTATATGATTCAGTTCAGTTCAGTTGCTCAGTCGTGTCCGACTCTTTGTGACCCCATGAATCGCAGCACGCCAGGCCTCCCTGTCCATCACCAACCCCCGGAGTTCACTCACATTCATGTCCATCAAGTCAGTGATGCCATCCAGCCATCTCACCCTCTGTCATTCCCTTCTCCTCCTGCCCCCAATCCCTCCCAGCCTCAGAGTCTTTTCCAATGAGTCAACTCTTCACATGAGGTGGCCAAAATACTGGAGTTTCAGCTTTAGCATCAGTCCTTCCAAAGAAATCCCAGGGCTGATCTCCTTCGGAATGGACTGGTTGGATCTCCTTGCAGTCCAAGGGACTCTCAAGAGTCTTCTCGAACACCACAGTTCAAAAGCATCCATTCTTCGGCGCTCAGCCTTCTTCACAGTCCAACTCTCACATCCATACATGACCACTGGAAAAACCATAGCCTTGACCATACAGATTTTAGTCGGCAAAGTAATGTCTCTGCTTTTGAATATGCTATCTAGGTTGGTCATAACTTTTCTTCCAAGGAGTAAGTGTCTTTTAATTTTATGGCTGCATGATTAGTGGACCTCAAACCTGAATGAGCATTAGAATCATCTGACGTGTTTAAAATATTGTTGCAAATTCCTTGGCCTCATCACAGATCAGTTGCATCAGGATCTCAGGTGGAAGGGCTGGGAACTTGACTTTGAAGATCCATCATATTGAGTGACTATTGACCTGAAGAAGTTTCTCAAGTTGCTACACTTGATCTAGATCACAGAGATGCTAATGTGCAGTTCTCTAAAATAATCGTTGGAATAACAATAGCAACAGTATAACAACAAAGATATGACAAGAGCAGACATGTTTCTAGTGTTTACCAGGAGCCAAGTATTGTTCCAAATACTTCACGTTTCTTAACTCTTTGAACAAATTATCTCAACATTTCAGATTCAGGAACGGAAGCACAGAATGGTTAAGTAATTTTTCCAAAATGATACAGTTACACAGTTTGAACAAAGGGCATCTGGTTCTGAAGTCTGTGTACTAAAATAAAAGGAAGAACCCCTGGATGAGGGCATGGCAACCCATTCCAGTATTCTCGCCTGGAGAATCCCATGGGTAGAAGAGCCTGGTGAGCTACAGTCCATGGAGTCACATAGACTCAGACATGACTGAAGTGACTTAGCACAACAACACATGGTCAAACGTTTTTGGGAAATTCTGCTTTCTCTTGGATGATAATCTGATATTGGTACAAAGCTTTGAGAAAGTCTCTGTAAACAATTCAGCTTAATATCAAATTATCTATTATTTTATAAATTTAACTCTGGAACCCTTTTTCTCATAACATGAATAAACATCTTGAAGAATTTATATTCCTGGGGTATACAAGATTATCACAATCTGATAAAACAACAGAGAGACCAGGTGTCTTGATTATTCTTGATTACAGAACTTTTTTTCCCTTCTTTCTAAGATAGTATAATGTTGTAGACCTTGACCTGGGGTCCACAGACTTAGGTTTCAGTTCAGGCTCTCCCCTACCAGCTGTATCATCTTGGCTGATGGGTCATCACCATGAATGTTCGTTTTCTCACCTGTGAAATTAGCAGGCTGGACAAACTGGCATGTTCCCTTCCAGCATAAGCAAGATCGGATCTGTGGTTTTGGCAGGATGCTCTGTGAGTGATGCTGAATGGATGCATCAATTTTCACTAAGAAGAGTGGACTTCAATTTTAACTGGAAAAATTTGGATAAGTTTTAAGAAAAGTGTTCCGAATAGAAGGAATACACGACTTTAAACATTTTACCATCAAAATGTTCCAGTAAGAGCAACAGTAGCTGTCAATAAAAATTCAGATTGCTATCGTTCACAAAGCTCTTTCACCTACACATGCCATACTGGCATCCTCATAGGTGGAAATTGCTGTCATTTCCATTTTATTTATTTACTTGTTTATTGATTGTCCCGGATCTTTGTTGCTGGGCTGGCTTTTCTCTGGTTGTATCTTGTGGGGTCTACTCTCTAACTGCAGCTCACAGGCTTCTCATTGCAGTGGCCCCTCTTGTTTCTAAACAAGGGCTCCAGGGTGTGTGGGCTTTGGGAATTGCAGCACACGAGCAAAGCAGTTGCAGCCCCCAGGCTCTGGAGCACAGGCTCAATAGTTGTGGCACACGGCTCAGTTGCTCCAAGGCATGCGGGATCTTCCTGGATCAGGGACTAAACCTGTGTCTCCTGCACTGCAGGCAGATTCTTTACCGCTGAGCCACCAGGGACTAGAAATGAAGGATATAAGGACTGAAAGGCATCCATTGAATTTATTGGCCAGGTGGGTACAGGAAACTGTGGCAGAAGCCATTTTGGTGGATTGGCTGAGGTGGAAGGTTTCAGTGGTTGATAGGATCAAGGTGATAGGTAGTTGTGGGATGGTCAGGTAGTCTGGCCGGTGGCCTTGAGTCTACAGTGGCAGCGATCTGCTCCAGCAGGACTTGGCAGTCAGGATTGCAGGGGAGGGAAGAGGGGGTGTCCTATAGCCAAGATGCAATAAGCTTTACCCATCTCAGCATCCTCCAAGGTAAACAGTTGTGATGGCATAGGTCCTTTAGAGCATTTGGCCCTTAAACTGCTCAGAATCATCAGGAATAAATTATGTTCCTTATATTTTGTTTAAAACATCATAAGTATGTTAAGTATATCTATAAGTTGGTCATTTGCCCTCTTTGAACCAGTTTGCTCATCTTTGAAGTGGGGTAATGTTGCCTGACCCCATTGTCTTACAGAGCTCTTTGGAAGAGAAAATACAGGCTTGGAATTACTTGGAAACCGCAAAGCACATTACAGGATGAAAGGTATTCTAGTTGTAAGTCAGCGCTAGATTTTTTTCTGTGGCTGCCCTGGGTTTTCCTGGGCTTCCTCTAGTGCAGCGAATAGGGGCTACTCTCTAGTCTCACTGTGTAGGGAAGGGGCTCATTGCGCTGGCTTCTCTTGTATGGAGCGCAGGCTCTAGGGCACACAGGCTTAGAGCAGTAATTGCAGTGGGAGGGCTCAGTAGCTGTGGGTCAGGGGCTTCATTGCCCCACAGCATGTGGAATCTTCCTGGAGCAGAGATTGAACCTGAGTCCCCTGCATTGGCACACAGATCCTTTTTATTTATTTATTTATTTTTTTTTTTAGAGCTTCCACTTTACTTTATTTTACTTTACAGTACTCTATTGGTTTTGGCATACATTGACATGAATCTGCCACGGGTGGCACACAGATTCTTAACCACTGGACCACCAGGGAATCCTAAGATTTTTTTGATGTGGACCTTTTTAAAAGTCTTTATTGAACTTGTTACTATATTGCTTCTGTTTTGTGGTTTTTTAATTTCTTGGCCTAGAAGCATATGGGATCTCAGCTCCTCCTTCAAGGATTGAACCCTCATCCCTTGCATTGGAAGGGGGAGTCTTAATCACTGGGCCACGAGGGAGGTCTTTCCACTGCAGACTTTTGAATGTCATCATTGGTATGTGTTTCCATCCTGATAGAAAGAATCCTGTCCATGTCGCCTCTCCTCTCCCCTCCACTTCACTCCCCATCTCTCCCTCCCCCGACACCCTTACCTTTACTTTTCCTACAATGTCACAAAGCATGTACCAAATGCATGTACCTAGAACATCACAGAGCATGTACCATAAGCATTGAGGAGAAAAGATAACAAAGAGCTTCCACTTTACTTTATTTTACTTTACAGTACTCTATTGGTTTTGGCATACATTGACATGAATCTGCCACGGGTGGCACACAGATTCTTAACCACTGGACCACCAGGGAATCCTAAGATTTTTTTGATGTGGACCTTTTTAAAAGTCTTTATTGAACTTGTTACTATATTGCTTCTGTTTTGTGGTTTTTTAATTTCTTGGCCTAGAAGCATATGGGATCTCAGCTCCTCCTCCAAGGATTGAACCCTCATCCCTTGCATTGGAAGGGGGAGTCTTAATCACTGGGCCACGAGGGAGGTCTTTCCACTGCAGACTTTTGAATGTCATCATTGGTATGTGTTTCCATCCTGATAGAAAGAATCCTGTCCATGTCGCCTCTCCTCTCCCCTCCACTTCACTCCCCATCTCTCCCTCCCCCGACACCCTTACCTTTACTTTTCCTACAATGTCACAAAGCATGTACCAAATGCATGTACCTAGAACATCACAGAGCATGTACCATAAGCATTGAGGAGAAAAGATAACACGTGCGGAAGGTTTCAAATCCTCTGTGGCTGTATCCCTAGAGACACCTTGCTTGATTGGTGGCCCTGTTCTGAGAAGTGGTGGATATACCACATAAAAGTAGAAGGTGACTTAGACAAATTCAGGTGTTCATGCCCCAGACACACTGGGATTCTCTTTGGCCACGCCACCCATCTCTGGAGCCACAACCCCACTTTGATGGACAGGATTCGCTGTTCCTTGTCCGGTGCCCTTTACTACACACCCTGAGCTTAGCCAGGTCCCGGGGAGCCAGTCAGTTCATTAAAGTCATCTAAGCCTCATGTCTTAGATGTAGAGGTTCAGCTGGAGGCACAGGATGGGGGCCAGGTGGCCAATCCTGAGAGGGTAACAGGCAGAAAGGCCAGGGGTCTCCAAATGGAGGAAATAGGCTTTAAGTGTCAGACATTTTTTTATCTTTCTCTTAAGCAGCAGGAGGAAACAAACTAGTGATATATATATTTTCCCCTTCTCTATACAAATTTAAAAAGAGGTTTCTCTTAAAATACTGGGTTGCCATAATGACACCTGGTTCCACCTGAACTTAACTTTTCTCAAATCTTGAGTTAATCAATGCATTTTTCTTATGGAAATGTATATGACATTTACCCCAGACTGTCTTCAAGTCAGTTCGCCTAAAGACTCAGGACTGACTTGACAAACCAGTATGTTATACTCATACATTGTTCTCTTAATCTATGTTCAGTTCAGTTCAGTCGCTGAGTCGTGTCCGACTCTTTGCAACCCCATGAACTGCAGAACGCCAGGCCTCCCTGTCCATCAAAAACTCCCGGAGTTCACTCAGACTTCCATCGAGTCCGTGATGCCATCCAACCATCTCATCCTCTGTCGTCCCCTTCTTCTCCTGCCCCCAATCCCTCCCAGCATCAGAGTCTTTTCCAATGAGTCAACTCTTCGCATGAGGTGGCCAAAGTACTGGAGTTTCAGCTTTAGCATCATTTCTTCCAAAGAAATCCCAGGGCTAATCTCCTTCAGAATGGACTGGTTGGATCTCCTTGCAATCCAAGGGACTCTCAAGAGTCTTCTCCAATACCACAGTTCAAAAACATCAATTCTTCAGCGCTCAGCCTTCTTCACAGTCCAACTCTCACATCTATACATGACTACTGGAAAAACCAAAGCTTTGACTAGACAAACCTTAGTCGGCACAGTAATGTCTCTGCTTTTGAATATGCTATCTAGATTGGTCATAAGCCATAACTTTCAGACTAGTAGAGTCTGCCTCCACCTGATGGAAATATCTAGTAATTAAGCCAGCAGTCTTCAGCCCAAGGTGTGTATCAGAATCACCTGGCGGGCCCAGGAAGCATCCAAAGATCTCCGCTTGCTCCTGTGTCCTCACTGCTGGAAGAGCCCTCTGAACTTGAGCAGCTCGGCAGCTCCAGCAGAGGGGGGACCCACCCCTTAGGAGGCAGGCCCACAGTATAGAGCCGCTGCGCAGGCTGGACCTGAGTGTCACCACATCAGTCTTATCCACCAGGTTGATTAATGACTGAGTCGCTCCGGCCGGGATCAAGGGCAGAGAAGAGACGTGTTTCCAGGCAGACTGTCCCCTGTCTCAGGAGGGACACTCTGGCCCTTCTCTCTCTCAGGAGCCACCCTCTCAGGTGAGTTTCTGGAGGCTGGAGTCACAGGGGCCTTCTTTTCTTGGCCGTGTCTGCAGCTCCCCACGCGGGCTCCTCGGCTTATTTGGCTGTGCTGGGTTTTCATTGCTGTGCAGGCTTTTCTCTAGTCATGGCGAGCAGGGCTGACTCTCTAGTTGCGGTGCAGGCTTTTCTCTGGTCGTGGCGAGCAGGGCCCCATGTTCCTCCCAGAGGGTCGTAGTGATGCTTTCTAAGGCCCACTTGACTTCACATTCCATGATGTCTGGCTCTAGATTAGTGATCACATCATCATGATTATCTGGGTCGTGAAGATCTTTTTTGTACAGTTCTTCTGTAAGGGAGGCCCTGGGTCTTAGGACAAGGATCAGTGGGCCAGGGTGGCCAAAGCAACAGGGGACATCAGACAACTCAGGTCATGGTCATCAACCAAGTGGTGTAAAGGAGTTTCAACATTTTAACAACTGAAATTTTTAGAACATACTTCCTACCAGCTGACATCGGCCCTGAGTGGAGATGATTCTCCCAGGTTCCCTGCCCTCTTATTCATGTGATCTTATCCTCTACTCCGCCTTAGCTGACACACTCCCATTTGTCATATTCTAGACCCATAAATGTTAACTGCATCCCCTCTGTGACTTAAACTGTAAGCATCCTACTCAGGCTGCCACCTCCTGTCCTTTAAGCTTACTCCACCCAGAACTCCAACAATTCTGCCATCTTATCAGACCCTACAATTCATGATTCCTCCCAGTTTTCACTATATCTTATCTCCTTCATGCATTTTATTCTTTCAACCAGATTAGATTCTATAGTATATCACTGTAATCATTCCTTTGTGTATACAAAACCCTCTATCCTAGTCTTCCCTGTCTTTTAACTAGCCTGGAAAAGCCAATCTATGGTAAATCCAAGACTCTACCTGCTCTAAGCTGGCATAATGCACTTGAATATAGCAGCAGAAAGCCACACCACACACAAACTTGTCTCACTTTAAATGTTACTACCCTGAGTGGACCTTTAATAGACAATGATACTACATTGCCTAAGCCAGTCACTTTTCCAATCTGCTAAATAAGCAGAATTATCTCACATCTCTTCTTGTCTTTTCAAACCTCCAGCAATCTTCTGCCCTCTGCACTCAAATCTAGGCATGCATGCTCAGCTGTGTCCAACTCTTTGTAACCCTATGGACTGCAGCCCTCCAGGTTCTTCTGTCCATTTCCAGGCAATACTGGAGTGGGTTGCCATTTTCTCCTCCAAGGGAGCTTACTGACCCAAGGACTGAACCTGTGTCTCCTCTGTCTCCTGTATTGGCAGGCGGATTCTTTACCACTGAACCACCAAGGAAACCCTTACTCAAGTCTAGTTCTCAAAATATTTTGGTTCCATGAGTCCTTTAAATTCTTGAAAATTGAGGACCTTGAGAGCTATTGTGTAAATATAGGTTATATTTGTCCATATCTATGATATTAAAATGAAAAACTTGGAAATTTAAAATATTTATTAATTTTCTAAAAAAAACAATAAACCCATTACTTATTAACATAAATAATGTATTTGCATGGAAAAGAACTATATTTTCCAAGCCAAAAAATTTTTGGTGAGAAGAGAAGCTCTGCTTTACATATTTGCAAAATCTTTTTCATGTTTGGTGAAAAGAGCAAATAGAAGACTAGATTCTCATATTTGCTTCTGCTTCAAATTGTTATATAATTTTTGTTACAGTATATCATGAAAATCCTGGCCTCACATAGCTATAGACAAGTAGTTGGAAAAAGGAGTATTTTAATAACTTTTTTAGATAATTGAGGATATTCTTCACTGAAACTATGCAAAACCTGACAAGTGATAATTCCTTAAAGGGTGGTTGCAATGTGAATTTTAAAACCACACCAATCAACTTTTTATACTCTGCTATATTCAAATCTATTGATGTATCTTGTACTTCAAGTGGATCTTTTACTCATGCATAATATTGTAACACTATGCTTTAATCATTTGGAAAGTATTGATTCAAAAAGTTATGCAGTTCTAAACATTGTCACATTCACATATGTTAGTATTACCACTGATCTCATCAGAAGTCTTTAAGTATTGGGGACATTCCTGGTGGCCCTGTGGTTAAGACTCCACTCTCACTGCAAGGGGTATGGACTTAGATCCCTGGTCAGGGTAAGATACTCATACCGTGCTGCATAACATGGCCAAAAAAATTTTAACAAACACAAAACAAAACAAAGAAGTCTCTAAGTATTGAAAAGCTGTCAAGCTCATGGAGGCAGACAAAAGTTTTTCAAAATTCTAAGTTTTGCAGCAAAGCTTGAATTTTATCATTGTCAAGAAGTAGCTTACAAATACCTCCTGTCAAACAGCTCACTTTGTTCACTTTTTAGAAAATGTTCGCTAAATATGTACCCAAATCTGAATAACTGAAGTTGGTCTGCCAGTTGAATGATTCCAAGTTTTGCTTATATTTGTTCAGGATTAGCACCAACTAATATCAAAGATCTTCCTTTATGTGAATGCAGTTAACACAGGTAGTACTAATATTTTCAAAGTGTTAATGTTTTTGAATTGCTTGCTGTTTCCTATACCGACTGTGTTCAACTGGTGTTCCATGAGTAAGGCAGTGAGGTCAGCCCTCATTTCAAACATTGAAAGTGCTTTTCCTCAAGACAGCTATCATACTTTGGTATTCAACAGAAGTACTTTATATGTACTTCCCATTCAATACAGAATATTAAAAGCATGTGTACTCAAGGGATGAGATTTTATAAAATTAATAACTTTTACTGCGTCGTTAAAAATGTCCTTTAGCAAAGCTAAGTCTTTTTTTTTCCTGCAAGTGCTTAGTGGTGAAGAATCTAACGACTAGTAGTATAATTCGACACTGTTGCCTCAATTCATTCTAAGACACCAGCAATTTTACCCACCATTGCTTTTATATCACCAGGACAAATGCCAACAAAGTTGTTACAGGATAAACCAAGCAATTAAAAAATGTTAACACTCTGAAAATATTGGTACTACTTGTGTTAATTACATTCACATAAAAGATCTTTGATGATTAGTTGGTGCTAATCCAGAACAAATATAAGCAAAACTCCAAATCTAGGCACATTGATAGATTTGTTCATTTTAAGGCAAAAGTTCAGTTCTACAGAAGCAATATTAACTCAGTCTTTTGTCTGCAGCCAAATTTTTATTCTGAGTTGCTGAATCATTGAAAGGTGGCGGTTCTGTGGTTCCTTTCACTGATTTTTCATCCAGCAGGCATTCAGCAATGTCAAATACAGAAGATTTTATTAGTCCCTCTGCTATTGTGTGTACTTTTCCAGCCAAAGCAATATGGTACCATACCTTGTAAGGGGCTTCAGTAGCTTTTTGATTTCTAGTTTGAAAAGCTGTGACATGCAATTATTGGATCTTAAAGGGCTCATCATATGTATGTCTAAAATATTTATTTTTCTTTATACTCTGCATACTAGTCCCAATATGGTGCTGCGGTTGAGGGGTCACCATATGTTATTAGAGAATGCTCTGTGGCCTGAAAGGCACTAAGGTGGGGACTTCTGTGGTGGTCCAGTGGTTAATACTCCCCACTGCCAGTGTGGAGGGCATGGGTTTGATCCCTGGTCAAAGAACTACAATACCCATGCCATGCAGTGCAGTGAAAAGGTTCAGTAAATAAAAACAAAAGGCACTAAGGTAATAATTGACAATTCTAAAGCTTAAGGAAAGATAGTTTTTGCCATATTCTTACTTCTTATCTACAGTTTTGTCAGTGTCTTTGGAGGAGATTCCTTTCTTCTATGAGTCATATAACTCACCTTTTTGATTTTGGGTTGTGTTTTTTTGTTTGTTTTGTTTTTTTAGCTTTTTATACATGGACTATGTAGCTGCGGGTTGAAAAACCAGATCTTATAATCTCTCCTTTTAAAGTCAATAATACATCTTCAATAAAAATATATTTTAAATAAATTTACTTTGGAAGAAAATAATAAATTCTAAAATAATAGTTTTAGTTATTTAAACATTAAAAATAAAATATTATGCAAAATGATACCAAAAAAACATACTTCTTATGTGTTTTCCTATGAGTGTAAGGTGGTATTTACCCACAATTCCTTTCCTAGACCATGAAAGTCTTGAGGTTCATCTCTGTGTTGGATGCCTCTTTCCTTCTAGCCTCTTGGACATCATCTGTGATAACTTCACTCCAGCTCTCATTCTTATATGTCCAGTCTACATATAATTCATGGAAAAAGCTTAATCACCTTTACCATAACAAATGAACACCAAGGGTGCAAGTTCTCCCAGCACAGCCTTTCTTGTTATTCTAGTCTCTAAAGGAGCTACTAGCTAAGTGCTCTCCCTTTAAATTTCTCAGAACACTAGTTCACCTTTCTTTGTGGCCCCATCGAAGCATATTTCCCCTACATCTGAAAGTGTTAGTCATTAAGTCATGTCCAACTCTGCAACCCCATGGACAGTAATCCGCCAGGCTTCTCTGTCCTTGGGATTCTCTGGGCAAAAATACTGGAGTGGGTTACACTCCTCCAGGGGATCTTTCCCACCCAGGGATTGAACCTGGGTCTCCTGTATTGCAGGCAGATTCTTTACCATCTAAAGCAACAGGGAGCCACACTACATTTGAGGTAATGCAATTCTCATTCCCTCCCCCAGAAATTCAAAACACAAAGACAGCTTCCTCTAAATATTTGCACATTCATTCATCCCTAACAGTAACAAGATAGGTAAAAATCCCTGCTTCCTTGGAGCTCATTTTCTAATGCACAACACTAGACAATTTCAAGAAAATAAAACTCTTCTCTTTTAACTCTTACTATACTTTTCTTAGGAGAAGGCAATGGCACCCCACTCCAGTATTCTTGCCTGGAAAATCTCATGGATGGAGGAGCCTGGTGGGCTGCAGTCCATGGGGTCGCACAGAGTCGGACACAACTGAAGCGACTTTGCAGCAGCAGCAGCAGCAGCACACTTTTCTTAGGGCTTCTCTCATAGCTCAGTTGGTAAAGAACCTGCCTGCAATGCAGGAGACCTGGGTTCGATCTCTGGGTCAGAAAGATCCCCTGGAGAAGGAAATGGCAACCCACTCTAGTATTCTTGCCTGGAGGATCGCATGGACAGAGGAGTCTGGCAGGCTGCAGTCCATGGGGTCACAAGAGTCGGACATGATTTAGTGACTAAACTACCACCACCATATTTTCTTGACCACTACAACCTATTTTTATAGGGAAGAGGTGTGTGCTGGATTTGCTGTGCTTAGTTGCTCAGTCATGTCCAACTCTTTGTGATCCTCTGGACTGTAGCCAGCCAGGCTCCTCTGTCCATGAGGATTCTCCAGGCAGGAATACTGAAGTGGGTTTCCATGCCTTCCTCCATGGGATCTTCCCAACCCAGGGATTGAACCCAGGTCTCTCCCATTGCAGGAGGATTCTTTACTCTCTGAGTCACCAGGAAAGCTGGATTTAGATGTGTACTAAACCAATTTTCTGAAACTTTCTTTAAAAAGTCTTCACTGTGTTCTGACACCTTACTTTGGAAAATGGCACCTATTATCCTATTGCCTCACCTGAGATAAGAACAGACCCCCATCTTTAATATCCTGCTACAGTTTTATCTAACACATTATCCAAAATACAGTCTCCCAGAGCTGAGCCATTAGAAGGCCAAGTAATACTCTTGATAAAGTCCTCTCTTCCAGATCTAGGAAAACCAACATCTTTGCCATTATCAATATCATCATCATCCCTACTTTATTTGCAGAGCTCTTAACCCATTTCTTTCTCCAAACTGCCAAACTGGACTGGCAAAGGATGGGTAAGTGAGCCTGGCACTGATTAGGGTGCTGTAATTTCCTTAAATCTTCCTCTGCTTCAAATGAAGCAATATCAGCAATAACAGATAAAGTATATACACTTTATATATATAGGGCTTCCCTGGTGGCTCAGACAGTAAAGAATCTGCCTGCAATGTGGGAGACCTGGGTTTGATCTCTGGGTCAGGAAGATCCCCTGAGAAGTGAATGGCTGCCCACTCCAGTATTCTTGGCTGGAGAACCCCTATGGACAGAGGAGCCTGGTGGGCTACAGTCCATGGTGTTTCAAAGAGCCCAACAAGACTGAGCAATTAACACTTTCACTCTTTCACTATATATATTTATTAAAGATAATGAATGGGTGGATAAACCATAAAACCAACAAAGTGGTTATTTATGGCTCGAAAGGGCAGGGGTAAGGGTGGAAGAGTAGAGGGCAGACATCATTAAATACTTTGTTTTGCAGATTTGACTTTGGAACCCAGGTAAACATTTTCCATAATATTTTAAATAATTATATTTTAAAGCAATTTTTAAAAAGAAAAGATATATGTATATATACATACATATATATTTGTATACATGTATATTTGTATATTTACATATCTTGAATATATATGTATATTTAATTTACATGTATATCTTGAATATACATGTATGTTTCATTTGTTGGGTGACAAGAATTTGTCCAGATATTGGGTTGGCCAAATACAAAAATATAGCTACCCTCAATAACAAAGCAATACCAAAAGCATTTCCATAGACATTAAATGGAACAGATAAATGACAATGGAACAATTAGTGGAGGCAGAGTGTAAATTTTCTGGGCTCGATACTAGAAACTGGTAGAGATGGTTGGAAATTTAACGCTTTAGCTCAAAGTCAAGTGAAGCCCTTCCCTCGTGGCTCAGATGGTAAAACGTCTGCCTACAATGTAGGAGACCCTGGTTCAATTCCTAGGTCGGGAAGATCTCCTGGAGAAGGAAATGACAATCCACTTCAGTGTTCTTGCCTGGAAAATCGCATGGTCAGAGGAGCCTGTAGCCTACAGGAGCCTGTAGGCTACAGGCTCCTCCGTCCATGGGGTTCCAAAGAGTCGGACATGACTAAGCAACTTCACTTTCACTTTCAAGTAAAGCAATAAACACCCCACACCTCCATGACTGGTAGGGACACAAGCCAGCACATTGTGTGAATCAACTAAGTAATTTTATTTGGTCCACAGGAAGAGTCTAAAAGAGGCTGAAACTCAGGAACAGAGCTTTTAATAAATGGTTTAAAGAAAAATTCAAGCTAACTTGTCCTGGGCTGAGATATCTATTGGCTCAGTGACCAAATTTTGAATAGTTCTAATATCATCACAAGAAGAAAATGATATAGGAAACAAAGCAATAAAAGATACTAGTAAATTTAAATAATTATTGACTTTTAAAAATACAAATTTTGCTATAAAGATATAAAACTAAAATTCAAGGCAACAACAATAAGAAAAAGCAGTTAAAACAAGCTAAGATCTTTGTTTTGTTCAAAAGGAAAATACAAGAAGAACTAGAATAACTTCACACCTTATAGAAAAGATATAGTTATATATAGATGCTAAATATGAAAAGATAACTTCTGAAAAGATAGAAAATAGAATCTGTAGCTTTGAAAACAGATTTTAAAAGGGAGAAAAATATCATCAGTTCAACAAAGATTTCATATAATGATACTGTGAAAGACTGACAATTTCCCTTTGCAAAAAAGTAAACAGAAAACTGGATGAAACTGTCAAAAATAAGATTTTCAGGGCACTAGAAATAAATCAAAAGTAGATAACAAGTTGAGAAGCATTTATTTGTAAAGAGCTGTTAGAGCTTTGGGTAATAATAGCAAGAATCTTTGGCTTTCTTTCCTGTGGCTGCTTCTATCCTATTCACTTTCTCATTTCCAATTCATTAGGCAAAACTGGAGCTTTAACAGTCCGTGGCTAGCAGTGAAAAACAGCAGCTTTGCCACCAAAGCAAGGTGAGGTTATGGGAAGCACTCTGCTTGGGATGAAGTTAAGTTAAGTCGCTCAGTCGTGTCCGACTCTTTGTGACCCCATGGACTGCAGCCCACCAGGCTCCTTCGTCCATGGGATTCTCCAGGCAAGAATCCTGGAGTGGGTTGCCATTTCCTTCTCCAGGGGATCTTCCCAACCCAGGGATCGAACCTAGGTCTCCTGTATTAGAGGCAGACACTTTAACCAGCCCAGCGCTTTGCCAGCTAACAGTGGAGCACTGTACGGTAACAGAAGAAGGAAACTTGGTTAACCTAATTTTGCTATCCCAGTTGGAGTGAGGAGTGGACCCGACATACATTTAACAAAGAGATTCTGAAAATGAGAGAGCCACAAAGGCCTGAGCTAAACTCTTCAAACACACCTGACTGACAAAGAAAACACACATGCCTGGGAGAGATTTCAGAGAGCCTGGTAAAAAGTGAAAGCTAGGGGAGACTGGGAATTGGTTGCATTTTCAATGGATTCTCCAGCTCACAGACAGATCTACAGGCAAAGGGTGGAGGATTTACAGGCTTCAGGTGTTTGAGAATAATTTCTGTGCAAATCACTGGCTGACCACTGAGCTTTATAGACATGGGGTGACCCCAGGAGGCCAGAGTGAAACAATTAAAAGGAAAACAATAAGTTGTAAAGACACATCAGTGACTCCACACTATGGAAGGGAGAGTCCATAGTGCACATGCAGACAAGTTACAAGAAAGAGAACAACCTGAAAAATAAAACAGAATCGAGTCATTGCAAAATACTTTCTAAAATGTCCAATTGTTAGCCAGAAGTTACTAGACCTGTAAAATATGGGAAAATCTGATCCATGCTCAGGGAATAAAGAAACCAATGCAAATTGTGTCTGAATGGGCCAAGATGTTGCATTTAGCAGAGAAAACCTCAAAGCAGCTATTATCAATATAATAAAATAATTAAAAGAAGCTATTAATATACTGACACTGAATCAACAAATAGGGAATCTCAATAGAGGAACTGAAACTATAAAATGAAAACAAATGGAGGCTCTAGAATTGAAGAACAGGGAAACTGAAATGAAAAGTTCACTAGATGCATTCGGTAACGGATTTCAGAGAAAAGAAGAAATGATAAATAAACATGAAGATAGAGCAAATAAAGAACAGAGAGGAAAAAAAAGAACGAAGAAAAATAAACATCCTCAGAAATCTGTGAAAATGAAAGTGGCTCAATCGTGTCCGACTCTTTCAGACCCAATGGACTCATGGAATTCTCTAGGCCAGAATACAGGAGTGGGAAGCTTTTCCCTTCTATAGGAGATCTTCCAAACCCAGGGACTGAACCCAGGCCTCCCGCATTGCAGGCAGATTCTTTACCAGCTGAGCCACAAGGGAAGCCCCAGAAACCTGTGGGACAATGTAAATTATTCTAACATATGTGTAATTGGGGTCCAAGAAGGTGAGAAGAAAGAGAAGGAGTAGCAAATTATTTGAAGAAAGAATAGCCAGAGACTTCTCAAATCTGTTAAAAAGTATTAATCTACAGATCCAAGAAGCTCTATCAACCCTAAACAGAATAACTACAAAAAAGACCACATCAAGACATTCCATAGTTAAATAGAGGGAAGACAGAGGCAAAAATGACTCGTTACATAATAAGGAAATAAAAATGCAATCGATGGCTGACTTCTCATGAGAAACAACAGAGATCAGAATGCAGTGGAATGAAATATTCAAGTGCAAACAAAAACTGACAGTGATGAATTCAACTTCCAGGAAAGCTACGTTTAAAGCTTCTATATCCAGCAAGACTATCCTTCAAAAATGAAGGTGAATTGAAGACACCTCCTCATAAAAAAAGCTGAAATGATTCATTGCTAGAAGACCTGCCCAAAAGAAATACAAGAGAAAGTTCTCTGTGTTGAAAGAGAATGACATCAGACTGTAACATAAACCCAGCTGTATGCTTGTTTAAAGCAATATTTATAACCCTATATTGTTGAGCTTACATAGATATGATATATGTGACAATAAAAGCACATAGGAAGGTGGAAGATGTGAAGGTTTTTTATTAGTTTGGTTTTTTGGCTACTCTGTGTCTTCACTGCTTTCGTGGGCTTTCTCTAGCTGGGGAAGGGGGGCTACTCTTCCCTGCAGCGCTCGGGCTTCTCATTACAGTGGCTTCTCTCGCTGTGGACCATGGGCTCTGGGATGCTAGGGCTTCAGTAGTTGCAGCACACAGCTTAGCTGCTTCGAGGCATGTGGGATCTTCCCAGACTAAGAATCAAACCCATGTCTCCTGCAGTGGCAGTCAGATTCTTAACCACTGAACCATCAGGGAAGTCCCAAGACATGAAGTTCTACTGGAGCAAAGTTGCATTTTTTTTTTTTTTTGTCAGAATTCAGAATTAACATAATAGATTGTGATAAGCTGAAGATGCATTTTATAATTACACACACAACTTTTTTAAAAATCAAAAAATAAAAAATATTTGCTTAACACAAAAGAAGGTAGTTAAGGAGGAAAGAGAAATGACCAAAAAAATGAGACAAATGCAAAGAAAAATAGCAAACATAAATCCAATCACATTAATAATACAGAAAATGTGAACAACTAAACACTTCCATCAAAAAGCAGAGATAATTAGAATGAATTTTTTAAAAGAAATCCCAACCATATACAAGACACACTATAAGTTCAAAGATACAAATACAGTGAAAGTAAAGGTGGAAAACTATATACTACACAAAATAACCATAAATAGCTATATTAATATCTAAGAAAACTAAACTTCAGATTAGATATAATTAGATACAGGTAAAATTAAAAATATAATTTTTTGAAATATAAATATTATGTTTATAATTATAAATGTTCATGTACTTAACAAGTAAATCCCAAAGTACATAAGACAAAGCTAAAAGAACTAAAAAGAAAAATACACAATACAAAAACTTTTAGTTGGAGATTTTAATCTCCTCTGTCATTAATGTAATAATTACACAGAAAATCATAAGAATATAGAAAATTTGAATAACACTACCTACAAATTCGAGCTAATACATACAGGGAAGACTGCCAGACAGCCTGCAGGATATACATTCTTCCCAAGCGCACATGAAACATTGTTTACCATACGTCAGACCATTTCAACAGTTTCCATAAGCTACAGTTCAGTTCAGTTCAGTCACTGAGTCGTGTCCTAGTCTTTGCAACCCCACAGACTGCAGCACACCAGGCTTCCCTGTCCATCACCAACTCCCAGAGCCTACTTAAACTCATGTCCATCGAGTTGGTGATGCCATCCAACTATCTCATGCTCTGTCATCCCCTTCTCCTCCTGCCTTCAGTCTTTCCCAGCAAAAGAGTCTCTTCCAATGAGTCAGTTCTTTGCGTCAGGTGGCCAAATATTGGCCTCAGCATCAGTCCTTCCAATATCAGCTTCAGCATCAGTCCTTGCAATATTCAGGACTGATTTCTTTTAGGATGGACTGGTTGCATCTCCTTGCAGTCCAAGGGATTCCCAAGAGTCTTCTCCAATACCACAGTTCAAAAGCATCAATTCTTCCCCACTCAGCTTTCTTTATAGTCCAACTCTCACATCCATACGTGACTACTGGAAAGACCATAGCTTTGACTAGATGGACCTTTGTTGGCAAAACAATAGCTCTGCTTTTTAATATGCTGTCTAGGTTGGTCATAACTTTTCTTTCAAGGAGCAAGTGTCTATTACTTTCATGGCTTCAGTCAACATCTGCAGTGATTTTGGAGCCCCCCAAAATAAAGTCTGTCAGTGTTTCCATTGTTTCCCCATCTATTTGCTGTGAAGTAATGGGACCAGATGCCATGATCTTAGTTTTCTGAATGTTGAGTTTTAAGCCAAATTTTTCATTCTCTTTCACTTTCATCAAGAGGCTCTTTAGTTCTTCTTTGCTTTATGCCATAAAGGTGGTGTCAGCTGCATATCTGAGGTTATTGATATTTTCCCCAGCAATACTGATTTCAGCTTGTGCTTCATCCAGCCTGGCTTTTCACATGATGTACTCTGCATATAAGTTAAGTAAGCAGGGTGACAATATACAGCCTTGACATACTCCTTGCCCGATTTGGAACCAGTCTGTTGTTCCATGTCCAGTT
>SJYX01005079.1:30191-302392 GCA_006410675.1 Oreotragus oreotragus
GCAGGTCAGGTGGTCTGGTATTCCCATCTCTTTCAGAATTTCCCAGTTTGTTGTGATCCGCACAGTCAAAGGCTTTGGCATAGTCAATGAAGCAGAAGTAGATGTTTTTCTGGAACTCTCTCGCTTTTTCGATGATCCAAAAGATGTTGGCAATTTGATCTCTGGTTCCTCTACCTTTTCTAAATCAAGCTTGAACATCTTGAAGTTCACGGTTCACATACTGTTGAAGCCTGGTTTGGAGTATTTTGATCATTACTTTGCTAGGGTGTGAAATGAGTGCAATTGTGCGGTAGTCCGAGCATTCTTTGGCATTGCCTTTCTTTGGGATTAGAATGAAAACTGACTTTTCCAGTCCTGTGGCCACTGTTGAGTTTTCCAAATTTGCTGGCATATTGAGTGTAGCACTTTCACAGCTTCATCTCAGGATTTGAAATAGCTCAACTGGAATTCCATCACCTCCACTAGCTTTGTTCGTAGTGATGCTTTCCAAGGCTCACTTGACTTCAGATTCCAGGATGTCTGGCTCTAGGTGAGTGATCACACCATCATGGTTATCTGGGTCATGAAGATCTTTTTTGTATAGTTCTTTTGTGTATTCTTACCATCTCTTCTTAATATCTTCTGCTTCTGTTATGTCCATATCATTTCTGTCCTTTATTGTGCCCATCTTTGCGTCAAATGTTCCTTTGGTATCTCTAATTTTAATCAATCAATCGATAAATTTAAAAGAATCTAAATCATATGAAGTATGGTTTCTGACCACAATAAAAATTCTATTAGAAATTAACAAAAAAAAAATCTAAAAAACTCCCAAATATTAGGACATTAAATAAGACATTTCCAAATGACCCTGAATCAAAGAAGAAATCACAAGGAAATACTTTTAAAAACCTGAATCAAATAAAAATGAAATCACAATCCATTTTAATGAATTGGATGCTGCTAAAACAGGACTTGGGGCTCCTCCGGTGGCTCAGCAATAAAGAACCTGCCTGTAGTTCAGGAGATGTGACTTTGATTCCTGGGTGCAACAGATCCCCTGGAGGAGGGCATGGCAACCCACTCCAGTATTCTTGCCTGGAGAATCCAGTGGACAGAGGAGCCTGGTGGGCTATAGTCCATCATGGTCAGAAGAGCCTGGTGGGCTACAGGCCACTGGGTCACAAAGAGTCAGACACGACTGCAGTGACTGAGCCCACACACAAACCAGACTCGGAGGGAGAGTTATAGCTTTAGTGTTTATTACAAAGCATAAAAGGTCTAAAAATCAGTAATCAAATCAAAGCAACCCCTAAGTAAGTAGAAAGAAGAAAATTTTACAGACCAGAGGATAAATTAATAAAATTAAAAACTGACAGACAGTTGGGAAAATGAATGAAACCAAAAGTCAGTTATTTGTTAGAATCAATAAAATTGATAAACTTTTGGCTCTATTGACCAAGAAAAAGATAGAGAAGACATATGTTGCTAAAATCAGGAATGAAAGTATAGATCCTACAGAAATTAAAAGGACTGCAATAAAATTTATTAATAAATTTATGTCATGAATTAAACAAAGTAGATGAATTAAGCAGATTCCTAGAAAAACACAAATAACCAATTTAAGAAGTCAAGAAAAGAAGAAAAGAAAAAGGGTGGTTAACAGAAAGATCAAATGAAATGTCAGAAATAAGTTCAAGTATATCAGGAAAAATAATACAATATTTGTAAATGAATTTTATTAAAAGACAAAATTCCAGGTTGGATTTTAAAAACAAAAGTCCTGCTGTATGTTGCTTACAGGAGCGATGCCTCAACACAATGATGGAAAATAACATAAAAAACATGCTGCAAATATGCTAACCCAAAACAAGCTGCTTTATAAATATCGATATCATAAGAGGTAGACTTTGAGAGGAAGAACTTAATAGTGGTAAGAGGATCAATAATAAAAGAAAGAGTCTACCAAAAAGATGTAACAATTATGAACTCATAATGTCCTTTGTGCTTATTTAGGAAATCTTACACTAATGCTTTATTCTACAGCTNCATGCTGCAAATATGCTAACCCAAAACAAGCTTCTTTATAAATATCAATATCATAAGAGGTAGACTTTGAGAGGAAGAACTTAATAGTGGTAAGAGGATCAATAATAAAAGAAAGAGTCTACCAAAAAGATGTAACAATTATGAACTCATAATGTCCTTTGTGCTTATTTAGGAAATCTTACACTAATGCTTTATTCTACAGCTACTTTTCTAAATTTTCTTCTGATGATTCAGCTTTCTTTTCATGATTAAGGCTTTAACATATGGAGAGCTTTTTTTTTTAATTGTGAGAGGAAGGAACTAAGTAGATTATTTCTAATATTAAAAAAACACCATCAATTAACTAACTCCATATTACACTGGCTTAATGCGTTTAACTTCATGTATCTTTTAACTGGCAATGGCATAGATCATAGTACGTTTTAAATATTTATTACGTTTATTGAATAGTTGTGTGTCCTCTATTTTGTTTTCGCTTTCTTTAAAAAGTAAATTTGGGACCATTCTTCACTTAAAGGAATCAGGCCTCTCGTGAGAATGACTGATTCCAGAACTGGGCAGAGAAGGTTCACATGGGCCTGAAACATCTTGTTATCTTACAGAGAAAATAATGCTCAAAAGTAATGGAACACATCAAGAGAACATGGGAGCCTAATCTGAGAGGATATGCATACCAAATACATAATAATATTAGCATATCATAACCCCGACTAAAGCAATAATTCAAGCCCTTGCTAATATAAATCAATAGATAAATAGAGGAGAAAAAGAACAGTTTTCTAATAGGAAAGTGCCAACTAACAATGCAGAATGAATGATGGAGTTAGACAATCACTGTTTGGCAAGTATGATATTTATAACTAATTCAAGCAAGAATTATCAATGGATGCTAAAACTGGCAGGATCTCCTCACAGAATACTTATTAATTACACAGGGGGAATTGCAAAGAGGAAAACACTAATTTTATAGTGGAGAAACCTGGCTGACACCATCTTCTATATTAAGGGATCAATGTTAGCATCACCAATAATGGAATGAGCTGACATCTGTGTCTCTTGATATGATGCACTGCAAGAGAAACAACATCACTTATCTGGTGATGCTGTCAAAAATGCAAAATCTGAATTTAATTATGAGGAAACATCAGATAAACCTGAATTGAAAGACAGCCTACAAAATAATTGGCCTATACTCTTCAAAAATGTCAAGGTCATGAAAAGAGTAAGAAAGACAGTAACTGTTTCAGAATGAAAGAGATTAAAGATAGGAAAATGCAATATGAAATCCTTGACTGGTTCCTTAAAAATTATTTTTCTACTACTGTATAGGATATTATTAAGGTAATGAGCAAATATTGAATAATGTCTAAAGATTAGAAAATAATATTGTCTCACTGTTAACCTCCTGATTTTGACAACTGTATGGTAGTTGTGTAAGAGAATGTCCTTGTTTTGGGGAATTGCACATTGAATTATTTAAAAATAAAGGGGCAGCATGTCTGCAACTTACTCTCACATTTATATTTAAAATTAAGTGTGGCTAATGTTAAAATGGGAGAATTTAGTTGAAGAGTACCCAGAGGGTATTCATATAATTTTCAAAACTTTCCTGTAAGTTTGAAATTATTATGAAATGAAATGTTATCAAAAACTAGTGTATCTCTTCCTTAAAAATCATTGCCTTTTTAAAAATGTGAGTGCTACTTATGTTTTTTAAATCACTCTTTGGGACATTGATTGTGTTTATTCAACATATATTTTTGGCATCCACTTTGCGCTCGAGTCTAAGGACATAAAAAAAAAAATTTAGCCTTGCCCATGTGAAGTTTACAATCTAGTAGAGAAAATAACTCTTGTACAAACAACTGCCTAAATGTAGTTATTAAGTGATCTGTCCTTCCAACAGTACATATACCTCACAAAGTCTCACTTATGTGTAGATCACGTTACATTCCTTCCTTATGAAAATGCCAATGAAAAAAATTTTTTGAATGTCCTTTCTGTCCCATAATAGAGCTGCAACCACAGAAAGCCAGTGAAAGTCCCCCCAACTGACTCTTTCAAGTGTGTTTCTGTTAGAGAGACAGAAATTAAAGAGGGAAATGGTAGTGAGGATTTTTTTGTAAGCTAAAATACTTTCCATCTTGAAAAGCAATGAACTCTGCTATAGAAGCAGGGCATGTTTTCAAATCTCCTGTTCATTACAGAGATATGCATCTAAGGAACTTCCAGCCATGTTCTGGGTGACTGTTTTTGAAATTCAAACAAAAACGAGTTTGTTACAGAACTCACAGGGCAGTTCTGAAAGCTTCATGAATTCTCATAATAATTTCCAATTAATTCACTTAGTCACTTCCTGATATTCTGAAATCAAGAGTTTTGAAAGCTGCTACCTTTAACCTTAGGTGAAATGTAAAATGCTGTGACTTTAACTGCCCCAACCTAAGCTAACCTTTTAGCCATTTATAAAAAATGCAAAGCAAAGTCTGGGCCCAAGTCTGAGATGAGTTATTTGCAATCATACTCTTCATTCCTGCCGTCTTTGGAATGATGAGTCCTGACACTCCCAGAGGATACTAAGGATTTAGTGAAAAAAAGAATTAACCAGGTGCTTCTCCTGGCTGGGGGCCTGAGGCATGATAACAGAGGGAATATCAATACAGCCATAATGGGAACACATCCAAAATTCTCCAGCTCAACTTGTCCAGTGTAATTATAGCTCCGTGATGGAGGAGTGGGAGTGGGGGCAGGAAGGAGGTGGGCGGTGGAAGGTTTTCAGGAACTTCCCTTCGGCCATCCTTGACCTTGTAACTGCTCCGGTCATTAGTGGCCCCTCACCTGGTTCGGGTGCATCCACTCCCTAAGGTGCTGTCTCCCTGCTCAGATCTGCCCCCCTGCCTCAGCTGTTGCAGCCTCAGAGATCTTCTGGACACAGCTGGGGCTGCCACCCCCCTTCCTCCTATGAGCTACCACCCATAGTTTTCAGCTTTTAAATGCAAGTCTCTCCATTTTTAGAAAACTGGACATGGAAATACCTCAATCCACAGGCTAATAAACTGAGAAATGAGACTGTGTTCTTCAAAAAGATTCCCCAGAAAATCCTGCTGAAAACTGAGCTTTCCTGACAAGCAGAGGCAGATTTACCACGACGCTGACAAAGCTCACCCTACAAGGTCCCACTACAAGGTCCCTCCTTGCACAATTCCTAACACTTCATGTATATGTTCGTAACTTTGTTACAAATTTGCAAAAACACAATAATCTAACTGTAGTTGGTTAAGGCTATTGTCTCTTTACATGGCAACCCCTCTCCCACACTTTCATATTACTCTCCACTGTGCTGGGAGTTTTGGCGTGTCTGAGAATAATTTTAGGATCCAAGTAAAGAAAGTATGAGTTGGATCTAAACTCACTTAGTCTGGATTTAGTGGGACATTTTTACATGGCTCAGATTCACTTTGATGTGTGGTTAACTGTTATTGGGCTTCCCTGGTGGCTCAGAGGTTAAAGTGTCTGCCTGGAATGAGGGAGACCCAGGTTAGATCCCTGGGTTGGGAAGATCCCTGGAGAAGGAAATGGCAACCCACTCCAGTACTCTTGCCTGGAGAATCCCATGGAGGGAGGAGCCTGGTAGGCTACAGTCCATGGGGTTGCAAAGAGTCGGACATGACTGAGCAACTTCACTTTCTTTCTTTAACTATTGCTAGAAATCCTAAGGTAGAAACAGCTCTCAGGAACATTTTGGCCAGCCACACACTGACACGTTCGGATTCACAAAGGACTGAAGCTCATGTATGTGTGTAATGGAGAAGGAACCCATTAGAAGAAACACTGCCTAGAAGAGGCATTCCTCTCTCAAAGAGCCATGGTCTCAGTTTCCATACCAATGAAAGCTCTACTCTTCTGCCTGTGGAGTTCTAGAAGCTTCTTTCTGCTCAAGCAGGCAGGGAATTCCTGTGTGTACAGGGAACACTGGCGTGAGGTGAAACTAGCACTGCCTGAGAGTTCCAGCTCTCAGTGAATGCTCTGCACTGATCTGATAAAGACCACTACTCCCCCTTCTCAGGGTTGTAGTAGACCCATTTATGAAAAGCTGTATTTTTTTTAAGTGAAGTGTTTAAATATCTTGGAGGATCTCAGTATTAAGAAGGATCTCAGGGAGAACCTTCATATAAACAGATACTTGATTCTACATTATTCTATTCCAAGTTTTAGGGTTACAAATAATAACCAATATACTTTGGACACTTGCTTCATGCTAGGCACTGTGTTCAGTACATTTAGTGTGCTAAATTATTTAATCTTCATATTAACCCAATAGTCACTTAATTATTTCAATTTTAGAGATGAGTCAATTGAGGCTTATTAAGTAACTTGCTGAGGGCTTCCCAATTCTGAAGTGTTAGAAGCAACCTTCAAAATTTATATTCATTTTAGTTTTAGGAATTCCTTTTTACTTAATTTTTATATTTATACAAAACATAAACATGTTTCTAAAGTCAAATCTATAAAAACATTGCCTCCATTTTCCTTGCCCCCTACCCGTGCTATTTCATCCTTTCCCCACAGGTAACTCCTTTTCTGTGGTTTATCTTTCCAAAATTTTTATGGTTTATCCTTCCAAAAATTTTGTATATGTAAGCAAATATCCATTTTGCTAAATTTAAAGAAAATAAAACCCCAAAAAAGTACTTAAAGTTAATTGTGTAGAGTGGAAGGTATAAGCATATATAAACTATTCCAAAGTAACTTTAAAACACAGTCATTTGATTGCTGTGATTGCTTTGGAAGATACCCAGGGACCAGCTCTCAATACACATGCACACACTACATTCTGTTTCAGAGCCTGCATCCTGTAAAAGCCAAATGGCAACGGTAACGACGCATTGAAATACCTGGCTTTACCAGCAAGCGAGCTGTTTCATTAAGGCCTCAATCATTCATGTCTTTGATTGGTGGTGGTTTAGTCACTAAGTCATGTCCAACTCTTGTGACCCCATAGACTGTGGCCTGCAGGCTCCTCTGTTCATGGACTTTTCCAGGCAAGAATAATGCAGTCAGTTGCCTTTTCCTTCTCCGGGGGACCTTCCCAACCTAGGGACAGAACCTGGATCTGCTTTACTGACTGAGGTCTTTGCAGGTGGATCCTTTACTGACTGTGCTACCAGAGATGCCCTGTCTTTGAGTGGTAGCTCAAAACTCTAAGGCTGTCTTGGAAACATTTCAAGTGGCCTGTAGTTAAAGAAGTTGACTCCTCTTTTTTGTGGTTGGTGGATATGAACAAAGTAGTTTGTCTTGAACATTTAGGATCAGCTGGATTCATATCATGGATTCTTGACTTGAAAAGTGATCCCAGAGCAGAGCGAACCATTTCTAGTTTTCTTCCTTGAAATTTTTTCACCTTCAGGTATTCAGCTTGCCTTTCAGAGAAATTCTAGGCCAAACATATGCATTTGTATATTATTCCATATTGCCAAAACTTTTACATTGTGTGAACCTGAAGTGTAAATCATTGTAAGTCTTGTTGCTCTTGCCATGTTTTTCCCACAGCCAGGTTGCGAGGCACAACAGGCATCTAGGTTGTTATTAACTGAGCATGGGAAATGCCACAGCTGGTCTATTGAGTATAGGGTCTCTACTGGTTTAATTTTAGTAAAGATGAATATTTATAAGGGTTTCGGTGGCCTTGTTCATTATTTCAGTCTCTTTTCACATAAAATCTTGGATTCCTCAACCATGAATTCTATTAAGGAGGGGTTCCCAAGGTCAGAGAAGAAATAATATATACATCTTAACCATTCTATTCATTTCCAAGTGGTTTCCGATTTGATCTTTGTATTAGAGCCATGGGCTATTTATTTTTTCAAATGGCAGCTTCCAGTGGGCCTACCTCACGTGGCTGTTGGAAGGATTAAAGAAGATGCTGCAGGTAATGTCTTTGTCACAAAGCCTGGAAGGTAGTGAGTGCTTAATAAATAGCGTCTGGAAGCAGAATGCACTCTAGTGTTGCGGTGCTTGAGGGTGAATCTCAGCTTTCCTACTCACTGTCTCTATGATTCTGAGCAAATAAGTTGACTTCTCTATGCTTCAGTTGTCTCACTTGACAAATAGGGAAAATGATAGTCTCACCTCAGAGGGTTGTTGCAAGATCAAAACATTTCCCTCATGAACATCAAAAACATATGTTTGCATAAGTTAACATGCAAAGCACTCCAAAAATGCTTAGCACACTATAGGCATTACTTAAATATTCACTTTTAATATTAGGAACAATTCCAAGGTAATAAACTAAAGTGATAAAATGGTTTTATCAGAAGATGCAAAGTATTTATTTAAGTATTTATAATTAGTATTGCTCTAATTTTTATTACTGTTGTTGTGTACCTTTAACACTTATCTGATGTCATAGGCACTCTGCTGAGCAATTCCTAAGCATTGCTTACCTAATCTGCTCAACATTCCCCATAATAGATGAGGAAACTAAGACATAGAGAACATAAGGGACTTGTCCAACAATCAGCCAACTTGAACCACAGTGCATCCTACTTCAGGCCTCTTATATCACTTTATCATACATCTTACAACAGTCTAAAACTGCTGCTAACAAAAATGCACATACAACAGAATGATGGAAAAAAAGTAGCTGGGAAGGGTGCCAATGACTGAGACTGGAACCTGGGTTAATATAGTTATTGCATTAGGCATTAATTTAGAGCTAAGCTTCCCAGCAACCAAAGCAAAACAGAACAGGCAATGTGTCATATAGTATCTGATTTTAAGAAGCAAGCCATGCTCTGTCTTCTCTCACCCTGAACCTGATGTACTCCTACTCATTTATTCATCCATAAAAGCTAATAAATATCTACATTTGCCAGACACTTTTCAGTCCTTCAGAAGACATAGTAGTTCCTGACACCAAACTGTCACCTAATTTTACATAGTGGTTTTTCATAGGATAGGTATGGGGTGACCTATTGAATAATGTCTTCATGAAAGCTGGTGCAAGAGCTGCATGATCAGTCTGAGTGACCACTTTTGGTGCTAGACCTCAATAAAGGCAGGTCGCAGCATAGTCAATCCAAGGGTCCTGGTAGGGCTAAGTACCTCAGAGCTCTTTGCATGGCTGTGAACGGCTATGATCTATTCAACTGAAAATAACCTATGATGCCATTGTATAAGACAGTGCATTGTTTTACTTGACTTGAAACTGTAAAAGGAGTAGCAGGCCTAAAGATTTAAGAGGAAATTATGGAAGAAATTGAAATTTTTTTAATGTTAAATTCATCCATTGAGGTAACATATTTTCCTGAAAATTGGGGAAAACTAGATTTCAGGAATAGACCATCTTGATACAGCCATAGAAAAGTAATGATCATAAAATAAAATTACAAGTGAGAGGACAGAGCTCTTTTTTCTTTTCTTTTAAAAAAATTTGTATTAGCGTTTAGGTGATTTATAATGTTGTGTTCATTTTAGGGGTACAGCAAAGTAAATCAGTTATGTTGTTGTTGTTTAGTAGCTAAGCCTTGTTCAACTCTTTGCAGTGCCAGAGAGCCCCACCAGGCTCCTCTGCCCATGGAATTTCCCACATAAGAATACTGGAGTGAGTTGCCATTTCTTCCTCTAGGGGATCTTCCTGACCTAAGGATCGAACCCATTTCCCCTTCATTGGCAGGTGGATACTTTACCACTGAACCACCAGGGAAGCCCCAGATCAGCTATGCATTTACATATATCCACTTTTTTTTTTACTTTCATTTGTTTAATTTTTATTTTTAAAAAAGTTTTATTGAAGTATATACAGTGCTGTGTTGGTTTCAGGTATACAGCAAGGTGAATCAGTTACACACATACATGTATCTATCCTTTTTCAGAGTCCTTTCCCATATAGTTCTTATAGAACACTGAGTAGAGTTCCCTGTGCTGTACGCTAGGTCCTTATTTGTTATCTGTTTTATATGTATAATAGTGTGTCTCTGTCAATCCCAGTCTCCCAGTTTATCTCTCCCCCACTGCCTTTCCCCCTGGTAACTGTAGGTTTGTTTTCTACATCTGTGACGTTATTTCCGCTTTGTAGATAAATTCATAAAAATGTGGAATGCTTCATGAATTTGTGTCATCCTTGTGCAGGAGTCATGTTGCTCTTTTATGTATAATTCCATTTTCAGTATCTGTTCTGCCAAAGCAAGCATGAGGACAGAGCTCCTTGATGTCTCCCTTGTTGTCCATGGGAGTGTGGCTGAAGTTTGGGGGTCAAAGGGAATGAGAAACCAGGGCCATGGGTTGCTGCCCTCTAAGTCCCTAAGATGGGAGAAAGGCATCAGCCCTGACAAGTCAGCCTGCTTCCATAGAATGAATTCCCTGCTGTGCCATAGGCTAGGTATCCTTTTAATATTTCTTACTCTGCCTTGGAGCCCAAAGGCAGCAANAGCCCCAGATCAGCTATGCATTTACATATATCCACTTTTTTTTTTACTTTCATTTGTTTAATTTTTATTTTTAAAAAAGTTTTATTGAAGTATATACAGTGCTGTGTTGGTTTCAGGTATACAGCAAGGTGAATCAGTTACACACATACATGTATCTATCCTTTTTCAGAGTCCTTTCCCATATAGTTCTTATAGAACACTGAGTAGAGTTCCCTGTGCTGTACGCTAGGTCCTTATTTGTTATCTGTTTTATATGTATAATAGTGTGTCTCTGTCAATCCCAGTCTCCCAGTTTATCTCTCCCCCACTGCCTTTCCCCCTGGTAACTGTAGGTTTGTTTTCTACATCTGTGACGTTATTTCCGCTTTGTAGATAAATTCATAAAAATGTGGAATGCTTCACGAATTTGTGTCATCCTTGTGCAGGAGTCATGTTGCTCTTTTATGTATAATTCCATTTTCAGTATCTGTTCTGCCAAAGCAAGCATGAGGACAGAGCTCCTTGATGTCTCCCTTGTTGTCCATGGGAGTGTGGCTGAAGTTTGGGGGTCAAAGGGAATGAGAAACCAGGGCCATGGGTTGCTGCCCTCTAAGTCCCTAAGATGGGAGAAAGGCATCAGCCCTGACAAGTCAGCCTGCTTCCATAGAATGAATTCCCTGCTGTGCCATAGGCTAGGTATCCTTTTAATATTTCTTACTCTGCCTTGGAGCCCAAAGGCAGCAAGCTAATGTGCTTTCTGTATTTCCAAGACAGGGTAGCTTAATGCAGCATATCCAAAACTTCGAGGAGGAAAAATCTTTGCTGGCAGCATACCTATTAATGTCTCCAGGACAGTGTTCCTCGTGACATGCTGATCTAATGTGAGTGTACGTGAATAAACTCTGGCCAATATTCAAGATATGGGAAATAATCCTCGTATTATGCTTTCATCTTGCTTTCAATTTTGGGTGTTGTTTTTTTCTTTAAACAGGACTTCTGACTCACCGAAGCTCTTTGAGCAAGTAGCTATGTTTGCATTTCAAAGTCCACATTTCCCAAGAAAGCTAGGTTCTGAAAACACATTTGGCTGTGATAAAGACTTTTATGTATTATAAAGCTAAACAAAATTACAATGAATTTAAAAGTTCTTTCTTACCATGAATTTAGCCACACACACACAAAAATATTTATACAATCTTCTTTGCCTATGAATCCACTGGGCAATGACACAACCAACACATTTTTTTTTAAATACATGTAGATATACATATTTTGGGGGGCTTCCCTGAGGATTCAGCAGTTAGAGAATTGACCTGCCAATGCAGGAGACACAGAAGACACGGGTTCAATCCCTGGGTGGGGAAGCTCCTCTGGAGAAGGAAGTGGCAATCCACTCCAGTATGCTTACTTGAAATATCCCACGGACAGAGGAACCTGGCAGGCTACAGTCCAATGGGTCACAAAAAGTTAGAAACTACTGAATGACTAAGTATACACACATACATATTTGGATGCGTTCATGGGTAGTTACTATACTTCAGGAATATTAACTGTTCTTCTCCCATGGGGTGACTTTGACAAATCATTTACTATGTATATTTCAATCTCGCCATCTGAAAAATGAAGGTATGGGATTATACTGTTTTTAATATTTCCCCAAATATGAGAATCCCTGGGAGTAGTGGTTAAACACTAAAATTACTAAACCCTATGTTTGAACTTCTGATTAAATGAATTTAAGTTGCTTGTTCATTTTTTTGTTTGTTTGTTTGCTTATACTCTTTGCTTGTTCATTTGTTTCTTTTTAAACAAAGGCTCTAGGTCTTTATCTTCGAGGAAGCTGAAAACTTGATTAGATGACTCAGGGACTTTCCGTCTCTGTCATTCTGTAATTCTATAACTCAGTGAGGTGGAAGATCCATCAGCCCCCTCACCGGAAGCTACTGAGATTAAGATAAGACCTCGGGAAAGTTCTCTTTCTTAGGTTCTCCCCCATGAGGAGTGGCGTCCAGGTAAGTTTGTGTGAAATAGACATCTACTTCTCCCAAGTCAGTGAGATGATAAACCCCAGGAAAACAACAAACAGTAGTTATGCTGTGGTTATTAAAACTGTGAACACACTTCCCCTTAACTTTTCTAATCTGTTCTCCTAAATAAATATCCCACTGAGAATCTTAGTGTCTGTTCTCCTCCCCAAACCTCACACTGATAGCTTTGAACATCCAGAAGTGGTTTGAGAACCTCATAACTCCATGAGTGGCTCTGGAGGTAAAGAGCATAGTGATCTGTGGTTAAACTTCAAACTACTACAAACATCAAGTTCATCTGCACTCTTGCTTCTCTGGAAGCCAGTGGGTCCCCCTGAGACTGATTTAACCATTTCTTGGAACTGGTTGGAAAAATGAAGGCTGCTTTTCCAATCAATCCTTTAAGATAATCAGAAGATGAAAGGCTTAAAGTTCCTGAGACTTTAGCTTCTCTAAAAGAAAACCTATAGGAGAGCACCCAAACACAATCATTTTAATTTTAATTTTTAAAATTTAAGCTACCCTTTCCATTGTCCAAATCAATGATTCATGCAGGGAAGAAAGCAGCATTGTGTTCTGCTGTGGAAAGATTTTGGAATCTCTTTCCCTGAACATCTTTAATAACAGTCTTAATCAGCATGAGAGAAAACAATTGACACTAGGGAAAGGAAATACAGATATGAGACTGATGAGGTTAAGTAAAAATCCTGAAATCTTGAATTTGAAATGGAAGTATCAGTATGAATCATGATACAGCTTTAAAACAAAATGGTAGTTTCTAGCTCTGTCCATGGGAAAGGCTTAGAAACAAATAACTAACCAAGTAGAATAAAACATGCAGTACAGATTGTGATCTTTAAATCCTGTTTTCCACCAAAAAGAGCCAGATTTTCTTGGAGAAATAGAAGAACTGNATCAGTATGAATCATGATACAGCTTTAAAACAAAATGGTAGTTTCTAGCTCTGTCCATGGGAAAGGCTTAGAAACAAATAACTAACCAAGTAGAATAAAACATGCAGTACAGATTGTGATCTTTAAATCCTGTTTTCCACCAAAAAGAGCCAGATTTTCTTGGAGAAATAGAAGAACTGTTAGTTGCTCAGTTGTATCCAACTCTTTGCGATGCTATGGACTGTAGCCCGCCAGGCTCCTCTGTCCATGGAATTCTCCAGGCAAGAATTCTGAAGTGGGTTGCCATTTCCTTCTCCTGGGGATCTTCCTTACCTAGGAATAAAACTTAGGTTTCCTGCATTGTAGGCAGTTTCTTTACTGTCTGAACCACCGGGGAAGCTCCCTTGGAGAAGTAGATGATTCCAAATCTGGGGTGGAAAATTATAAGATGAGCTTGTATTGTGTTGCCTTGAGAGAAAGCAAGGAAACTTAAAATAACTAAGATTGTTTCAAAGGTCTTGGAAACTAACTTAAAGAGAATCCCGCTAGTCAAAGATGGTACAATTGAACACTAATAAGAATAATCGTGCTAATATATTGAAACCATCAAGCATATTAAATTTTCAAGAACTTACTATGGTATGTTTAAGTCCTCATTGGTAAAAAAAAACTATTTACAGAAAAATGATTCAATAGCTGACATTTGCTCCAAAATATTCTAGCCTGCAGGGAGTAGAGAGTATAGAGAAAGCTAAATGGATTATCAATTGATAATTATTAAGCTGGATGATGGTTACATGAGAGTCTCATTATGCTAGTCTCTCTACTGTTGTATACAGTATAATTTTTTTCCAAAATTAAAAAAAAAATGGATTGATCATTCCCACTCTTGAAAGTATTTACCTTGTCCATTCTTGAAGGTGGCCAAAGAAGTCACCCATTGTTCTCATTCCTGTGGGAGGAGTTTTGCACGGAGATGGAAGAAGTGGGATGACCCTGCTGTATTCTTTCATTGAATTGAGGTATTTTAAAATAAGTGATTTGAATAAACACTCAAAAGCAACTTTTTCCAGCATCAACTTATTGTGGTTGTTTTAGGTGAGGGTGGAAGGCCACAGAGGACCATGATGTCAGATTCCAGAACACAGTTTTTTCTCCCTTGAACATGATTTAAAACTCAAACCATCTTCATGAGTCTTTCTGAGGCCAAAAGGAAAATCCGGGCTCTTGGCCAGCACTCTCCCCCTCCGCTTTTCAGGACCAGCCTTTTCCCTCTCGTTTCTTTAAAGAACAGAGACAAGCAGAAAAACCTGGAAAACATTATGCACCTTTGACAAAAATAAAACAAAAACATACTGTGTCAATTTCTCACAGACTCCATAGTCAAAATCAGAATCTCCTATTATTTTCAGGCATGTGGGAGACTCTTCTGTTAGATACTCAGTCCAGCACAGCAGGGAGAAAACAGGATATACTGTAACAAGGTTGTAAATGGATTTAAACCCCTTGAGTTTCACTGCCTGTAGCTTCCTAATGCCCTGCCTCACAGTGGAGTGACAGGCCCAGTATCCTACACCTCAGACATTTTTCCAAATTTCCTTCTTCACACAACCCTGGAATTCCTCTTGTGCACAGACTAAATAGAAACAAAATCAAATTAATGACAAATGACTTTCCAAAAACTTGAAATACAACACAAATTTTTCTGAACAGGAAGAGTAGCCGACACAAAGAAAGCCACCCAAATTGTTTTCTTCAAATGCTAAGCTTCATATCTGTCTCGCACAGTTATTCCTGATCTATGGTGCCCTTTTCATTAATTTGTGGATTTGAACCCAATCTGATTCCCATCTTTTCCATTAAAACCTTCAATCTCCCCTAAGAACCAAGGTCTAGGCAGCTGCTCTTACTTTCTTCATTTCACATTCGAAGAACCCAAAGCTTCAAGGGGCTACAACAAGTAAGATGCTCCGCTATGACTGGAACAAATTTCGGTTTTACTCCAAAGCACAATCCTGTAATCACTGCACTAAACCTCTTACCAGCCAACTTTGGAAGGNCCCCTAAGAACCAAGGTCTAGGCAGCTGCTCTTACTTTCTTCATTTCACATTCGAAGAACCCAAAGCTTCAAGGGGCTACAACAAGTAAAATGCTCCGCTATGACTGGAACAAATTTCGGTTTTACTCCAAAGCACAATCCTGTATATCACTGCACTAAACCTCTTACCAGCCAACTTTGGAAGGAACTTCGCTGCTTATGTTAAACGTAGCAGAACTTTGTAAGGAAGATGCCTAGACATAGTGAGAAAGGGTGCTGGCTGCTGTGTATGGCTGTGCAGATTGTGTACTGCACAACTCCAGAGGGCGCCACTCACCCTATAACTTGTGGGAATGGTCCTCTTGAAATTATGCTTAGCACCACCTGCATGGAAATATGCATTTCATGGGCCTGGTCCTTGAAATTTAAATAAGCTCCTATGATCTTTGATCTTCATTTCATTTCTCTGAGCTTTAACTTCATCGTATACAAATTGGGGCTGCCAATAAATGCAGAATAGGCAATATTGCTAGGACGACTGCTATCCCAAGCCTATTAGAGTCATTATGAACACAAAGTTTATCAGTACTGTAACTAGAAATCAACTCCTCCTAGAGTGCTCTGCCTAGGGGTACAAGATCATTTTGAATTGGGTTTGGCCAAGTGAAAGTCTCCTTCTCCTCCTTCTGAACCTCTACATGCAGGAGTGCCAAGAGCTCGGTCCCTGGGCATCTTCTCTACCTATACTCATTTTCAAGATGATCTCATGCAGGCCCATAGCCCATAGCTCCAATACCATCCAAAGATGATAACTCTTGCATTGCTATCTCCAGCCCTACCCTCTCCTTGAGATTCAGGTCCTGTGTCCATCTCGACTTTCCCACTTGGACACCTAATTGACCCCTGAAATTAATATAATCTGAGATATCCACACAAGCAACAAAACCAAAAATAAATATATGGACCTATAACAAACTAAAAATCTGCACAGCAAGAGAAATGATCAACAAAATAAAAAGGCAACCAGTGTAATGGGAGAAAATATTTGCTAAATACATTGTATCTGATAAGGGGTCAATACCCAGAATTTGTGAGGAACCCATATACTCAATGCCAAAATGTAATAATTCAATTAAAAATGGACAAAGGATGGATCTGAATAAACATTTTTCCAAAGAAGACATACAAATGGCCAACTGGTACAAGAAAAGGTGCCCAACAGCAATAATCATTAGGGAAATGCAGATCAAAACCACAGTGAGCTATCACCTCACACCTGTTAGAATGGTTGTTATCAAAAAGACAAGAGACTGTTGCGATTGAGGATGTGGAAAACCAAAGGAATCCTTGTGTGGCTCAGCTGGTAAAGAATCCGCCTGCAATGTGGAAGACCTGGGTTCAATCCCTAAGTCGGGAAGATCCCCTAGAGAAGGGAACAGCTACCCACTCCAGTATTCTGGCCTGGAGAATCCCATGGACTGTATAGTCCATGGGGTCACAAAGAGTCAGACATGACTGAGCAGTTTTCACTTTCACTTTGTACATTGTTCATGGGAATGTAGATTGGTACAGCCACTATGTTTCAAAATAGTACAGAGGTTCCCCAAAAAGTTAAGACAGAAGTGCCATATGATCCAGTTATCCCACTTCTGAGTATATATTCAAAGGGAATAAAATCACCACGGGGAAGGCAATGACACCCCACCCCAGTACTCTTGCCTGGAAAATCCAATGGACGGAGTAGCCTGGTGGGCTGCAGTCCATGGGGTCGCTAACAGTCAGACAGACTGAGCGACTTCACTTTCACTTTTCTCTTTCGTGCACTGGAGAAGGAAATGGCAACCCACTCCAGTGTTCTTGCCTGGAGAATCCCAGGGATGGGGGAGCCTGGTGGGCTGCCATCTATGGGGTCACACAGAGTCGGACACGACTGAAGTGACTTAGCAGCAGCAGCAAAATCACCAACTTCAAAATTATATCTTCCACCCATGTTCACCACAGCATTGTTACAAGGACCTGGAAACAGCCTAAATGTTAATCAGTGGATGAATGGATAAAGAAAATGTCATGCACACACACTCTCTCTCACACACACACACTCTCACACACACACACTCTCTCTCTCACACACACACACACTCTCTCTCACACACACACACACACTCTCTCACACACACACACTCTCACACACACACACTCTCTCTCATACACACACTCTCTCTCATACACACACACACTCTCTCTCACACCCACACACACTCTCTCTCACACACACACTCTCTCACACACACACACTCTCTCTCATACACACACACACACACTCTCACACCCACACACTCTCTCTCACACCCACACACACTCTCTCACACCCACACACACTCTCTCTCTCTCATATCTTCCACCCATGTTCACCACAGCATTGTTACAAGGACCTGGAAACAGCCTAAATGTTAATCAGTGGGTGAATGGATAAAGAAAATGTCACGCACACACACACACACACACGCACACATGTACACACATGTGCACACGTGCACACATGCATGTGCACATGTGCACACATGCACACTCACATACATGCACACACATGCACGCACACACATACATATTGGAATATCATTCAACCATGGAAAGAAGGAGATCCTGCCATTAACTACAACATGGATGAAACTTGAAGACATTATGCTAAGTGAAATGTCAGACATAGAAAACTAACATATGTTCTCACTTATGTGTGGAATCTTTAAAAAAAAAATCTTTAAAAAATCATAGAAACAGAGAGTAAATTGGTGGTTGTCAAGGTTGGCAGGGGAGAAAATGAGGTGAAAGTGGTCAAAGGTGCAAGTGTTCAGTAATAAGAAGAGTAATTTTGGCGATGTAATGTACAGCACGGTGACCAGAGTTAACAATATTTGAAAGCTGCACTGATTCGCACTAACATATGGCAGAGACCACAACATTGAAAAGCAATTATCCTCCAATTTGAAAAACATGAAAGTTTCTAAGAGAGCAGATGTTAATACACAGAGAAAGGTAACTCTGTGTTAACTAACCTTATTGTGGAAATAATTTTGCAGTATATACACATATCAAACACATTGTACACTTTAATCTTATACAATTATATATGTCAATTATATCTCAATAAAGTAAGAAAAAAATAAACTTAGTCAAATTTTTAAAAAGATCCAGAATGCAACTTGTGTTTTTGAACTCTAACCAACTCTACCTCAATCCTATCAAAGTCAAACCATCCACCCAGCTGCTCAAATCAAAAGCAAGTCCTCTCAACTGTGACCTTCAACACTTATCCTTACTGTGACCCTCTCTGACCACTTCCAGTTGCTGCTTGTGTGTGTATGTGTTTATTCCATGTGTTGTATTTGTTATTCATAAAGAGACATTGTTTTGTCTTTCAGTTTGTGGGTGCCAGTTTTCCTTTTAAAGCAGTGTCTTCATGGGTGGGCCCTACTTACCAAACTGATTTTATTGGTCTCACTTCCAAATCAAAGCAGACAATCCTAGTCCTGCCATGACCACAAGTGTCTCAAAGGAGTTTGCCTCTTCTCACAGCCTCTACTTCCTTCCAAGTCCCTGACTTTTCCACCCTCTGTATTTCACCCACGCAGCAACCTACTGACACTGCTCTTGTGAAGACCACCAGAATGTTCCTAATTGCTAAACCCAAAGGATTATCTGTAGATAATGTATGATTGTCCCAATCATATTGGACCTCTCTGCTCATCAGAAATTGCTAATCTTTCCTACCTCTCCGAGTCCTGAGGCCCCTGCATCCTGCAGTGTTCCCACCACTCTGGCTGAAAGGGGTCAGATTTCTTTGGTGACTCTCCTTCAGTCTTCACTCTTTATTCTCCTTTCTTCTTAAAGGTTCTTAAGCTTCTCTTTTTCAAGAAAACCTCTGAAAATAGATTGAAAACTATGGGACATGCTCTTCTCTTAAAAAATAAAGGCTATGTTCATGGATACATGGTATTTTAAGTCATTTCAGTTACTTATTATTTCAGGCTCCATCACACCCTGAAGGCAAGCTAGACAGGCCCTCTGCTCTACGTTCTCAGCCTTGGGGATACCAACCATTGCCTGGGCTTTGAGGGTCAACTGTATGCTAGTTTTCAAATGCGTACTTCGAGCAGCAACTATTCTCCAAATAGTTGGAGAACAGATTCTCCCAATCTCACAAACCCTGAAGGCAAGCTAGACAGGCCCTCTGGTCTACGTTCTCAGCCTTGGGGATACCAACCATTGCCTGGGCTTTGAGGGTCAACTGTATGCTAGTTTTCAAATGCGTACTTCGAGCAGCAACTATTCTCCAAATAGTTGGAGAACAGATTCTCCCAATCTCACATCCTCAATTTCCAACTAAAATATGTCTGTTCATCACCATGTGCTCAGTGTGTTCCAACCTAGCCTGAATATGTGTCAGTCCCTGGCTAATATCTCCTCCAGGTAGATGACATCACTATTCACCCCAAACACCAAAAAAAAAACAAACCTGCTCTTCATCTCCTTTTTCTTGTAACTTTCTAGATTCAAGTCCTTCTCATCTCTTACTTGGATTACTAGAAGAGACTTCTATTTGGTCTGTTTCCCACACTGCCTTCTTCAAGGGCACCCTCCACAATGCAGTTATTGGGTTGGCCAAAAGATTCAAGTTTTTCCACGAGATGTCACAAAAATACCCAAATGACCCTTTTGGCCAACTTAATGTATTACTCTTTATGGACCCCCTGTACTTCTCATGACGGTATATCCCAAGTGTGTTTCTAAGAATACAGTGTGTGCAAACAAAAAAGTTATTATGGTCAGTTAAGTTGAGTAAGCATTAGGTTTAATTACTTCTCAGAACCTTCAGTAAGTTAAACACATTTTGGAGTTCCAACTCGGGGTATGTGGAATAAAACATTTGCCGAGCATTTTGGTGACAAAAGTCCAGTGTTCTTTAGATTAAACTTTAAGTAGGGTTGGTCTACAAGTTGAAATTTAATTTACTCGTCTGTCTTCTCTTCCAGTTTCCAGCTGTTCTTCTCGATAATGGTGACAATGGGAGGATAGCAGTGTGTATTCTGGATTTAGGAAGACCAAGGTTTAAATTTCAGCACAAGACTTTGGGCCACATTGCTTAATGTCTCAGAATGTGGACTAGCCCCTCTACCCCTCTACCCCTCACTCTGTTGACTTCTACAAGCTGCATCATCTAGGTGTTCCTGCCCTCATCTAGATGTTTCCAGTGGCTTTGGCCACCGGAAAGCAGTGGTGGGAGCCCAGTGGGTGAAAGCAGTGGGAGAGGAGGGAGCAGTATGTTCAGTACCCTCACCCTCACCTGCCTGCCCTGTTGTAAGGCAGTGTTTTGACCACCTCACTCTCCTGGCTCCAGCTGTCTCCAGTCTGGGTCAGTCCTCCCTCCTCCTTCCCTTTAGACCTAGGGGTGATAATGACTTCCAGCTGTTGCTAATCCCTCATGGTTTCATCCTCACTTGTGTTCCTTTAATTCTGTTCACACCTCCTTAAACTCTCTTTGATTAACTCCCCTAAGTATACCATCTGTTTCCTGCTGGATCTCTGACAGCATAGAACTTTAGTCTCCTTACAAAACGGGGATCATAACCCCCATCTCATGGAGCTGTTGAGAGCATTTGGTGAAGGTGTATGAGTGTGTCAAGTTCCAGCACAGTGCCTGGCACACAGTGGAGAGTGTGTTAGTTGCTCAGTTGTGTCTGACTCTTTGCAACCCTATAGACTGTAGCCCGCCAGGCTCCTCTGTCCATGAAAGTCTTCAGGCAAGAATACTGTAGTGGGTTGCCATTTCCTTCTCCAGGGGATCTTCCTGAGCTAGGGATCAAACCCGAGTCTCCTGCACCGCAGGTAGGTTCTTTACCATCTGAGCCAGTGGTGCTCACTAAAGGAGAGATGGCTTCCCTGGTCCTGCTCCCTTCTGCCGGTCATCCAATAGTCACATACACAGAAATCTTCCTGCTCCCTTGCCGTGATCCAGGCTGATATGGGTAAAGGGAAGCAGTGCTGAGCCCCAATCTGAAAAGCTGTCATAGGAACCCAGGCTCCACTCAGCAGCCACAGAACAGGGCTGACCTGCAGGTCCTATTACAGGGTCTGGAACAGAGGATCCTAACAAGAACTGGAACAGTGAGGGTCAGGGTATCTATGTGCTTAGCATTCCTCTTGGAAAAAAAGCTGCTTCTGTACTGGCCCCAGATGGTCTGTCCCCCCAACAGTGGCCAATTGTTTCCCAAGGAGGAAATTCTTCCAGTTCCAAATCTACTCCCTGTCCCCCATTCAAGTGATCAAGTGGCCTCCAATGGAGGATGCTACTTGGAAAGGGAGGTCATTTGAACTGGCTTGTGGCATGTAATCAGAATGCAATTTCACTTTGTTTTCTACCATCTCTTTATTTTTTTTAATTTAAATTTACTTATTTTAATTGGAGGCTAATTACAATATTGTATTGGTTTTGCCATACATCTCTTTAAATGTGGGAGAATTATTTCCATACCTCTTGAAAACTCAGGGAGTTGTTGTTGTTGTTGTTGTTTTTTAATCATTCTCAAAGCCCANTTTTTAATTTAAATTTACTTATTTTAATTGGAGGCTAATTACAATATTGTATTGGTTTTGCCATACATCTCTTTAAATGTGGGAGAATTATTTCCATACCTCTTGAAAACTCAGGGAGTTGTTGTTGTTGTTGTTGTTTTTTAATCATTCTCAAAGCCCATAGAACACAGAAATAAATTCAGAAATAAAGCCACCCAGTACATTATGCAACATTCAAACTTTATTCAAAGGTTAAGTCTCCTCCCTACCTCAGGAGGTATCAAAAAGAAATTCTTTACCAGGACTGCAGTACATCCTGTGGCAGAGGTGCCAGCTGCAGTGACTTTGAGCCCTCCCAGCACCCTGGGGCCTTAGTAATTTCAAATACAAAATTTCTCCTAGCAACACAGAGCCCCACTGTGGTCTATTGCCTCCCCAGTGAGGCGACAGGACTGGAGGAATGGCTCCAGTGACAAAATGAGGACACAAAAAAAGCTTAGCAAGGAGAGGAGGTGGGACTCTGCATGGAAGGTGAGCAAGGAAGGTTTCATGGCCCTCTTCCCCTAGGGCTTTTTAGCCTCCTCAAAGTGGGGTCAGGTGTCCCCAGGACATTGAGGCTTTCCCAGGGATGAAGACCCCTGGATAGCACAGGGTGCCCTAACTTCAAGCAGTCCACCAGTAGGAGAATGAGAGTTTTAACTCTAAATAACCCATAGTAAATGCAAGCTTGGGGGTAGGGGTGTCACAGGGTGGCCGCCAAATTAAATCATTCTCTTCTCCAGGACTCTCTATAGCATGCTGACAGCCTGAGGCACAGCTCCAGAAGTTTATTCAGAAAACTGCAGATCTGCAAAGATGGTGAAACTGCAAGTCCAAGAATACCTCCCTGGGTCCAGTGAAGACATAGGTCACAATGGCATCCAACCACCTGAGCCAGAGTTATTTGGGAGGCAAAGTGTGAAGGAAGCTGTGAGTCAAGGTTGTCCTATTTTTTTCTAGATCTAGAGTTAGAGGGTTGGGGTCACAGCCCCTCCATTTGATGCCACCATGTTCAACATCGCCCCCATCAGACCCACTACCTAGAATCCCTAGTGTGGCAGGCAGAATAATGATGCCCCCAAGATGTCCATGTCTTAATCCACCAGACATCATAAGGCAAAAGGAACTCACAGAAGTGATTAAATTCAGGATCATAAGTTGGGGAGATTTTCCTGGAAAATCCAGGTAGATGGTCCCAGTGTTGTCACATGGGTCCTTATAGGAAGGAAGCAGGAGTGTTAGAGTCAGAGAAGATCTAACAGCAGAAGTAGTGGTCAGAGTGATGCATTTATTGGCTTCAAAGATGAAAGGGGGCCATAAGCCAAGGAATGTGGGCAGCCTCTGAAAGCTAGAAAAACCAGGATTCTCCCCTATAGCTTCCAGAAGAAGTGCAGCCCTGAGAAGGCCTCAACTTTAGCTAGGGAAACTGATCTCAGGTTTTTGATCTCCAGAACTATAACATAATTTGAGTTGTTCTTTTTTTTTTTAAGCCACTAGGGCCTTCCCCAGTGGCACAGGGGTAAGGAATCCACCTGCCAATGCAAGAGACACTGGAGATGAGGGCTTCATCCTTGGGTTGGCAAGATCCCCTGGAATAGGAAATGGCAACACACTCCAGTATTCTTGCTAGGAAAATTCCATGGACAGAGGAGTCTGGCAGGCCCCTGTCCACAGGGTTGCACAGGGTCAGACATGGCAACTAAGCACACACACACATACACTAGGTTTTTAATAAATTGTTATAACAGCAACGTGGGAAACTAAAAATGTGGTAAGAGAATACTGAGATGATTCTTTCAGGATCTTAAAGCCCCAGTCAAAAATCATCTTGATGAGACCCAACTCTCCACCTCACCCCATCCAGTGATATTTTTACTGCAGTCGATCTCCCTTCCAAATCTGGAAGTCTCAGGATTATTCATATTCAAGCTTAATCTCTGTCAGAGACACCATACATGTCTCAGCACTGGGCACAGCTCTCCTTCTTCATGGGTTGAAGTGGATATAATTATATCCACTCCGTTCTGGAGTGGATATAATTTTGATATGAGGAAGAGTCCCTTTTTGGAGAGAAAGTCCCTGATAGAAGATTCTCCCTCATCTATGATGGCATTCATTCAAAGATCATAGTGACTCATTGAGTGGTAGTGGGAAAAAATGGTCAGTTTTCACAGTATCTGTATGAGAAACATCAGCAAATGCTAAAAAGTATTCAAGTACCCCTGGAGGAAGAGATTAGGAACTAGAAATACTGGGGATCAAAAGATACCCCAGCCTAACATCAATACTCAATGTTAACTTTATTAGAACTATGTATTATAATTAACTTTACTATACAACATTTGGTTTTCTCTCAAGTTAATTACCTTGGTTTTGTTTGTTTCATTTTTTAGGTAACCATCACCTTTTAATCTTCAAACTCTGGTAGTGAAGTATAAATCTCCTCTTAAGAAGTTCAAACACATGAGGCAATTGACCTGCTTTATTTTGTCTTGGTTACATCTCTCCCAAGTCCTTCCAGCATCCCACTCACCTCTGGACTGGATCCTCTCTAGGCTGACCACAAGGGCTCTTCTGCTGGGTTAGCTCCACTTTGGGGTTAGGAGTACTAGGATTGACTGAAAGGTACCCTAAAGGAAACTGCCTTGGAGTATATACCAGTTCAGATTTTTTTTTAAATGACCCTTTTGGCCAACTTAATGTATTACTCTTTATGGACCCCCTGTACTTCTCATGACGGTATATCCCAAGTGTGTTTCTAAGAATACAGTGTGTGCAAACAAAAAAGTTATTATGGTCAGTTAAGTTGAGTAAGCATTAGGTTTAATTACTTCTCAGAACCTTCAGTAAGTTAAACACATTTTGGAGTTCCAACTCGGGGTATGTGGAATAAAACATTTGCCGAGCATTTTGGTGACAAAAGTCCAGTGTTCTTTAGATTAAACTTTAAGTAGGGTTGGTCTACAAGTTGAAATTTAATTTACTCGTCTGTCTTCTCTTCCAGTTTCCAGCTGTTCTTCTCGATAATGGTGACAATGGGAGGATAGCAGTGTGTATTCTGGATTTAGGAAGACCAAGGTTTAAATTTCAGCACAAGACTTTGGGCCACATTGCTTAATGTCTCAGAATGTGGACTAGCCCCTCTACCCCTCTACCCCTCACTCTGTTGACTTCTACAAGCTGCATCATCTAGGTGTTCCTGCCCTCATCTAGATGTTTCCAGTGGCTTTGGCCACCGGAAAGCAGTGGTGGGAGCCCAGTGGGTGAAAGCAGTGGGAGAGGAGGGAGCAGTATGTTCAGTACCCTCACCCTCACCTGCCTGCCCTGTTGTAAGGCAGTGTTTTGACCACCTCACTCTCCTGGCTCCAGCTGTCTCCAGTCTGGGTCAGTCCTCCCTCCTCCTTCCCTTTAGACCTAGGGGTGATAATGACTTCCAGCTGTTGCTAATCCCTCATGGTTTCATCCTCACTTGTGTTCCTTTAATTCTGTTCACACCTCCTTAAACTCTCTTTGATTAACTCCCCTAAGTATACCATCTGTTTCCTGCTGGATCTCTGACAGCATAGAACTTTAGTCTCCTTACAAAACGGGGATCATAACCCCCATCTCATGGAGCTGTTGAGAGCATTTGGTGAAGGTGTATGAGTGTGTCAAGTTCCAGCACAGTGCCTGGCACACAGTGGAGAGTGTGTTAGTTGCTCAGTTGTGTCTGACTCTTTGCAACCCTATAGACTGTAGCCCGCCAGGCTCCTCTGTCCATGAAAGTCTTCAGGCAAGAATACTGTAGTGGGTTGCCATTTCCTTCTCCAGGGGATCTTCCTGAGCTAGGGATCAAACCCGAGTCTCCTGCACCGCAGGTAGGTTCTTTACCATCTGAGCCAGTGGTGCTCACTAAAGGAGAGATGGCTTCCCTGGTCCTGCTCCCTTCTGCCGGTCATCCAATAGTCACATACACAGAAATCTTCCTGCTCCCTTGCCGTGATCCAGGCTGATATGGGTAAAGGGAAGCAGTGCTGAGCCCCAATCTGAAAAGCTGTCATAGGAACCCAGGCTCCACTCAGCAGCCACAGAACAGGGCTGACCTGCAGGTCCTATTACAGGGTCTGGAACAGAGGATCCTAACAAGAACTGGAACAGTGAGGGTCAGGGTATCTATGTGCTTAGCATTCCTCTTGGAAAAAAAGCTGCTTCTGTACTGGCCCCAGATGGTCTGTCCCCCCAACAGTGGCCAATTGTTTCCCAAGGAGGAAATTCTTCCAGTTCCAAATCTACTCCCTGTCCCCCATTCAAGTGATCAAGTGGCCTCCAATGGAGGATGCTACTTGGAAAGGGAGGTCATTTGAACTGGCTTGTGGCATGTAATCAGAATGCAATTTCACTTTGTTTTCTACCATCTCTTTATTTTTTTTAATTTAAATTTACTTATTTTAATTGGAGGCTAATTACAATATTGTATTGGTTTTGCCATACATCTCTTTAAATGTGGGAGAATTATTTCCATACCTCTTGAAAACTCAGGGAGTTGTTGTTGTTGTTGTTGTTTTTTAATCATTCTCAAAGCCCATAGAACACAGAAATAAATTCAGAAATAAAGCCACCCAGTACATTATGCAACATTCAAACTTTATTCAAAGGTTAAGTCTCCTCCCTACCTCAGGAGGTATCAAAAAGAAATTCTTTACCAGGACTGCAGTACATCCTGTGGCAGAGGTGCCAGCTGCAGTGACTTTGAGCCCTCCCAGCACCCTGGGGCCTTAGTAATTTCAAATACAAAATTTCTCCTAGCAACACAGAGCCCCACTGTGGTCTATTGCCTCCCCAGTGAGGCGACAGGACTGGAGGAATGGCTCCAGTGACAAAATGAGGACACAAAAAAAGCTTAGCAAGGAGAGGAGGTGGGACTCTGCATGGAAGGTGAGCAAGGAAGGTTTCATGGCCCTCTTCCCCTAGGGCTTTTTAGCCTCCTCAAAGTGGGGTCAGGTGTCCCCAGGACATTGAGGCTTTCCCAGGGATGAAGACCCCTGGATAGCACAGGGTGCCCTAACTTCAAGCAGTCCACCAGTAGGAGAATGAGAGTTTTAACTCTAAATAACCCATAGTAAATGCAAGCTTGGGGGTAGGGGTGTCACAGGGTGGCCGCCAAATTAAATCATTCTCTTCTCCAGGACTCTCTATAGCATGCTGACAGCCTGAGGCACAGCTCCAGAAGTTTATTCAGAAAACTGCAGATCTGCAAAGATGGTGAAACTGCAAGTCCAAGAATACCTCCCTGGGTCCAGTGAAGACATAGGTCACAATGGCATCCAACCACCTGAGCCAGAGTTATTTGGGAGGCAAAGTGTGAAGGAAGCTGTGAGTCAAGGTTGTCCTATTTTTTTCTAGATCTAGAGTTAGAGGGTTGGGGTCACAGCCCCTCCATTTGATGCCACCATGTTCAACATCGCCCCCATCAGACCCACTACCTAGAATCCCTAGTGTGGCAGGCAGAATAATGATGCCCCCAAGATGTCCATGTCTTAATCCACCAGACATCATAAGGCAAAAGGAACTCACAGAAGTGATTAAATTCAGGATCATAAGTTGGGGAGATTTTCCTGGAAAATCCAGGTAGATGGTCCCAGTGTTGTCACATGGGTCCTTATAGGAAGGAAGCAGGAGTGTTAGAGTCAGAGAAGATCTAACAGCAGAAGTAGTGGTCAGAGTGATGCATTTATTGGCTTCAAAGATGAAAGGGGGCCATAAGCCAAGGAATGTGGGCAGCCTCTGAAAGCTAGAAAAACCAGGATTCTCCCCTATAGCTTCCAGAAGAAGTGCAGCCCTGAGAAGGCCTCAACTTTAGCTAGGGAAACTGATCTCAGGTTTTTGATCTCCAGAACTATAACATAATTTGAGTTGTTCTTTTTTTTTTTAAGCCACTAGGGCCTTCCCCAGTGGCACAGGGGTAAGGAATCCACCTGCCAATGCAAGAGACACTGGAGATGAGGGCTTCATCCTTGGGTTGGCAAGATCCCCTGGAATAGGAAATGGCAACACACTCCAGTATTCTTGCTAGGAAAATTCCATGGACAGAGGAGTCTGGCAGGCCCCTGTCCACAGGGTTGCACAGGGTCAGACATGGCAACTAAGCACACACACACATACACTAGGTTTTTAATAAATTGTTATAACAGCAACGTGGGAAACTAAAAATGTGGTAAGAGAATACTGAGATGATTCTTTCAGGATCTTAAAGCCCCAGTCAAAAATCATCTTGATGAGACCCAACTCTCCACCTCACCCCATCCAGTGATATTTTTACTGCAGTCGATCTCCCTTCCAAATCTGGAAGTCTCAGGATTATTCATATTCAAGCTTAATCTCTGTCAGAGACACCATACATGTCTCAGCACTGGGCACAGCTCTCCTTCTTCATGGGTTGAAGTGGATATAATTATATCCACTCCGTTCTGGAGTGGATATAATTTTGATATGAGGAAGAGTCCCTTTTTGGAGAGAAAGTCCCTGATAGAAGATTCTCCCTCATCTATGATGGCATTCATTCAAAGATCATAGTGACTCATTGAGTGGTAGTGGGAAAAAATGGTCAGTTTTCACAGTATCTGTATGAGAAACATCAGCAAATGCTAAAAAGTATTCAAGTACCCCTGGAGGAAGAGATTAGGAACTAGAAATACTGGGGATCAAAAGATACCCCAGCCTAACATCAATACTCAATGTTAACTTTATTAGAACTATGTATTATAATTAACTTTACTATACAACATTTGGTTTTCTCTCAAGTTAATTACCTTGGTTTTGTTTGTTTCATTTTTTAGGTAACCATCACCTTTTAATCTTCAAACTCTGGTAGTGAAGTATAAATCTCCTCTTAAGAAGTTCAAACACATGAGGCAATTGACCTGCTTTATTTTGTCTTGGTTACATCTCTCCCAAGTCCTTCCAGCATCCCACTCACCTCTGGACTGGATCCTCTCTAGGCTGACCACAAGGGCTCTTCTGCTGGGTTAGCTCCACTTTGGGGTTAGGAGTACTAGGATTGACTGAAAGGTACCCTAAAGGAAACTGCCTTGGAGTATATACCAGTTCAGATTTTTTTTTCCTGAAGAGACGCTATAGTCTCAATTCATACATGGAACATTCTCAGTCATATTGAACTTAATCCCAACACCCAGTTAACCCCCACATTTTAAGCTGTTATTGTGTCAAGTAAGTCTGACAAACAAAGATAGCTAGCAGGATTGCAAGGTGGAGATAAGTAAACATAGACCCGAGGAAAAAAAAGAAGGTGTTATTAGTGCTCTGACAATAGCTCTGGCCCCCACTAAACAAGCGGGCTCAGGTCCACACCAGTCCCTGGCCATCACCTGGAGGGGCATGTGTTGTTGAGACTTTGTTTGAAGAAGGGCTCCACAGTACCAACAGCATATTGGACGCCAGATAAAGAAACGGGAGCTATGCTTAACACAACATTATAAAGCAGTTATATTTCAAATTGAAAAAAAGAAAAAACAAATAAGCAATAAGAATAAATGGAATAGGTGGATAGGTGACTCAGATAGTAAAGAATCTGCCTACAGTGCAGGAGATCTGGGTTCAATCCCTGGGTTGGGAAGATCCCCTGGAGAAGGAAATGGAAACCCACTCCAGTATTCTTGCCTGGAGAATTCCATGGACAGAGGAGCCTGCAGGCTATAGTCCCAAGGGTCACAAAGAGTTGGCCACAACTAAGCAACTAAACACTTTCAATAAGGATATATGAAAAGCACAGGTAAATGTGGCCATTATTTTGTCATAACTTTAAATGGAGTATAATTTATAAAAATATTTAATCATGTTGTACACCTGGAACTAATATTGTAAATCAAGTATACTTTAAAGAAAAGTTTTTTAAAAGAAATAAATAACTTTTTAATAAAAGAAATGGGAGCTATGGATGAAAAAAAAAGTGATGATGTCATGTTGAGTAATCTTTTCCCTAGTTTCCTAATTTCTTAGCCAATTGTCCTGGAGCATGTGTTCTCAAGTAAGGGTGACAAGATCTTAGATATTACAATGTTTCGTGGCCTCCAAGAGGCCACAGTAAATAAACAGATATACAGTATATCTGTGATATTAAAATTTTATGGGGAGAAGAGTGATTTGAAAAATTTCCTTAGGAGGGAAATCACAGAAAAAATATTTTTGAAGGTTGAGAAATGCTGTTCTGGAGAAAGCTGGTTTTGATGACTGGTCTCTTCATAATGTATTTCTTAATATATTTTATTTGATTATTAAAATTTGAGTCAAATGGAAAACTGGATTGTTTTCTGTTGTGTTCATAGTTGGAAAAACAGTTCTTACAGAGCCTGAATCATATCAGGACCCTTTAATAGTCATGGCACAGGAAGGGAAGGTGGAAACAAGGAACTCAGGGTTATCAATGGTCCAGGTTTGTGAAAATCAGGAGTGGGGGCAAACCTCGTACATGAAATTCACCCAGGCACCAGATAGGAATGGGCTGTACCTGCTTCCAGGACCAACTTGGTGGTGAGACCACTTGTGTTCATACAGCTGCCTGGAATAACATTTCGGTGCTAATGAATGGACCTCCATTATAAGGGGTGCCATATTAGTAATGGTCCAGGTTTGTGAAAATCAGGAGTGGGGGCAAACCTCGTACATGAAATTCACCCAGGCACCAGATAGGAATGGGCTGTACCTGCTTCCAGGACCAACTTGGTGGTGAGACCACTTGTGTTCATACAGCTGCCTGGAATAACATTTCGGTGCTAATGAATGGACCTCCATTATAAGGGGTGCCCTAAGGGTCCTAATAATCAACTATTCTGCACCTTTGAAAATACTATAGTGAAAATTGAGAATAATTTGAATAGCCTCAGCTATTGGAGCCAAATTTGGGAGCCCTGGGGTAAAATATTGGGTAGCTTGAATCTAGTAACTGTTCAAATAAAGAGGTCAAACTGCTCCAAGCACAAATTGAGCTCCTAGGGTGGAAGTGACGGAGCTAGAGAGTGGGACTGCGAAGCGGGCCCAGTTGGAGAACTACTGTTTTACTTGATAAATGCTTTTAATGGCTAGAGCCAGGACTTAACTTGCGGTCCAGTGGCTGAGACTCTGGCTTCCACCGCAGAGGGCTCAGGCTCCACCCTCTGTCAGGAAACTAGGATCCCACATGCTGCATGACCAAAAAAAAAAAAGGATAGCTCCTGCAAAGAAAAGCTCCCAGTTTTCATTTTCAGGTTATTTCAGATTCCAAATGCAGAGAATCTGAATGTGTCAAGCCCTCTTAGATTTTTGTTCTGCTTGTCAGATGGATGGATGATGATGATTCATCTTCCCTCCCATCATTCCTCTCTCTCGCTGCCCCATCCCGAAAGGTAGCTCAGCCTTGATTCTATCACCTGAGCTGGAGTGGGAGCCTCCGCTGAGCTGGGCTTCCCATAAGCGCTTGCTGCTGAACTCACCATGTTGGTGTGCGTGTTTTCTGGAGGGAGAATGACATGTTAGTATACTAATGACAGTCTGCATACACACAGGCCTGTGGGCCATCAGAAACACAGACTCTGCTGTGTAATTTACAAAATAATTAACTGGCAATACTTGATGTCAATGAAACCAAACAGTCCTGGCAGGAAGGACACTGATGGGTGTGGGAAAGTCAGGCAGGCCAAGTACTTGCTGGTCCCATGGGAATAGCAACATCTCTTCTGACTCCAAAGGAACCTGATCTCCTGGAAGACAGGACTGTGAATCTACTGCTGGGTTTGGCAAAGTGGAAGAGTTTACAGTGGTGACCTGGGACAAATCCTGAATGGAGTGAGTTGGAGGGAGAATGAGGGGAGAGGGAATTGGAGACAGTGAGAACTGACTACTTTTTCAGGAATTTTGATGCAAAAATGAGTAAAGAAATGGGATAGTAGTTGGGGCAGGGGGAGAGAGAGTTAGGATCAAGAGAAGATGAAAAATGGAAGGGATAATAGCAAACAAAATAACTGATAAAGGATTAATTTCCAAAATATACAAACAGCTCATTCAACTCAATATCAGAAAAGCAAACAACCCAACTAAAAAGTGGGCAGAAGACCAAAACCAGACATTTCCCCAAAGAAGACATACAGATGTCTAATAAATACATGAAAAATACTTAAGATCACTCATTATTAGAGAAATGCAAATCAAAACTACAATGAGGGATCACATCACACCAGTCAGAACAGCCATCATCAAAAATTCCACCAGCAATAACTTCTGAAGAGGGTATGGAGAAAAGGGAACTTTCTTGCACTGTGTTGGTGGGAATGCAAATTGATATAGTCACTGTGGAGAACTGTATGGAGATTCCTTAAAAAACTTGGAATAAAGCTACCATATGACCCAATAATCCTACTATTGGGCATATGCCCTGAGGAAACCAAAATTGAAAAAGATACATGTACCCCAGTGTTTACTGCAGCACTATTTACAATAGCTAGGACATGGAAGGAACCTAGATGCCTATAAACAGATGAATGGATAAAGATGTTGTGGTACATATACACAATGGAATATTACTCAGCCATAAAAAGGAACACATTCGCGTCAGTTCTGACGAGGTGTATGAACGTAGAGCCTATTATACAGAGTGAAGTAAGTCAGTAAGAAAAAGACAAATACCATACATTAATGCATACATATGGAATCTAGAAAGATGGTACTGATGAACCCAACTCCAGGGCAGCAATGGAGACACAGATGTAGAGAACAGACTTGTGTACATGGGGTGGGGAGGAGAAGTGGGAACAAATTGAGAGAGTTTCATTTAAACATATATATTATCATATGTAAAGTTAGAGAGCCAGTGGAAATTTGCCGTATGACGCAGGAAGCTTAAATCCAGTACTCTATGATGACCTAGAGGGGTGGGATTGGGTGAGAGGCAGGAGGCAGGTTCAAGAGGGAGAGGACGTGTATGTACCTATGGCTGATTCTGGTATCTGGCAGAAACTGACAGAATATTGTAAAACAATTATCCTCCAATTAAAAACAAATGCATTTTTTAAAAAACTAAGATCATGGCATCCAGTCCCATCACCTCACTGCAAGAAGAAAGGGAAAAAGTAGAAGCAGTGACAGATTTTCTCTTCTTGGGCTCCAAAGTCCCTATGGACGGTGACTGCAGCCATGAAATTATTGATAAAAGACACTTGCTCCTTGGAAGGAAAGTTATGGCAAATCTAGACAGCATATTAAAAAGCAGAGCCATCACTTTGCCAACAAAGATCCATACAGACAAAGCTATGGTTTTTCCATTAGTCATGTACAGATTTGAAAATTGGAACATAAAGAAGGCTGAGTGCCACAGAATTGATGCTTTCTAATTGTGGTGCTGAAGAAGACTCTTGAGAGCCCTTGGATTGCAAGGAGATCAAACCAGTCAATCCAAAAGGAAATCAACCCTGAATATTCATAGGGAAGTCTGTTGCTGAAGCTGAAGCTCCAATACTTTGGCCAACTGATGCAAAGAGCTGACTCATTGGAAAAGACCCTGATGGTGGGAAAGATTGAAGGCAAAAGGAGAAGAGGGCGGTAGAGGATAAGATGGTTAGATAGCATCACTGACTCAGTGGACATGAATTTCAACACACTTGAGGAGACAGTGGAGGATAGAGGAGCCTGGCGTGCTGCAGTCAATGTACGGGGTTACAGAGTCAGACACTTTGTCAGTCACTTGTGTCTGACTCTTAATAATAACAACAATGACTAAATAACAAAAGGTTTTAACTCCTTTGGATGAATATTTTGGTATGGTAGGAGTATGCTTATAAAAAAAACTACCAAACTGTCTTCCAAATTGGCTGTACCATTTTTCACTCCTACTAGCAATCAATGAGAGTTCCTGTTACTCCACATCCTCGTCAGCATTTTGGTGTGGTCAGTGTTCTGGATTTGGGCCACTGTAATAGATGTGTAATGATATCCCTTTTCTGTTTTAATCTGCACTTCCCTGATAACATATGATATGGACCATCTTTCCATATACTTACTCGCAATCCTTATATTTTCTTCAGTAAAATATAAATTCTATTTCTTTGTTAAGGTCTTTGGCCCATTTTCAAGTCAAGTTGTTTGTGCTCTTGTTGCTGAATTTTAAAAATTCTTTGTATATTTTGGTTAAGAGTCATTTATCAAAGTACATTTTACAAAGAATTTCTCCCAGCCTGTGGCTTGTCTTTTCATTTTTTTGGCACTGTCTTTCACAAAGGAGAAAATTTTAATTTTAATGAAGTCCAGCCTATCCTTCTTTCATGGATTGCACCTCTAATGTTGCATCAAAAATATCATCATCAAACCCCAGATCATCTATGTTTTCTCCTATGTTATCTTTTAAGAATTTCACAGTTTTGCACTTTACATTTAAGTCTGTGATCCATCTTGAGTTAATTCTTATGAAGAGTATGAGGTCTGAGTCTAGATTCTTTTGTTTTATGTAGATGTTCATTTGCTGAAAAGACTATCTTTGCTCCACTGTTTCCCCTTCACGTCTTTGTCAAAGAGCAGCTGACATATTTATAGGGTTCTATATCTCCAGCTCTATCTGTGGGGCTTTATTCTGTTCCATTGATCTATTTGTTTGCTTTTCTTTTATCTTTTGCCAATATCACAACTGACCTGATTATTGTAGCCTTATAGTATATCTCAAAGTCTGGTAGTGACAATCCTCCAACTTTGATTTTCTCTTTCAGTATTTTGCATGTTATATTTTAATATACTCCTATCAGACATGATCACTCAAGTGGACTAAAAAAATTAGTACTAAATAAACAGAGTATACAAAAAGTGATCATGTATTAATACGTGTAAACTATGCTTAAATTATTATTATGTGTAAAGTTTATTTCTAGTGGCAGACAAGAGAATCTACACAAACTAATCGAAGCAGAAAAGTATAAGGTACCTCCTTGATTCTCCAGGAAGACCAGAGAGCCAGGCTTGTAGACCAAATTGCCAGTTCTGAAGTGGTCTGTGTCCCATTCAGTTCAGTCGCTCAGTCGTGTCCGACTCTTTGCGACCCCATGAACTGCAGCACACCACACCTCCCTACCCATCACCAACTCCCGGAGTTTACCCAAACTCATGTCTATTGAGTCGGTGATGCCATCCAACCATCTCATCCTCTGTCATCCCCAGTCTATTGTTCCATGTCCAGTTCTAACTGTTGCTTCCTGACCTTTACACAGATTTCTCAGGATGCAGGTCAGGTGGTCTGGTATTTGCATCTCTTGAAGAACTGTCCATAGTTTATTGTGATCCATATAGTCAATGGATTTGGCATAGTTAATAAAGCAGAAGTAGATGTTTCTGGAACTCTCTTGCTTTTGCAATGATCCAGTGGATGTAGGCAATTTGATTTCTGATTCCTCTGCCCTTTCTAAAACCAGCTTGAACATCTGGAAGTTCATGGTTCATGTATTGTTAAAGTCTGGCTTGGAGAATTTTGAGCATTACTTTGCTAGTGTGTGAGATGAGTGCAGTTGTGCTGCAGTTTGAGCATTCTTTGGCATTGCCTTTCTTAGGGACTGGAACGAAAACTGACCTTTTCCAGTCCTGTGGCCACTACTGTGTTTTCCAAATTTGCTGACATATCGAGTGCAGCACTTTCACAGCATCTTCTTTTAGGATTTGAAATAGCTCAACTGGAATTCCATCACTTTGTGCATAGTGATTCTTCCTAAGGCCCACTTGACTTCACATTCCAGGATGTCTGGCTCTAGGTGAGTGATCACACCATTGTGATTATCTGGGTTATGAAGATCTTTCCTGTACAGTTCTTCTGTGTATTCTTGCCGCCTCTTCTTAATATCGCCTGCTTCTGTTAGGTGCCCATGAAGAGGTGAAGTCGCTCAGTCCTGTCGGACTCTTTTGCGACTCCGTGGACTGTAGCCTACCAGGCTCCTCTGTCCATGGGATTTTCCTGGCAATAGTACTGGAGTGGATTGCCATTTCCTTCTCCAGGGGATCTTCCCGATCCAGGGATCGAACCCAGGTCTCCCTCATGGTAGACAGACGCTTTACCGTCTGAGCCACCAGGGAAGTCACGACCAGGAAAAATGTCTAAGCACATTATGAACAGCCCCAGCTGAAACTTAACAGCCATTACCTCTGCACTCTGCACCTTGGACAGTAGGGGGCAGATGTCAGTCAGTGTTCCTGCAGGAGGCTCAAGTCTAGTTGAGAAAGTCCTCTTGAGAAAAGCTAGTTAGATAAAAGTCTGTGTGTGTGTGTGTGTCCGCAGTTGAGCCTGACTTTTTGCGACCCCATAGATTGTGTAGCCCACCAGGCTCCTCTGTTCATGAAGGTTTCCAGTCAAGAATACCGGAGTGGGTTGCCATTTCCTTCCCCAGGGATATTCCCAACCCAGGGATTGAACCTGCATTTCTTACATCTCCTGAATTTGCAGGTGGGTTCTTTACCACTAGTGCCATCTGGGAAGTCCTATCCCCATACGAAAAGTCACCAACTCAGACAGTTTCATATATAAGCTCTTCCGAAACTTCACAGAACAAGTAAGGTTTCACACATTTTAAGAGAATAGAAAAATAGGGAAAGCCACTCAATTTATTTTATGAAACTAATATAACTGATTGGGCTTCCCTGGTGATTCAGATGGTAAAAAAATCTGCCTGCAATGCAGGATACCTGGGTTCCATCCCTGGGTGGGAAAGATCTCCTGGAGAAGGAAAAGGCAGCCCACTCCAATATTCTTGCCTGGAGAATTCCATGGACAGAGGAACCTGGTGGGCCACAGTCCATGGGGTCACAAAGAGTCAGACATGACTGAGTGACTAACACACGCACACATATAACTTTGATATCCAAATAAGGAAGAAAATTAAATAATAAGCCAATCTCTCTTATGAATTAAAAAAATAAAATTAAAAAAATCTAGCCAAATTTAATACTATTTTAAGAAAAAAACAAATGGAAAACCAAAAACATGTATCATAACCAAGCAGGACCTTTGGGGGAACACCAGGCTGAGAGACGTAGTCTAGTGTATAAAAGACAGCAGGTACTAGAGCCAGTCTATCTGCAACATCCAAGATGTGTAACCTTGGAGAATCTGCCTAACTCTTCTGTGCCTTGGTTTTCTCACCTGCAAAATGAATGTAATAATATTTCCTACCTCATAGGATCTTTATGCAGATTAAATGAATGAAATAAGTCAAGAACTTAGAAAAGAGCCTCAATTATGTGTCATTATTTCATCAAATGCAGTGCAAATACAGATGCAAATAAAAAAAGATGAGACAAGACCAACATTAACAGCAGGTGCTGGCCAGGGGTGACAATGAACCAGAAAGCTCTCCTCGATGCTTAGACACCAACACAAGACAAAGGAGGCCATTGGGGATGAGTAGGACTCAGAATTAACCGTGATTTGAACATAACATGACAAAGAAATTACAGAACTGGGCTGAATTTTCCTGTATGGAAGCAAGCAAGTTTTTACACTAGGCAAAATAGAGGCTGAGTCAGTACCCAAACTGACTTATAGAAAAGTTACATTTTAGTGCTTCCGAGTCAAAGCTATGAACAATGCCAGTTGCATAATTTGCAAGGCCAGTGCAAAATAAAAATGCAAGACCCGTTGTTCAAAAAGCAGGAATAATATGTTGTTAAACGTCCTAAAAATAGAATGCTTTTTTCCTTTTTCCCAAAATCTCTCTCTTTCTCTCTCAACTTGCCATAGTATTTTTAATTTGCTATTTCGTGTTGTTCAAAGGAAAGAAAAATTTTGAATTCAGATTAGCATAAATTCTACCATTCATCTTTATATCACGCAATGGCAGTTTTAAATGCAAATTTAAGAGCATTTAACCCATATTTGAAATCACTGAAATCACCCTATTCATGTTTCATAGCTCATACATGAATGTGTATTTTGTTGTTACCAGAACAGTGGAAACACTGCAGAAAACTTAACTGGCTTTAGTTCACTTTATTGTACACACATATTCTAACAACATGCTTCACCTTGAATATTTATTATATATATATACATGAAATGTATACCTTCTAATCTCCTACCCGTATCTTACTCATGTCCCATTCCCTCTTTCAACTGGTAACTAATAATTTGTTCTCTGCATCTGTGAGTCCGTTTCTGTTTTGTTGTACTCATTTGTTTCATTTTTTAGAGTCCATACATAAGGGAACACATACAGTATGTGTCTTTTTTGTCTGACTTATTTCACTAAGCATAATACCCTTCAAGTCCATTCATGTTGTCACAAATGGCAAAATTTAATTCTTCTCTGTGGCTAAGTAGTATTCCACTTTCTTAAAAATTGAGGTTTAGTTATAGCGTTGTCTTAGTTTCAAGCACACAATAAAGTGATTCAGGTATATACATATATATATATATATATAACTGAATATATACTCTTTTTCATATTCTTTTCCATTATAGATTATTATAAGATATAGAATATAGTTCCTTGTGCTATACCTTAGGTCCTTGATGTTTATCTGTTTTCTATATAGCAGTGTTTAATATCTTAATCCCAGACTCTTAATTTATCTCTTTCTGCCTTTCCCCTTTCAGTTCAGTTCCGTTCAGTTGCTCAGTCATATCCAGCTCTTTGCGACCCCATGGATTGCAGCATGCCAGGCCTCCCTGTCCATTGTCAGCTCCCAGAGTTTACTCAAAGTTATGTCCATTGAGTCAGTGATGCCATCCAACCATCTCATCCTCTGTTGTCCCCTTCTCCTCCAGCTTTCAATCTTTTGCGGCATCAGGGTCTTTTCCAATGAGTCAGCTTTTCGCATCAGGTCCCCATAAATTTGTTTTTTATGTCTGTGAGTCTATTTTTGTTTTGTAATTAAGTTCATCTCTATATTTTTTTAGATTTCACATATAAGTGATATCAAATGATATTTGTCTTTGTCTTTATTTCACTATGATAATCCATAGGTCCATCTGTGTTGTTGCAAATGGCAATATTTCATTCTTTTTTGTGGCTGAGTAATATTTTATGATGTATATATGTACATAACATATATATATATATCATGTTCTATCTTTTTATGGCTAAGTAATTTTCCATGTCTATCCATATTCTGTCTATCCATCTGTCAATGGACATTTAGTTTGCATCCATGTCTAAGCTATTATAAATAGTGCTGCTGTGAACATTGAGGTGCATGTATCTCTTCAAATTAGGGTTTTCATCTTTTCCAAATATAATCCCAGGAGTGGGATTGCTGGATCATATGGTGATCCTATTTTTAGTTTTTAAAGAAACTAAAATACTGTATTCCGTAGTGGCTGCAGCAATTTACCTTTCCACCAACAGTACAGAAGGGTTCTCTCTTCTCCATACCCTCTCCAGCGTTTATTGTTTGTAGAATTTTTGATGATGGTGATTCTGATCAGTGTGAGGTGATACCTCACTGTAGTTTTGATTTGCATTTCTCTAATAATTAGAGATGTTGAGCATTTTTCTCATGTGCCTGTGGGCCACCTGAATGTCTTATGTGTGAGTGTGTGTGTCACTTAGTCATGTCCGGCTCTTGCAGTCTCATAGACTATAGCCTGCCAGGCTCCTCTGTCCAGGGAGTTTTCCAGGCAAGCATACTGGAATGGATTGCCATTTCCTTCTCCAGAGGATCTTCCCAACCCAGGGACCAAACCTGCACCTCCTGCATTGGCAGGTGGATCCTTTACCACAAGCAACACCTGGGAAGCCTATGTCTTCTTTAAAATAAAGTCTATTAAGTTTTCTGCCCATTTTCTGACTGAGTTGTTTGTTTTCTGATAGTGAGCTATATAAGCTGCAGTATATTTTGGAAACTAAGCCCTATCAGTCACATTGTTTGCAAATATTTTCTCCCATTCAGTGAAAGTGAAAGTTGCTCAGTCATGTCTGACTCTTTGCAACCCTGTGGACTGTATGTAGCCTGCCAGGCTCCATTGTCCATGGAATTCTCCAGGCCAGAATAGTGGAGAGGATAGCCATTCCTTTCTCCAGGNGTTTGCAAATATTTTCTCCCATTCAGTGAAAGTGAAAGTTGCTCAGTCATGTCTGACTCTTTGCAACCCTGTGGACTGTATGTAGCCTGCCAGGCTCCATTGTCCATGGAATTCTCCAGGCCAGAATAGTGGAGAGGATAGCCATTCCTTTCTCCAGGGGATCTTCCCAACCCAGGGATGGAACCCAGGTCTCCCGTCCTGCAGGTTTTCTTTACCGCTGAGCCACCAGAGAAGCCCCCATCCAGGAGGCAGTCTTCACTCTGCGCTAGGCTGTGCCCCCAGGGTGAGCTCCGGTAGCCTCCAGCCTCTCCAGGAAACTCTCTAGGATCAGCAGGTCGGTCTCACCCAGGCTTCTTTCCCTGAAGAGTTACTAGTGCCTTGAGCCCCAGAAGTGTGAGATTTTGTGTGCACTCTTTAGGAGTATAGTCTCTACCTCCGCTAGTCCTCTAAGTCTTCTGAAAGTAAGCCCTGCTGGCCGACAAAGCCAAACATTCCGGGGACTCATCTTCCTGGCGTAGGACCCCAGGCTGGGGAGCCCGGCGCAATACACAGACCCCTCACTCCTTGGGGAGAACTTCTGCAGTTGTGATTTTTCTCCCATTTTGTGAGTTGCCCACCTGGAGGTATGGGTCTTGACTGTACTGCAGCTCTGCCCCACCCCACCCCATCTCGTTCCAGTTCCTTCTTCATATTTTTAGTAGAAGATTTTTATAGAAGAGCTTTTCTATAGATTCTGGTCTTTCTGATCACTAGCTGCTCTGGTGTGCCTGTGAGAAGAGGGGACCTCAGGATTTACCTACTCCACTATCTTGGACCAGGGTCAGGAAGAATTAGTTTTTAAACTGGCAAAGCCCTTACCTCACAGGATTGCTGTGATGATTAAATTACATATCCATACAAAGAGTGAAGCCTAGTACCTGGTACATAGTATACACTCAACAACCATTATCTTTAAAAATAGTGTGAAGTAGTATTAATACCTTCATTCTATATAATTGTTCAGTTCAGTTCAGTTCAGCCGCTCAGTCATGTCACTCTGCTTATTTAACTTATATGCAGAGTACATCAGGAGAAATGCTAGGCTGAGTGAAGCTCAAGCCGAAATCAAGATTTACAGGAGAAATATCAATAACCTCGGATATGCAGATGACACCACCGAAATTACACAAATGAAGAGGAACTAAAGAGCCTCTTGACGACAGTGAAAGAGGAGAGTGAAAAAGCCGACTTAAACATTCAAAAAACTAAGATCTGGCATTTGGTCCCATCACTTCATGGCAAATAGATGGGAAAACAATGGAAACTGTGATAAACTTTATTTTCTTGGGCTCCAAAACCCGTGTGGACAGTGACTGCAGACATGAAGTTAAGAGACACTGCTACTTGGAAGAAAAGCTATGTCAAACCTGCTGCTGCTGCTGCTAAGTCACTTCAGTTGTGTCCGACTTTGTGCGACCCCATGGACGGCAGCCCACCAGGCCCTCCCGTCCCTGGGATTCTCCAGGCAAGAACACTGGAGTGGCTTGCCATTTCCTTCTCCAATGCATGAAAGTGAAAAGTGAAAGTGAAGTCACTCAGTTGTGTCCAACTCTGTGCGACCCCATGGACTGCAGCCTACCAGGCCCCTCTGTCCATGGGATTTTCCAGGCAAGAGTGTCAAACCTAGAGAGTATATTAAAAGTAGAGACATCACTTTGCTGTCAAACATCCATGTTGTCAAAGCTATGGTTTTTCCAGTAGTCATGTATGGATGTAAAAGTTGGACCATGAGGAAGACTGAGTGCCAAAGAATTAATGCTTTTGAACTGTGGTTCTGGAGAAGACTCTTCAGAGTCCCTTTGGCAACAAGGGGATCAAACTAGTTGGAGATCAATGCAAGAGACGCAAGAGACACAGCTTTGATCCCTGGGTTGGGAAGGTCCTCTGGAGGAGAGCATGGCAGCCCACTCCAGTATTCTTGCTTGAAAAATCCCATGGATGGAGGAGACTGGTTGACTATAGTCCATAGGGTTGCAGAGTTGGATACAACTAAAGTGACTTAGCACATATGTCCATGTTATATGTGATCTTTAGTTGACCTAAAACAAAAGTTCCCTATGAATATACAGAAAAACAAAATGAATGGGGAGAAGAAAGTACAGTACGAAGCTGAGTTACTTAATGATTCATGGGCTTCCCTGGTGACTCAAACAGTAAAGAATCTGCCTGCAGTACAGAAGATCTGGGTTTAATCCCTGGGTTGGGAAGATCCCTGGAGAAGGAAATGGGAAAACACTCCATTATTCTTGCCTGGGAATCCCCTGGACAGAGGAGCCCGGCAGGGGAAGTCCATGGGGTCACAAAGAGTCGGAAACAACTGAGTGACTATCACTTACTCATACCATGTAATAATCTCAATAGTATTTTCTACAGATACTGTATTTGACAAATTGGCTGTTCACAGAAGAGAGAAAACTTGGTAACATTTGATAAAATGAAAAATATGGTAGCTGTAGGGCCCGGTATTCTATGAAAAATTAAAAAGGAACCTACACTTCATCACTAAAAGATAGACATTGCAAACATAAAGCTTGATCTGAAAATATTTTGGAATATTTACCTCATGTCTGCCCCTTAAGCAAGGCTGCTACTGCTGCTGCTAACTCACTTCAGTCATGCCTGACTCTGTGTGACCCCATAGATGGCAGCCCAGCAGGCTCCCCCGTCCCTGGGATTCTCCAGAAAAGAACACTGGAGTGGGTTGCCATTTCCTTCTCCAGTTCATGAAAGTGAAAAGTGAAAGTGAAGTTGCTCAGTCGTGTCCGACTCTTCGCGATCCCATGGACTGCAGCCCACCAGGCTCCTTCGTCCATGGGGTTTTCCAGGCAAGAGTACTGGAGTGGGGTACCATTGCCTTCTCCATTCTTAATCAATGGTAGCCAATTAAACAGTGTATTTTTAGTACAGAAATTACAAAGAATATTACAATATTATTAAATTGAGTAATACTAATGTTAATGACATTTCCCAAGACTGTGTATATTGCTTTTGGTTGCTAATTGCTCAGGGGCAAATAAAATAACTCAATAAATTCATGCCAATACTGAAATTTTTTTTTCTAAATACCATTCTTCATTATGATCTTTTCTATGAATCTACTTAAATGAGAATGAGTTCATTTAGATTCTATAATATTATTTTAAATATCTCCATAAAACTTTTAAAGAATACTGCATACTGTATAAGAATACTTAAATCTCTGATTAACCAGATAGCATAATCAATACTGGGAATATATTTAAGATGCAGTTCTTTAAAGGTAAGAAATACGTCCTGCACTTCCCTGACATTCCAGTGGAAAGATCATGCTGCCAATGTAAGGGGTGCAGGTTTGATCCTTGGTTAGGCAACTAAGATCCCATATAATGTGAAGCGTAGCAAAAAAAAAGAAAAAAACAGGTCCCATTCAAGATATCAGACAACAAAGGAAATAGAGACAGTGATTTATGTTATAAAGGAATAGATGATCTTCTAATTAAATATAAATATGCATTATTTATTATCTTGACAGCTAATTTGATAAAGATCCCTAACATAACTTGACATTTCCCATATACAAGAGCTTTTGTAAACCCTGATCCCTTATGAATGCTGTGAAAATGTTTAGTGGAGTATCATACCAAGTAACAGAGAAACAGGTTAAAGCATCACATTTTCTCTCACATTTTGAAAGACAAGCTTTTTCTTTTTCTATTTTCCTTGATTTTTATTTTGCTAGGATATTCTAGATAAAAATTTTGGACAATCAAAGAATAATTCCTAAAATAATTTTTAGTTATATATCTGAAACACTCATTTACCATGCCATATTGTATTCCCACCAACAATTACTGCTTTTAATGAAAAACTCCATCGTGACAAGAAGCAGGCCTCATACTCCACAATATTTCTACATATGCAAATATGTTCTTGAAATAAATACAATAGCAGCATCTATTTCTTTGTTTAGTGGTGGTTGACAAAACTTTAAACTGAGGCATATATTTCTCTTCCTTTGACATTCATGATAAATAGTATGCATTAGAAAACAGTGAATTTGTGTTGTTATAGAAATATTTGATCGTAGGGTGAGTAGAGTTCAGATCCAGAAATAGTTGAAGGTCTTTAAAGTCTTTTGATTTGTGTCACATGTGTCAGGAAGAAATAATTTCTTCTTCCCTTCAAATGTGATTTCAGTATCAAATATTATCATTAAATATCCCTTCTAGCTATTTGGGGGAGAGTTCATTTTCATGAACACATTAGCCATTGCTGTTACACATTTTCAACACAGATTCTCCTGCATCCTCTCTTGTTGCTATGATTAGATATCTGTAATCCCTTGACTTTTTATCTTTTATTATCTTTGCTAGCTAATATTTAACAAAATTACCATGTTATTTTTAGGAAATTTAAAACAGCTATTCTCATGTCAAAGCTAAATTTGATATTGCTGTTTATATTATAAAAATTAACTTCAATAATAAATGCTTATAATTTCAGAAAATATGTTGTGTGGTGCATGAAGTGAAGTTAAACTCTAAATATTTAACTGCAATATTAACATGCAGGGGTTGGATCATCTTCTTAATTGCAAAACTGAATATTTTCATTGCTTTCTGATTTCTTGGAAATTTGTGACTCTTTGATTGAAATTCAGACTTCCCTTGTGGCTCAGCTGGATTTCTTAGACGGACGTTACACCCTCTGGACCCAAACTAGGGACCCAACCCTTCTAGAGGACCTCTTCCCTTTCCGATGGGTGAGGTCACAAGACCGGACCTCTTAAGGTACCTGACATATCAAGTACCCCAACGTTTCTCAACCTGTACTGACTCACTAAAAGTGAAAATGAAAGAAAGTGAAGTATGTATGTGTATGTATGTATGTATATAATATATGTGTGTGTGTGTGTATGTGTGTGTGTGTGTGCCCGAAGGGACCACCGAGTCTAACATTTCTTAGACGGACGGTACTTCCTCTGGGTCCAGGGTAGAGACCCAGTTCTTCTAGGGACCTCTTCCCTTACGTTAGGTGAGGTCATAAGAATGGACCTCTAAGGTACCTGTCTCCTCAGGCCAGCAGATGGCAAGTACCCTAGTGTTTCTCAGTCTGTACTGACTCACTGATTGTAAAAGTGAAAGTATGTGTCTGTCTGTGTGTATATATACATATTATGTATATATACATTTATACATACATACGTACGTACGATTCAACGAGGTAAGTACAGACTGAGAAGTATTGGAGTACCTGACATCGGGCGGTCCGAAGAGACAGGTACCCTAAGAGGTCCGTTCCTCTTCAACGGTACGGGAGGAAGTCCCCTAGAAGGGTTGGGTCCCTACCTTGGGTGTAGAGAATACAGAGGACTTAAACGTACACCCAAAAAGTGGTGATCGCGGTGGACTGTTCGGGTATATATACATACGACGACGACGATTCAACGAAGTCAGCATAGGCTGAGACACGCTGGGGCACCTGACGTCGGATGGTCCGAGGAGGTAGGTACCCTAAAAGGTCCGGTCTCATGACCTCACCCAACGGTGACGGAAGAGGACTATATATACATATATACTGAGATAATTGAATTAGACTATAAACCATTGTTTTTAACGTTATATCTTAAAATCGATTAATTAACATATACCACTGAAGAGAGAAAAAAAATTACAAGATTGGGTTTCAGTTATTAGTATTGTCAATTTTAGAACTTATTAAAAAGTAAATTATATTTGTGGTAATTATAATAGTTACATAACATTCTACTTTTTAAAGGAAATGGAATTAGATTTGTGAAAGTGTATCTCAAAGTCATTATGTCTAAGAATATAAACAAAGGTGACAGAATTTATACCTGCTCTCCTCTTTTGGACAGTTTAGTTTATGTTGGGAATGAGTGGAAGGTCCTTCTAATATGTTAAAAAATGTTTTTCAGTAAAAGTCAATCAAGAAAGATGTGTTTATGAGATCTAGAGTCAAATGCCCAATTGCAAATCTTGGCTCAGCCAGTTACTGTTATAATGCTGGGAAATTTATTTAGTATCTTTGAAAAACTATCCTCAACTGAAAGATGAGGAATAAAAGCATTTAACTTAAAGGATTACTATGAAGATTTATGAAATCATATAAAGCATCTAGGGTTTAACATATATTTTCTCAATACATCATTATTATTATTATACCACACTCTAAGTAGTATGAACTGTTGAGGGACTATTTTGAGGAAAAAAAAATACACAGGAATCTGTGTATTAGATTCCTATTGCTGCAATAGCAAAGGATGGCACACAAGGGGTTACAACACATACAATTATTATCTTAAATTTTTGTAGGTCAGAAATCTGATGGAATTCTGACTGGGGTAAAACCAAGCTGTCATCAGGGCTGACTTTTCTGTGGAGGTTCTGGAGTGGGACTTCTTTCCTTGCCTTCTCTAGCTAGTAGCCCCCTTCTATCTTCACAGCCCTTAGTGCTGGTAGAGTCTTTCTCACCCAGCGTCACTCTAGCATTTGCTTGGTTTTGTATACCTCTTTTTCTTTTAAGAATCCTTGTGATTGCACTGAGTCCACCTGGATAATCCAGAGTAATTCCTATTTTAAGGACAGATGATTAGCAAACTTTAATTTCATCTGCAACTTTAATTCCCCTCCACATGTAACCTAGCATATTAATAGGTTTCAAGGATTAGAATGTGGAAATTGGGGGTGGGCATTATTGTGCCTACCACAATCTGTGTAATATATATTTTGTTTCGTAAAGTGTAGTCTAAGTCAATTAGCATTTCACAAACTGTTTCACAAAATACAAAGAAAAGTGTTGTATGTGGGCAGTTTGTAACATACAAAAATTACAAGATGTATTCAGTGATCTCCATTAGGAGAGATCATACTTTGGATATACAGGGGGCCAACAAACACAGGAAAAGATGCTCAACATCATTAATTATTAGAGAAATGCAAGTCAAAACTATAGTGAGGTATCACTTCACACCAGTCAGAATGACCATTGTCAAAAAGTGTATGAAAAATAAATGCTGAACAGGATGTGAAGAAAAGCAAACCCTTCTACACTGTTGATGGGGATTAGGGCAACCACTATGGAGAGTAGTGTGGAGATTCCTTATAAAACTAAAAATATAGCTACTAAATGATCCAGGAATCCCACTCCATGGTGTATATCTAAATAAAACCATAATTTGAAAAGATACATGCACCCCAATGTTCATTGCAGTACTGTTTACAGCTGTCAGTACATAAAAGAAACCTAAATGTCCATTTACAGAGGAATAGATAAAGAAGATGTGTTACATAAATACAATGGAACATTACTCAGCCATGAAAAAGGATGAAAAAATACCATTTGCAGCAACAAGGATGATCTAGAGATTATTATATTAAGTGAAGTAAGTCAGTCAGAGTAAGAAAAATATCACAATATCACTTGTATGTGGAATTTTGAAAAATGATACAAATAACTTATTTATTTAAAAAAATAGACTCACAGACAAAGAAAACAAACTTATGGTCATCAAAGATGAAAGGTGCAGGTAGAGAGAGAAATGAAAAGTTTGGGATTAGCATATACATGCTATTATATGTAAAATAAAATAATCAGTAAGTAGCTACTGTACAGCATAGAGAACTCTACTCAATATTCTGTAATAATCTAGAAGGGAAAGGAATCTGAAAAAAAAAGGCATAAATATAACTAATTTTGCTGTACACATGAAACTAGCACAGCATTGTAAATCTATTATATTCTAATATAGAATAAAAAAGGGTAAAAAAGCACAGAATTATAGAAAGGATTCCAATTCACTATTTCAGCACAAGATTTTTGGTAGAGGGGAAAAGCTTAATTTTGTGAATCAGGACCCAAACTCAATCCTTTCTTTATACCTACTAAATTACCATATAAATTAAAGACTCTAAGATGCACTTATGCCCCACACTTTAATATCTTTGAATCATGATGCATCTTATAATTATTGAAATAAATTTAATGAGTTAAAAAAAAACAGTGGTACAGAAAATAATGTTATGTCTTATAATCTTCCAGCAATTTTAATTTGATAATATGTGATAATGACTCTCATCAAAATGTGTCCCTCCTAATTTCTTATTTAAAAGTAAAATACTAAGAAAATAAGAAATGTAAGTCATACTCTATTGTATTTCTATTTCATTTGAATACATGGAATTTTTGCTCTGTTATCTGAATTATTTAATTTGACATGGAAAAATTATAAACTTTATACTGAAGACTTATGGTCTTATAAGTTTTTATCTTTAGTTTGGTATCAAATAATACTAATTTTATTAACAATTGATGCTTAAATGAGTTCCACATTTTACAAACTAATAAAATAATTATGTTTGTAACCAAGATAATTTGTTATTCACAAAGAGGTTTCATTTCCAGATGATTTTCCAAGGCTAGTTTCCTACCTCACGTTTTTTTAATTCACATTTTGAGTTTTCACACGATAAGGAACATAAGAACTTTAACATACTCTGATGAATTTAGTACATTAGTAAAAGTAATTGGTGCGGCCACCATAGGAAACAGTATGGAGGTTCCTCAAAAAGGTTAAAAATAGAACTACAATAAAATCCAGCATTCCATTTCTGGGTATTCACTCAAAGAATACAAACACAGTAACTTCAAAAGATATCTGCACTTCCATATTTATTGCAGCATTATTTATAATAGCCAAGATATGGTAAAAACCTATGTGACTACTGACGAATGAATAGATTTTAAAAATATGATGCACACACAGAAATATTACTCAGCCATAAAAGAGAAGGACATTTTGTCATTTGTGACAACACAGATAGACTATAATGACATTATGCCAAGTGAAAAAAGTCAGGAAAAGATACTTCCTATACTATACAGTAGAACACTATTTATTTCATATATAGTAGTTTGTATCTGCTAACCCTAAACTCCTAATTTATCTCTCCTTTGGGGTGCTGCAGTCCATGAGATTGCAGAGTCATACATGACTTAAATTCTCAACGACAACAACACCCCCTTTCTCCTTTAGTAACCATATATTGGTTTTCTGTAAGTCTACTTCTATTTTGTAAATACGTTCATTTGTATCACATTTTAGATTCTGCATATAAGTGATGACATGGTATTTGGATTATTCCTTCTTACTTCATTCAGTATGATAATCTTTAGGTCCACCCATATTGCTGCAAATGGCATTTTGTGACAAACCAACAGACAACATAATACTCAATGGTGCAAAGCTGAAAGATTAGTAGATTTAGTAGATTCTTACTAAAATCTGTGATGAGACAAAGAAACCCACTCTCACCATTTATATTCAATATTGTATTGGAAATCTTATCCAGAGAATTGATGAGGGGGAAAAAACAACAACAACAACAAAGTATCCAGCATGGAAGAGAGGTAAAATTGTCATTATATGCAAATGACCCTGCTTATTTAACTTCTATGCAGAGTACATCATGAGAAATGCTGGAATGGAAGAAACACAAGCTGGAATCAAGATTGCCGGGAGAAATATCAATAACCTCAGATATGTTGATGACACCACCCTTATGGCAGAAAGTGAGGAGGAGCTAAAAATCCTCTTGATGAAAGTGAAAGAGGAGAGCCAAAAAGTTGGCTTAAAGCTCAACATTCAGAAAATGAAGAAGATCATGGCATCTGTTTCTCCCATCACTCCATGGCAAATAGATGGAGAAACAGTGGAAACAGTGTCAGACTTTATTTCGGGGGGCTCCAAAATCACTGCAGATGGTGACTGCATCCATGAAATTAGAAGACGCTTACTCCTTGGAAGAAAAGTTATGACCAACCTAGATAGCATACTCAAAAGCAGAGACATTACTTTGCCGACTAATGTCCATCTAGTCAAGGCTATGGTTTTTCCTGTGGTCATGTATGGATGTGAGAGTTGGACTGTGAAGAAGGCTGAGCGCCGAAGAATTGATGCTTTTGAACTGTGGTGTTGGAGAAGACTCTTGAGAGTCCCTTGGACTGCAAGGAGATGCAACCAGTCCATTCTTAAGGAGATCAACCCTGAGATTTCTTTGGAAGGAATGATGCTGAAGCTGAAACTCCAGTACTTTGGCCACCTCATGAGAAGAGTTTACTCATTGGAAAAAACTCTGATGCTGGGAGGGATTGGAGCCAGGAGGAGAAGGGGACAGCAGAGGATGAGATGGCTGGATGGCATCACAGACTCGATGGACGTGAGTCTGAGTGAACTCCGGGAGATGGTGATGGACAGGGAGGCCTGGTGTACTGTGATTCATGGTGTTGCAAAGAGTTGGACACGACTGAGCAACTGAACTGAACTGAAATTGGTATAGCCATTATTGAAAAAAAAAAAAAATGGAGGTTCCTTAAAAAAGAAATAAAAATAGTGCTGCCATATGATCCAACAATCACACTGCTGGGCATTGTTGTTTTTCAGTCCCTCAGTCAGGTCCTACTCTTTGCAACCCCATGGACTGCAACAAGCTTCCCTGACCTTCACCACCTCCTGCAGCTTGCTCAAACTCATGTCCATTGAATTGGTGATGCCATCCAACCATTTCATCCTCTGTCATTTCCTTTTCCTCCTGCCTTCAATCTTTCCCACCATCAGGGTCTCTTCTAATGAGTCAGCTCTTCACATCAGGTAGCCAAAGTATTGAAGCTTTAGCTTCAGCATTAGTCCTTCCAATGAACATTCAGGACTGATTTCCTTTAGGATGAACTGGTTTGATCTCCTTCCAGCCCAAGGGACTCTCAAGAGTCTGCTCTAACACCACAGTTCAAAAGCATCAATTCTCCAGTGCTTAGATTTCTTTATGGTCCAGCTTTCAAATCCATACATGACTACTGGACAAACCATAGCTTTGACTAGATAGACATTTGTTGGTAAAGTAATGTCTCTGCTTTTTAATATGCTGTCTAGGTTGGTTTTAGCTTTTCTTTCATGGAGCAAGCCTCTTTTAATTTCATGGCTGCAGTCTCCATCTTCTGGGATTTTGTAGCTCAAGAAAATAGTCTGTCAATATTTTCATTGTTTCCCCATCTCTTTGCCATGAAGTAATGGGACCAGATGCCATGATATTAGTTTTTTGAATGTTGAGTTTTAAGTCAACATTTTTACTCTCCTCTTTCCTTTCATCAACAGGCTCTTTAGTTCCTCTTCACTTTCTGCCATAAGAGTGGTGTCATCTGCATATCTGAAGTTATTGATATTTCTCCCAGCAATCTTGATTCCAGCTTGTGCTTCATCCAGCCCAGCATTTCACATGATGTACTCCGCATGTAAATTAAATAAACAGGGTGACAATATGCACCCTTGCCATACTCCTTTCCTAGTTTGGAAAGATCTGTTTGGAAATGGAACTGGTCTGTTGTTCCATTCCTAGTTCTAACTCTTACTTCTTGACCTGCAAACAGATTTCTCAGGAGGCAGGTCAGGCGGTCTGGTATTCCCATCTCTTTAAGAATTTTCCACAGTTTGTTGTCATCCATACAGTCAAAGGCTTTGACATAATAAAAAAAAGCAGAAATAGATGCTTTTCTGGAACTCTTGCTTTTCTATATTCCAATGCTGCTGCTGCTGCTAAGTCACTTCAGTCGTGTCCGACTCTGTGTGAGCTCATAGACAGCAGCCCACCAGGCTCCCATGTCCCCGGGATTCTCCAGGCAAGAACACTGAAGTGGGTTGCTATATTCCAATGGACATTAGCAATTTGATCTCTGGTCTTCTACCTTTTAAATTCCAGCTTGAACGTCTGGAGGTTCTTGGTTCATGTACTCTTGAAGCCTTGCTTGGAGAATTTTGAGCATTAATTTGCTAGCATGTTAGATGAGTGCAATTGTGTGGTAGTTTGAACATTCTATGGCATTGCCTTTCTTTGGGATTGGAGTGAAAACTGATATTTTCCAGTCCTGTGGAAATGTCTGAGTTTTCCAAATTTGCTGGCATATTGAGTACATCACTTTAACAGCATTATCTTTTAGAACTTGAAATAATTCAGCTGGAATTCCATCACCTCCACTAGCTTTGTTCAGAGTGATGCTTCCTAAGGTCCACTTAACTTTGTACTCCAGGATGTCTAGCTCTAGGTGAGTAATCACACCATCATGGTTATATGCATCATGATCCAGAGAAAACTATAATTCAAAAAGACACATGTACCCCAGTGTTTAAAGCAACATTATTTTTTATAGTTAAGACATTGAAGTAACCCAAACATCCATCTACAGATGAATGGATAAAGAAGATGTGACAAATACACACACACACACACACACACACACACACACACACACACACACACACAATAGAACACTACCCACTTTTTAATGCTAAATAATATTCCATTGTTTACCAAAGTTTATGTATCCATTCACGTACTGAAATATATAATTTGGTTGCTTCCAAGTCATGGTGATTATGAATAAAACTGTTACAAGAACACACGTGTGGGTTTTTTTACATACAGGTTTTCAAATACTTTGCATAGACTGCTGCTGCTGCTAAATCACTTCAGTTCAGTTCAGTTGCTCAATCGTGTCTGACTCTTTGAATTGCAGCACGCCAGGCCTCCCTGTCCATCACTATCTCCCAGAGTTCACTCAAACCCACATGCATCGAGTCAATGATGCCATCCAGCCATCTCATCCTCTGTCGTCCCCTTCTCTTTCTGCCCCCAATCCCTCCCAGCATCAGAGTCTTTTCCAGTGAGTCAACTCTTCACATGAGGTGGCCAAAGTACTGGAATTTCAGCTTTAGCATCATTCCTTCCAAAGAAATCCCAGGGCTGATCTCCTTCAGAATGGACTGGTTGGATCTCCTTACAGTCCAAGGGACTCTCAAGAGTCTTCTCCAACACCACAGTTCAAAAGCATCGATTCTTCGGCGCTCAGCCTTCTTCACAGTCCAACTCTCACATCCATACATGACCACAGGAAAAACCATAGCCTTGACTAGACGGACATTAGTCGGCAAAGTAATGTCTCTGCTTTCGAGTATGCTATCTAGGTTGGTCATAACTTTTCTTCTAAGGAGTAAGCGTCTTCTAATTTCATGGATGCAGTCACCATCTGCAGTGATTTTGGAGCCCCCAAAAATAAAGTCTGACACTGTTTCCACTGTTTCCNGCCTTGACTAGGCGGACCTTAGTCGGCAAAGTAATGTCTCTGCTTTTGAATATGCTATCTAGGTTGGTAGATCTGCCTAATTCCAAGCTTTCAAACACTCATTAAATAACTTCACATCCTGCTCAGCTGCCACTTTTAATACCTCTGTCTCTTCTAAGCAGATTTTGTTGTTGTTGTTGTTAAACCATTCAGGAAAAGAAACTTCCTAGAGTATCTAGAGGACCAACCAACAGAAGCTGGGTAAAATATTAATAATACCTATTTTTAAGACAATGTTTATTTTTTATCTTTATAACAATTATATACTGGGCCCTCAGGTCACATAATGAATGCAAGGAACTACATTTTTCATCATCAAGTCAGTATCTTGGGGAACCAGCAGGTTAAAGACCATTCAACACTATGATGTGAGTGCCACCTACTGCTGAGAAACTTAAGGGCATTCTCACATAGTTTCAGTGTCTCTATTTGGTTCATGATATGACTTGTTCCTTCAGATGGATGAAACTTCAGTTAGTTAAAAAGTTCAAACTTAAAACGTTCTCTTTAACTTTTAATTAGTTAACTAGTTAACTAGCCAACTATTCGTGCATAGGCCCCCTTTTAAGTGGAAAACTCTGTCTTTTAACTACTTAAGTTTTAAATTTTAAGTTATTTTAACTCTGAGTGATTTAAGTAATTATTTCTAAAACTAGCTCAGTGGGTCTGTCTTTATGATCTATAACATAAAACTTCAATTCCACTTTCATTGAGCACTTTAAGGAAGGCACTAGACATGGAGGAAACGAGTTTTAAAAAATTATCTCAATAGAGAGCAACAATATAAAAATGTGTTGTTGTTGTTCAGTCACTATATTATGTCCAACTCTTTTGTGACCCCATGGACCTTAGCCTTCCAGTCTCCTTGTCCATGGGTTATTCCAAGCAAGAATACCGGGTTGCCATTTCCTTGTAGATTCTCAACCCAGGGATCAAATCTGTGTCTCCTGAATTGGCAGGCAGATTCTTTACTGCTGAGCTACCAGGGAAACCTCAATATAAAAATACATATGATCAAATGTTAAGTGCTAAAAGGCAAGGATGAAGGAAAATCAGAAAAAAGATGAGAAAGCAGTTAGTTCTGAGTGAGAGTCTACAGATGTAACCTTTGAACTACAGAATGTCAGAACAGGTAGGAATTCATTCATTTGTCCATTCACTTATTAAGTGCCTACTCTTTGCACACAGACAAATCATATAGGATTCATTTTCTAAAAGAGCCCATAGACTAGTAGGTGAGACAGATTTATAAGCATTTATTTCCCCTCTTTTATATAAAACCAGAATAAAATTTGGTAATTTGGAATGGAAATAAAAACATCAGATACTCATGTATACAAAGAAATCCACATCCAGTACAAAGCACTATAATAGTATTAAGTATTATTAAGTATAATAATCATGCAAGGGCGTGATTAATCACATTCCTCAGTGAGTCCCTGTACAGTCCATGGGGTCGAAAAGAGTCAGATATGACTGAGTGACTAACCCTTTCACATTTTTAAGGGGAAGAAATTGTTCTCACAAAGGTAGGGAACAAAGAAAACAGGTTTTGGCCTTGGCTCGCAGAGAAGTTTTAAAAAAAGAAAATCTCCCCTGAGAATTTTAGTGATTGACCAGCTCTCACATCTTTATGGCCAAAATCTCCATTTATTCTAATGGTCTTAAAAGCTGCAAATCCCTCCTTCTCTCAAAAATCATTAGACACAATGGACTAATTCTTGCCTGGAAAACCCCATGGACATCATAATAATTCTAGTGAATATCATAATCTCACATAGATACAAAATTTAAAAATAGAAAAAAATTTCCTTGTGATAACTCCCTGGATTTATTCTCTTAACAACTTTCATATATAACATTATTGGTGTTCTTTAGTTGCTAACTCGTGAACGACTCTTGCAGCCCCGTGGACTGTAGCCCACCAGGTTCTTCTGTCCATAGGATTTCCCAGGCAAGAATACTGCAGTGAATAACCATTCCTTTCTCCAGGGATTCTTCCCAACCCAGGGATTGAAGCCAGGTCACCTGCATTGTGGACAAATTCTTTACCATCTGAGCCACGAGAGAAGTTCTTATGTAACATAGAGCAGGGTTAATTATATTTATCAATGTTGTACATTACATTCGTAGAACTTATTTATCTTATAACTGGAAGTTTGTATCTCCTGACCACTTTTATCCAACTCCTCCTCTCCCTACTCTCTGCTCTCGTAACCACAAATCTTTTCCTATGCATTTGTTTGCTTGCTTGTTTTTGAAGTATAATTGAACCTACAACACTATGTTAGTTCCTGTTACACAGCATGCTTCTGCTGCTGCTGCTAAGTCGCTTCAGTCATGTCCGACTCTGTGTGACCCCATAGATGGCAGCCCACCAGGCTCCCCCATTCCTGGGATTCTCCAGGCAAGAACACTGGAGTGGGTTGCCATTTCCTTCTCCAATGCATGAAAGTGAAAAGTGAAAGTCAAGTCGCTCAGTTGTGTCCGACTCCTAGCGACCCCATGGACTGGAGCCCACCAGGTTTCTCCGTCCTTGGGATTTGCCAGGCAAGAGTACTGGGGTGGGTTGCCATTGCCTTCTCCGGTTACACAGCATAGTGATTCAATATTTCTATGTGCTTCAAAATGTCACCATAAATCTAGTTACCATACGAAGATATTACACAGTTATTGATGATACTCCCCACACTATACATTGCATATCCATGGCTCATTTATTTTGCAACTGGAGGTTTGTATCTATTAATCCTCTTTATTTATTTCTTTCCTTCTCCTACTTACCTCCCTTCTGGCAACCACCTATCTGTTCTCTGTACCTATAACTCTGTTTCCGTTTTGCTATGTTTGTTCATTTGTTTTGTTTCTTAGAGTCCACATACAAGTGAAACCATACAGTATTTGTCTTTATCTCACTTAGCACATAGTACCCTCTAGGTCCATCCTTAAGGACTTAGACTTATTTTATTAAAATAAAAATAAAAATAAAAAGAGTGAAAGGGTAAGTCTTATATATATTTGTGTGTTTTTATAAATTGATCAGTTGATTCCAAATGTACATGGAAATGCAAAACAACTCTTTGTTGTTGTTCAGTCGCTCTGCACCCCTGTGGACTTCAGCACACCAGCTTCCCTGGCCTTTACTCATGTCCAGCTCTAGAATAGTTAAAATAATTTTGAAGAGAAACAAAGTCAGAGGATTGACTCTACTTGATATCAAGATTGAATATAAAGCTACAATAGTCAAGATAGTGTGGTATTGGTGTAAGGACACACATATGGCTTAATAGAGTCCAGATATAGACCTACCCCTACAGTCAGCTTTCTGTATCTGCAGGTTCTGCATGTGTGAATCCAACCAACTTGGAAGGAAAATATATATTTTTTAATTACTAGAAAGTTTCAAGACATAAAAAACTTGAATTTGTTTTGTACCAGCAACTGCTTACATAGTATTTACATTGTACTAGGTATATATAAGTAATCTAGAGATAAAAAAGTACATAAGGGACTTGAGCATCTGAGGATTTAGATATCCACTGGGGTCCTGGAACAAATTCCCTGTAAATACCAAGGGATGATTCTATATGATTAATTGATTTTTAACCAAGATACCAGGGTAATTCAAAAGAGAAAAGTTGGCCTTTTGAAAACATGGTGCTAGAATACCTATATATGCAAAATTGAAAAACCTTGACCCTTATACTACATACAGAAATTAACTTAAAACAGAAAAGAACTAAATATAAGAGCTAAAATTATAAAATTTCTAGAAGAAAATATAGGGTGAAAATAATTTTGACCTTAGGTTAAACAAAGATGTTTCAGATACAACACTGAAAGTATAACCCATACAGGAAAAAAAAAAATGGTAAATCGGAATTAATCAGTATTAAAATTTTTTGTTTTTCAAAAAACATTGTTAAGGAAATAAAAAAGGAAGCCACAAGATTGGGCAAATATTTGCAAAACATATCTAATGAAGAATTGTATCCAAAATATAAAAAGAAGTCTTATAACACAACAATAGGAGGAAAAACAGCCCAGTTAAAAAAAATAGGTACAAGGCATGAACAGAAATGTCAGTAAACAAAATATATAGTAGCACATGAAAAGATGCTCAGAATCATTAGTCATTAGGAAAATACAAATTAAAACCACAGTAAGTTGTTGTTTTATATCTTCTAGTTTGGGGGAAATTAAATAAAGAAAATTGACAATATCAAGTGTTGGTGAGGATGAAAAGAGCCAGGAATTCTTCTATATTGCTTGTGTTAGTGTAAACTGGTATAAACACTTTGGAAAAGGGAACTCCTTGGTGATCTAATGGTTAGGATTCCATGCTCTCACTGCCCAGGGCCTGGGTTCAGTCCTTGATCTGGGAGTTAAGATACCCTGAGTCACACAGTACAGCCTAAAAACAAACAAACAAACAAACAAAGGCAAAGTACACAAAACAAAAACAATTTGCCATAACCTGGTAAAATCTACATACACCACAAAGAAATGCACAGGTCTATCAGAGATTGTATATGGCTAAATGTGATAATAAGGAAAAAAACATGGCAATAATTCAAATGTTCATTGACAGGAAAATGGATAAATAAATCATGGCATAGTCACACAATAAAATACTGCATAACATTGAAAAATAAATTCATTACAGTTATATGCAATAGCATAGTTGAACTCCTCAAAAGTAAGTCTATCAATAGTATAAAAACCAAGTCAGGAAATGTACATAAACTTTAAAATCAAATGTAATAGAGTAGTTTATCCCAACACACACACACACACATATATTTGACAGAATTATAAAGATAAGGGAAGAATGAAAAAAAAAATCTGCCTAAAGTAGTAATTACCTAGAGGAGGGAGACAGAAGCATGACGGACAGAAGGAGTCCAATGGGAGATCTCAGTGATGCTCACTTTTTAGGTTGGTTGGTGGTTCCACGAGCACTCATTCTATTATTGTGCCTCACAATAATTATATGCCTTATATATTATTCCAATCTCTCAAATGGTACTTAGTGAATAAAAGATATTTGGAAAGTTGGCTCAATGTGTAAGAAAGAAATCTAAGATAGTAACAGAATGTACTATAGCAAGTCTATTATGGGGAGTTGTTTTATTTTTTAACTCCCCAAAACTTTTCTTGCTCTACCACATATATTTTGTATTTGTGTGGAATCTTTCTCTTTCAAACAAACTGTTGCTAAATTTGTGTTAGCTGACCTTGTGCTAGGTCCACTTTAGGTCTTTTAAAGGCTTGTGCAAGGGACACGAGGGATTTCTGATAAATGTAGCTGCTTGATGACAATGCCTGTGCTTCTTATGAGCTTCAGATTATCTCATGCTTACTTAAAAGACTTAAGTGGGAAAATGTCATAACTATTCCTTTTACGTGACTTTTTCACTGTACAAATATGACCGTCTTGTCTCTAGGAGTAAGAGACAGTCCTGATTACACAGATTTCTCAATTCTAATCTTTTCCATTCCCTCCCCAGCAATTGTTGAAGTGTTGGCCAAGTTAAATTACTACCCAGAAGCAGATCTTAACAAATGTGTGAAATCTGGCTCAGAGGTTAAAGCGTCTGCCTGCAATGCGGGAGACCTGGGTTCGATCCCTGGGTCGGGAAGTTCCCCTGGAGAAGGAAATGGCAACCCACTTCAGTATTCTTGCCTGGAGAATCCCAAGGACGGAGGAGCCTGGTGGGCTTCAGTTCACGGGGTCGCAAAGAGTCGGACACGACTGAGCGACTTCACTTCACTTCAATAATTTAGAGTCCCTTGATTGGAGTTACTTTGCTTAATAGACGGATAGTTGGATGCATATCCCATGTTGGCATCAAAAGCCTCTGGAATCATTCTTGGGATCCTTTCATGGAGAGCAGCCTGAGAATTAACTCTGGTCTGGGATCATGCCTTTTTGCCAACAGATCACAGACTCAGTTTTAGCGTGCTGCTCCTCTGTGTGAATCAAGGAAATACCCTGGGTAAACCAAGGTTGAATGGTCCGAGGGTATGTTTTATTCTTATGAGAACTGAGACAAAGGGCAACTCCAAGGACATGCTCATTAACATATTAAATGTACACATAAATGTTCTTGATTTATAAATGTTGGAAATGGTATACTGTAGGTAATTTGAGACAAGATGTTGCTATCTTTGAAATTCAGGGGGAGCTGGACACTCCACTAAAGCCCATTTGGCTGGACTTTTTAATGTATGGGAAAACAGTGAAGTACTCATAGAAATCTCAGCTGGGGAGACTTCAAGATTAAAATGGCCAGGTCAAAGTTCTTCAGCAAAACTGGGTAAGTTAGCCCAACCTGCTTCTTATATCCCACTGACAAAAAGACAAGAGAGTGACAAAGAGATGGAAGAAATTATTACAGATTTTATAATTCAAAATAAGGAGAGATTCTTTAAAAACTTTTATTTATGAGGAACTTTTAATATAGGTTAATAAGTTGTCTGCTTTTAAAGACAAGGAATTGAAAGAGCATGACCTAAAAACTATGTTATTCATGCAAATTTTCTGCAAGCTAATTGTGTGTTTAAGAGGTTTTTAAGGTGTTGCAAGATCTCAAAAATGACTGTTTAGAAAAGGTTTCTCACAAGCAGCCAAATAAAAACCCTTAATTGAAAACTTAAATCTTCTTTGGTTAAAAGGTGTAAAAACAAATTATTTTTTAAATGTCTGTTTGCAGGAATGAATATGCATAAGCATATTTTGTGTTTTGTGCACAAATCTAAAGATATAACTTTTATTGGTATTGTGATTAAATTGTAAAAACCCAATAATCCTAAAGTGGTACAAATTAAGTTGTTTTAACTACTAATTTTGTATTTCAGCATAAACCCACAGGAGCAAAAGAGTGAACTTTTAAGTTCCAAAACAATGGCAGCAACCAGACAAAAAAATTGTTGTGATTAAATAATTATAAAATGCTTGTCAGGGCAGCAAAGGAGACTCAGGCATAAAGAATAGACTTTTGGATCCAGAGGAAGAAGGTGAGGGTGGTATGATTTGAGAGAATAGCATCAGAAAATATACAGTACCTTATGTAAAAATAGATGACCAGTGGGAGTTCGATGCATGAAGCAGGGCACCCAAAGCCGATGCTCTGGAACAACGTAAAGTGATTGGGTGGGGAGGGAGTGGGAGGAATTCAGGATGGGGGTGGTGGAAAACATGTATACCTATGGCGATTCATGCTGATGTATGGCAAAAACCATCACAATGTTGTAAAGCACATATACTCTAATTAAAATAAATAAATTAACTTAAAAAAAAAATGCTTGTGTACCCACAGGTGCACACACATAGCTACACATCTGGTAACAAACACACAGTTTCTCCATACCTCACTCGTAAGTGAGAAAAAAAAGTGTCACTTTGCATCTTTATGGGCCTGGTGGCTCAGATGGTAAAGAATCTGCCCTCAATGCAGGAAACCCAGGTTCAATCCCTGGACTGGGAAGAGATCCCCTGGAGAAGAAAATGGCAACCCACTCTAGTATTCTCGCCTGGGAAATCCCATGGACAGAGGAGCCTGGCAGGCTAAAGTCCATAGGGTCACAAAGAGTTGAACATGACTGAGTGACTAACACTTTCACTTTTTTGCATCTTTATTCCAAAGACCTTGGTTTCTGGGTTGATAATAAGGAGTAAAGCTACTCCTTTATCTTTTTTGGTAGAGAGGAAAACTCAGAGTTTTGGGGGCTTTGTTTTGATGTAAATTTTAAGTTTTAGAACTTCCATATTAAATGTTTAAGTTCAAAGGTAATAAAATATATGACATAATGAATCTCAGAGCACAAATATTTCTTACTGTGGAAATGTTCGTACTTAATAAGTGAAATAATAAAGAAAATTTATTGGTAAAATTTTTAATGAACTTTTTTTTTTAAGTGACTTCATGGTTCACATCTGAAGGGAAACCGTAGATCCTACAAAATAAAAAATTGGGAATACCTGGATAACCATGAAGGTATCACTTACCTAGAACCTGACATCCTAGAGTGGAAAGTCAAGTGGGGCTTAGGAAGCATTACTGTGAACAAAGCTAGTGAAGGTGATGGAATTTCTGCTGAGCTATTTAAAATCCTAAAAGATGATGCTGTTAAAGTGCTGCACTCAATATGTCACCAAATTTGGAAACCTCAGCAGTGGCCACAGGACTGGAAAAGGTCAGTTTTCATTCCAATGCCAAACAAGGGCAATGCCAAAACATGCTCAACCTACCATATCATTAGGCTCATTTCATATGATAGTACAGTAATGCTCAAAATCCCCCAAGCTAGGCTTCAATAGTACATGAACCCAGAACTTCCAATTGTATAAGCTGGATTTTGAAAAGACAGAGAAATCAGAGACTGAATTGTCAACTTTTGTTGGATCATAGGGAAAGCAAGGGAATTCCAGAAAAACATCTATTTCTGCTTCATTGACTATGCTAAAGCCTTTGTGTAGATCACAACAAACGTGTGGAAAATTCTTAAAAAGGTGGGAATACCAGACCACCTTACATGTCTCCTGAGAAACCTGTATGTGGGTCAAGAAGCAATAGTTAGTGCCCTACATGGAACAACTGCTACTGCTGCCAAGTCGCTTCAGTCGTGTCCGACTCTGTGCGACCTCATAGGCGGCAGCACACCAGGCTTCCCCGTCCCTCGGATTCTCTAGGCAAGAACACTGGAGTGGGTTGCCACTTCCTTCTCCAAAGCATGAAAGTGAAAAGTGAAAGTGAAGTCGCTCAGTCGTGCCCAACCCTCAGCGACCCCATGGACTGCAGCCTTCCAGGCTCCTCCGCCCATGGGATTTTCCAAGCAAGAGTACTGGAGTGGGGTGCCATTGCCTTCTCCAACATGGAACAATGGACTGGTTCAAAATTGAGAAAGGAGTACAACAAGGCTGTGTATTGTCACCCTGCTTATTTAACTTCTATGCAGAGTACATCATGCAAAATGCCCGGCTTGATGAATCACAGTCTGGAATCAAGATTGCTTGGAGAAACATCAACAACCTCAGATTTTCAGATGATACCACTCTAATGGCAGGAAGTGAAGAGGAACTTAACAGCCTCTTGATGACAGTGAAAGAAGAGTGAAAAAGCTGGCTTAAAACTCAACATTTAAATAACAAAGATCATGGCATCTGGTCCCATCACTTTATGGCAGATAGATGGGGAAAAAAGGAAACAGTGGCAGACTTTATTTGCTTTGGCTCCAAAATCACTGCTGATGGTGAATGCAGCCTTGAAATTAAAAGATGCTTGCTCCTCGGAAGAAAAGCTATGACCAAACTAGACAGCCTATTAAAAAGCAGAGACATCACTTTGCTGACTAAGATCTGTATGGTCAAAGCTATAGTTTTCCCAGTAGTGATGTACGGATGAGAGAGTTGCACCTAAAAAAGGCTAAGTGCTAAAGAATTGATGCTTTTGAATTGGGTGCTGGAGAAGACTCTTGAGAGTCCCTTGGACTACAAGGAGATCAAATCAGTCAATCCTAAAGGAAATCAACCCTGAATACTCATTGAAAGGACTGATGTTGAAATTGAAGCTTCAGTACTTTGGCCACCTGATGCAAAGAGCCAACTCATTGGAAAAGACTCTGATGCTGGAAAACATTAAAGGCAAATGGAGAAGAGGGTGGTAGAGGATGAAATGGTCAGCTATCATCGACTCTATGGACATGAATTTGAGCAAACTCCGGGAAATAGTGAAGGATAGGGAGACCTGTTGTGCTGCAATCCATGGGGTCAACTTAGTGACCAAACAATAACAAGCAACATGATATAAAATAGATATACATGCATATAAATAGATAAGGATATATCTGTCAATAGACATTTAAGTTGCTTTCATATCTTGGCTATTGTGAATAATGCTGCAATGAATATAGGGATGCATACATCGTTTCAAATTAGTGGAGTGGTTTTTTGGGGGGTTTTCTTTGGAAAAATACTCAGAAGTAGAATTACTAGATTGTATGATAGTTCTATTTTTTTATTTTTTGGGGAAAATTTCATACTGATTTCCAAAGTGGCTGCGCCAATTTACATTCCCATCAACAGTGCATGAGGGTTCTGTTTTCACATCCTCAGCAATACTTGTTTGTTGTCTTTTAGATAATAGCCATTCTGACAAGTGTGACATGACATCTCATTCTGGTTTTGACTTGCATTTCCCTGATGAATGGTGATGTTGAGAATCTTCTCATGTTGACCACTTGTATGTCTTCTTTGAAAAAGTCTATTCAGGGCTTCCCAGGTGGAGCTAGTGGTAAAGAACCTGCCTGCCAGTGTAGGAGACTTAAGAGACATCGATTTGATCCTTGGGTTAGGAAGATCCCCTGGAGGAGGGCATGGCAACCAACTCCAATATTCTTGCCTGGAGAATCCCCATGGACAGAGAAACATAGCAGGTTACAGTCTATAGGGTCACAGAGTTTGACACAACTGACGTGATTTAGCATGGATGCATGTCCATTCTTTAATAAGATTGTTTGTNGGAAGATCCCCTGGAGGAGGGCATGGCAACCAACTCCAATATTCTTGCCTGGAGAATCCCCATGGACAGAGAAACATAGCAGGTTACAGTCTATAGGGTCACAGAGTTTGACACAACTGACGTGATTTAGCATGGATGCATGTCCATTCTTTAATAAGATTGTTTGTGTTCTTGAAGTTGAGTTGTATGAGTTCTTTGTATATTTTGTATAACCTCTCTGTATAACCTCTTTTCAGGTATATCACTTGCAAATATCTTCTCCCATTCAGTAAGCTGCCTTTTTGTTTTGTTGACAGTTTTCTTCACTGTGCAAAAGCTTTTCTAGTTTGATGTAGTCCCATTTGTTTTTCTTTTGTTTCTCCTGTCTGAGAAAACATATAAAAAAATAAAATTGTTAAGATCCATTTCAAAGATCAAACTGCCTATGTTTTCTTCTAGGAGTTTGATGGTTTCAGATCTTATATTCAGGTCTTTAATCCATTTTGAGTTTATTTGTGTATATGGTGTGGTAAAGTAGCCCAGTTTGATTCTTTAGCATGTATCTGTCCTGTTTTCCCAACACCATTTCTTGAAGAAGCTGTCTTTTTCTTTTGTATATTTTTGCCTCATTGTCATAGATTAGTTGACCACAGTAGTTGACCAATGAACCAATTGTAGGTTCATTTCCAGGCTCTCTATTCTGTTCCATTGATCTATGTGTCTGTTTTTGTGCCTGTACCATACTGTTTTTGATTACTGAAGCTTCGTAGTATAGTTTAAAATGAAGGTATGTGATACCTCCAACTTTGTTCTTCTTTCTCAAGAATGTTTTGGTTATTCAGGTCTTTTGTGTTTTCATGCAAATTTTAGACTTATTTCATCTACTTTTGTGAAACATGCCGTTGGGCATTACCATAGGGATTGTACTGAAGCTGCAGATTACTGTGGGCAGCATGGTCATTTTAACAATACTAAATTAGTTTTTATAAGTCCTAGATGAAAAATATAAAATACAAATCCACAGAAAGCATTTCTTTAAATTGTTTTAAATTGTGATATTTGTGATAATTTTTAATTACAATATTAATTTTATTATATTTTAATATTAAATTGCTTTTAAAATTCTTAACTGGCTTTTAGGGCTGTAGATGAAATATATATATATATACACACACACATGTATGTATACACACACACACACTCATATATACATATTCAAAGACTTTTTAAAGGTAACACTGAACTGCCTTAGATGAACAATTTAAAATGACACTAGGAAATATATATTTGTATATAAAAAAATATCTGTGGTTAAGGAGTTATTTGGGGCTTCCCTGGTATCTCAGACAGCAAAGAATCTGCCTGTAATGCAAGAGACATGGGATCAATCCCTGGGTTGGGAAGATCCCCTAGAGAAGGGAATGGCTACCCATTTCAGTATTCTTGCCTAGGAATTCTATGGACAGAGGAGCCTGGCAGGCTACAGTCCAGCGGGTCACAAAGAGTCAGAAACGACCAAGCAACTAACACTTTTTAGACCAAATCTAATATAAAATTCTGTACCAATATTAGTTCATCTGTCTGATACATCCATGAGTGTTAGGATTTATACTTCCAGATAATATTCACACAAGACTAGGATAGACTGTATCATTAATGACCCTGAAGACCAAGTTTCCCCACCCATATCCATGCCCTTGTGAAGACCCTCCCGCGCTGACTTTGGTCTTGGCCTTGGAATTTGATTTGGTGAAAGAAAGTATAATGCAGTATAAAACTGGAAGAGGTTTGTTACATACTTGTGTACTGAGTCCTGACCTCCTGGAATGCTGCTGTAGATGCCTAACCGGGAAGCCCCATGCAGCCTCTTTGAGGAGAAGTGGCCACAAGTATTACATGGGTTCTTTTTAAAACCCAAAATGGAATGGTAAAATAACGTAAAGTGAATAAAAAATTAGGGCATACTTAAATAAGACTTTTACTAATATTGTGGTTCAGTTCAGTTCAGTCGCTCAGTCGTGTCCGACTCTTTGCGACCCCATGAATCGCAGCACGCCAGGCCTCCCTGTCCATCACCATCTCCCGAAGTTCACTCAGACTCACGTCCATCGAGTCCATGATGCCATCCAGCCATCTCATCCTCGGTCATCCCCTTCTCCTCCTGCCCCCAATCCCTCCCAGCATCAGAGTCTTTTCCAATGAGTCAACTCTTCGCATGACATGGCCAAAGTACTGGACTTTCAGCTTTAGCATCATTCCTTCCAAAGAAATCCCAGGGTTGATCTCCTTCAGAGTGGACTGGTTGGATCTCCTTGCAGTCCAAGGGACTCTCAAGAGTCTCCTCCAACACCACAGTTCAAAAGCATCAATTCTTCGGCGCTCAGCTTTCTTCACAGTCCAGCTTTCACATCCATACATGACCACAGGAAAAACCATAGCCTTGACTAGGTGGACCTTAGTCAGCAAAGTAATGTCTCTGCTTTTGAATATACTATCCAGGTTGGTCATAACTTTTCTTCCAAGGAGTAAGCGTCTTTTAATTTCATGGCTGCAGTCACCATCTGCAGTGATTTTGGAGCCCAGAAAAATAAAGTCTGACACTGTTTCCACTGTTTCCCCATCTATTTCCCAACATATTACATGGTATATTCAAGTTAGTTAGAAAATATTTTTACAGATGAACCTGGAATTTTCCAGGAGGCAAGGGTGCTTTTCAAAACACTGAGAGGACATGGAAGCCAGTTTAAAGAGCCCACACAGGTTAAAAATGTGACAGGTTTTGCTTCAAAAAGGAAATCAGGATTACACTTAATTTTTTAAAAGACTGTAAAAAGTCATGAATCCATAATGATACTCAAAAGAAAACAGAATTTATTTTCCTTTCAAATACTTGGTACTTTATTCAAGTAAATCTTATTCAGAGAAGGAAAAATATTGTTGTTGAAGTTTAAATGTAGGTCTCTTTTCAGGATAGGATAAACATACACAGGATAAGAGAATCTTAGTGGCATGAGACAGACAAGACTCACTTCCCCTGAAATATAAATAGGTTCATGAGTCTTCCTGTCACCCCCTCAGCACCCACCCACTTACCGGACATTCATCTACTTCAGTTCAGTTAGACAGTTCAGCTGCTCAGTCATGTCCTACTCTTTGAGACCCCATGGACTGCAGCATGCCAGGCTTCCCTGTCCATTACCAATTCCCAGAGCTTACTCAAACTCATGTCCATCGAGTCAGCAATGCCATCCAATCATCTCATCCTCTGTTGTCCCCTTCTACCCTCACCTTCAGCCTTTCCCAATATCAGAGTCTTTCCAATGAGTCAGTTCTTCGCATCAAGTGGCCAGAGTATTGGAGTTTCAGAAGCTTCAGCATCAGTCCTTCCAATGAATATTCAGGACTGATTTCCTTTAGGATGGACTGGTTGGATCTCTTTTCAGTCCAAGGGACTCTCAAGAGTCTTCTCCAACACCACAGTTCAAAAGCATCAATTCTTCGGCACTCAGCTTTCTTTATAGCCCAACTCTCACATCCATATATAACATGACTACTTGAAAAAACATAGCTTTGACTAGATGGGCCTTTGTTGGCAAAGGAATGTCTCTGCTTTTTAATATGCTGTCTAGGTTGGTCATAACTTTTCTTCCAAGGAGTAAGCATCTTTTAATTTCATGGCTGCAGTCACCATCTGCAGTGATTTGGGAGCCTCCCAAAATGAAGTCTGTCACTGTTTCCATTGTTTTCCCATCTATTTGCCATGAAGTGATGGGACTGGATGCCATGATCTTCGTTTTCTGAATGTGGAGTTTTAAGCCAGTTTTCTCACTCTCCTCTTTCATTTTCATCAAGCGGCTTTTTAGTTCTTCTTCACTTTCTGCCATAAGGGTGGTGTCATCTGCATATCTGATGTTATTGATATTTTTCCCAGCTTGTGTTTCATTCGGCCCAGCATTTCTCATGATGTACTCTGCATGTAAGTTAAATAAGCAGGGTGACAATATACAGCCTTGACATACTCCTTTCTTGATTTGGAACTAGTCTGTTGTTCCATGTCCAGTTCTAACTGTTGCTTCTTGACGTGCATACAGACTTCTCAGGATGCAGGTCCAGTGGTCTGATATCCCCATCTCATTAAGAATTTTCCACAGTTTGTTGTGATCTATACAGTCAAAGGCTTTGGCATAGTCAATAAAGCAAAAGTAGATGTTTTTCTGGAACTCTCTTGCTTTTTCTATGATTCAGCAGATGTTGGCAATTTGATCTCCTTTTCCTCTGCCTTTTTTAAAACAAGCTTGAACATCTGGAAGTTCATGGTCTACATACTGTTGAAGCCTGGCTTGGAAAATTTTCTTGGCTTCGAAAATTACTTTGCTAGTTTGTGAGATGAATGCAATTGTGTGGTAGTTTAAGCATTCTTTGGCATTGCCTTTCTTTGGGATTGGAATGAAAACTGACCTTTTCCAGTCCTGTGGCCACTGCTGAGTTTTCCAAATTTGCTGGCATACTGAGGGCAGCACGAATATAGCATCATCTTTTAAAATTTGAAATAGCTCAACTGGGATTCCATCACCTCCACTAGCTATGTTTGTAGTGATGTTTTCTAAGGCCCACTTGATTTCACATTCCAGGATGTCTGGCTCTAGGTGAGTGATCACACCATCATGATTATCTGGGTCATGAAGATCTTTTTTTGTACAGTTCTTCTGTGTATTCTTGCCACCTGTTCTTAATATCTTCTGCTTCTGTTAGGTCCATATCATTTCTGTCCTTTATTGTGCCCACCTTTGCATGAAATGTTCCCTTGGTGTCTCTTATTTTCTTGAAGAGATCTCTAGTCTTTCCCATTCTATTGTTTTCCTCTATTTCTTTACATTGATAACTGAGGAAAGCTTTCTTATCTCTCCTTGCTATTGTTTGGAGCTCTGCATTCAAACAGGCATATGTTTCCTTTACTCCTTTGCCTTTTGCCTCTCTTCTTTTCACAGCTATTTGAAAGGCCTCCTCAGACAACCACTTTGCCTTTCTGCATTTCTTTTTCTTGGGGATGGCCTTGATCCCTGTCTCCTGTTCAATGTCACGAACCTCCATCCACGGTTCTTCAGGCACTCTGTCTATCAGATCTAATCCCTTGAATCTATTTCTCACTTCCACTGTATAATCATAAGGGATTTGATTTAGATCATACCTGAATGGTTCAGTGGTTTTCCCTACCTTTTTTCAATTTAAGTCTGAATTTGGCAATAAGGAGTTCATGATCTGAGCCACAGTCAGCTCCCAGTCTTGTTTTTGCTGACTGTAGAGAGCTTCTCCATCTTTGGCTGCAAAGAATATAATCAATCTGATTTCAGTATTGACCATCTGGTGATGTCGATGTGTAGAGTCTTCTCTTGTATTATTGGAAAAGGGTGTTTGCTGTGACCAGTGCATTCTCTTGGAAAATTCTGTTAGCCTTTGACCTGCTTCATTTTGTACTCCAAGGCCAAATTTGCCTGTTACTCCAGGTATTTCTTGACTTCCTACTTTTGCATTCCTGTGATGAAAAGGACATCTTTTGGGGGTGTTAATTCTGGAACGTCTTGTATGTCTTCATAAAATTGTTCAATTTCAGTTTCTTCAGCATTATTTGTCAGGGCATAGACTTGGATTACTGTGATATTGAATAGTTTTTCTTGGAAACGAACAGAGATCATTCTGTCATTTTTGAGATTGCACCCAAGTACTGCATTTCAGACTCTTGTTGATTATGATGGCTACTCCATTTCTTCTAAGGGATTCTTGCCACAGTAGTAGATATAATGGTCATCTGAGTTAAATTCACTCATTCCAGTCCATTTTAGTTCACCGGTTCCTAAAATGTCAATGTTCACTCTTGCCATTTCCTGTTTGACCACTTCTAATCTGCCTTGGTTCATGGACCTAACTTTCCAGGTTTCCATGCAATTTTGCTCTCTACAGCATCAGGCTCTATTTCCATCACCAGTCACATCCACAACTGGGTATTGTCATTGCTTTGGCTCCATCTCTTCATTCTTTCTGGAGCTATTTCTCCACTGATCTCCAGTAGTACATTGGGCATCTACTGACCTGGGGAGTTCATCTTTCAGTGTCTTGTCTTTTTGCCTTTTCATGCTATTCATGGGATTCTCAAGGCAAGAATACTGAAATGGTTTGCCATTCCCTTCTCCAGGGGACCACGTTTTGTCAAAATCCACCATGACCTGTCTGTCTTGGGTGGCCCTATAAGGCATGGCTCATAGTTAATTCATTGAGTTAGATAGGCTGTGGTCCATGTGATCAGTTTGGTTAGTTTTCTGTGATTGTGGTTTTCATTCTGTCTGCCCTCTAATGGATGAGGACTCGCTGGATAAGAACCAACTTGACAGACATGAGTTTGAATACGCTCTGGGAGTTGGTGATGGACAGGGTGGACACAACTGAGAGACTGAATTGAACTGAAATACAACCTGCTGAATCTTTTAAAAGATAGGCTCCACATCAACCTATTAGTGTACTAACAAGTGATAAGAAATGAACAGACATAGATGAAACATTCATATCAAAAATGAGTTTCGCTTCCCAAGTATAAAAAGCTCTTACTTAAGGAAATTTCCTATGTCAGCCTAGCCCTGCTGCTGCTAAGTCACTTCAGTCGTGTCCGACTCTGTGCAACCCCATAGATGGCAGCCCACCAGGCTCCCCTGTCCCTGGGATTCTCCAGGCAAGAACACTGGAGTGGGTTGCCATTTCCTTCTCCAGTGCATGAAAGTGAAAAGTGAAAGTGAAGTTGCTCAGTCGTGTCCAACCCTCAGCAACTCCATGGACTGCAGCCTACCAGGCTCCTCCATCCATGGGATTTTCCAGGCAAGAGTACTGGAGTGGGGTGCCACTGCCTTCTCTGGAGCCTAGCCCTAAAGCACTGAGTTAAACCAGGTCTCCCTGTAAAAACAGTTAACCTAAAAGCCCACAGCTCCACCAAGTTTGAAATTAAAAACAAGCCTGAATTATACATTTTAAAGGTTATATGCCTGATGAAGAGATGGGTGAGTTCACTCTCAGGTGATTGTAATATCTAGTACTTTCTACAATATCTTTATGATCTAAATTACAGTGTGTGGGAAAATCATATGCTTTAGAAACAATGCCTCCCTGCCTCCCCCAGCAACAGGATGACCCAAAGCCTTCTCTATCATGTCATTTAGAGCAATTATGCTGCCTCTCAAAAATCCAAACCAGCTATTTAAAAAATACTAAGGTTAGTTGGATTCCTTCTTTCTGAAATGTGAGGTGATCTTGTGTGTGTGGTTTCTTCCACTGATCTCTATACAAAGCTTAAGAGTACTTCCTAGTTGAGCTGGCTCCTAATGAATGCAGCGAGTGTACCTGCCACTTCAGCTATACAACATGGTACAGAAAATTCTATTTGAAAAAGCAACTGACGCCAAGAAAGAGGTATAGGTTAATGATGAGCGCACTAGAGACAGACTGCCTAGGTTGAAATTCCAGCTTCCCAAGACATGTGCCTGTGACCTTTGTCAAGTTAACTAATTTCTCTATGCCTCAGTTTCTCTTATCTGAAGCTAAGTATTATAAGAATACCCAGCCATGGATTTGCTGTAAAGTTGAAATGAGACAGGTAATCCCCACTCATCAAGCATGGCATCACACTCAATATGTTATCCACAAACAGAAGGCTCATCACACTATTCTGATTATAAAGAACTATCAATGAATTTTTGTCTCTTCTGGAAAACTAGAGCTACTGAAAATATTAGCTATTTCTAATCACCATAAAAACTAATCCAAAAGGCACTGAAATCCTCAAAGACACAGAATCTCTGAGCACCTACCATAATCCAGAAAAACAGCCTATTATCCTGCTAAATCCTCGCAACAGGCCAGTGAATTAGGTATTATCATCTCCAAATTAAAGATGAAGCTAAAACTCAGATAAATAATCACAGCTAAAATGGAGGAAGAGCTGTGAGTTAAACACCATCTCCTTCACTCCCAAATCTATATCCACACATGAGATCAGGTTATTCCCCTTGGTGTCTGATACTAGCATATCTCACTGAATGTATGCCAATGAAAACACTGAAGAACGGCAACAAAATAAACCAAGATTGCATAATCAATAAGTATGTGCACATGTGTCTTTGTTAAGAAAGCCTAAACTATGGCTCATTTATTTAAAGCAACATTCAATTAGACAAATAACACCATAAACACATAATTTAGATAGTCTCTTAATACGTCTTGGCAAGGGAAGATCCAATACCATCTTTCTCCAATCTTACAAGATTCAGAATCCTGTACCCAGATGTTTTCTCAGTGTTACATTACTACCACCTTGAAAACTGAGCCCTCTCAGACATTGCTAGTGAAAATTTTAAATGGTTGAGTCACTGTGGAAAGCAGTTAGACAGTTTCTTAAGAGGTATACATGTTATTAAACATTGGTTTTTCTCTTGGTAAAAAAAAAAAACTAAATATGCATTTACAATATGACCTAGCAACTATACTCTTGAGCATTTATCCCAGATAAATAAAATTTGTGTGCACACAAAAACTTGTAATATGAACACTCATTGCACCTTTATTCATTATAGCCCCTAACTAGAGTCGGACATGACTGAGCGACTTCATTTTCACTTTTCACTTTCACACATTGGAGAAGGAAATGGCAACCCACTCCAGCGTTCTTGCCTGGAGAATCCCAGGGACTGCAGAGCCTGATGGGCTGCCGTCTATGGGATCGTACAGAGTCGGAGACAACTGAAGCGACTCAGCAACAGCAGCAGAAACAACCCAAACGTTCTTCAAGGGATGAATGCTTAAACAAACTCAGATACAACCATATTACAGATCAGTACTGTTCAATAAACAGAGATGAACTTATTGATATATGCAACAATTTGTGTGGACCTTGAGGCATTATTCTTAGTTTAAAAAAAAGCCAATCTCAAAAAGTCTTATACAGTATAATTCTAATTAGATACCATCTTCAAAATGACTAAATTATAGAGATGGAGAACAGAAAAGTAGTTACCAGAGGCCAGGAACAGTGGAGTGATTGGTGAATGTATAAAGGAATAGCTTAGGGAAGGGCCTTTATGGTGGTAAACAGTTCATATCATGATTATGGAGGTGGTGACATGAATCTATGCATAGGATTAAATTGCACAGAAATACATATATACATACACACTAGAGCGTGTACAGACAGAACAAGGCATGTGCCAATGTCAGTGTTCTGGTGTCGATACTGTATTACAGCTACAAAAGATGTCATCATTGAGGGAGATGGGTGAGGGGAACACTGGCCTCTTCATGTACCAGTAACTTTCAGTGAGTCCATAATGATAATTAATTCCAGAGTAAAAGTAAAAGAACAAAATACCAAGCAGTTTTTTAGCTTATCCTTATATGGAACCTTCTAAACAGCCTGAGCAACATTCTTCCCTTAATGAGGCTGCGATTGTCCCAAAACTCAATACTAGCAGCAGCCTGGCAACTAGACTCCCTGTCAACTAACTCACCATCCAATTTTCCATCACGGATTTTATAAGGGAAGACAATGAAAACACAAACGTATTAACACAGCCATAATAATAATACTGTTAGCTGCTCAGCTGTGTCTGACTCTTTGCAACCCTATGGACTGTAGCCCTCCAGGCTCCTCTGTCCATGGAATTCTCCAGGCAAGAATACTGGAGTGGGTAGCCATTCCCTTCTTCCCAACCCAGGGACTGAACCTGGGTCTCCTGAATTGCAGGAAGATCCTTTACGGTATTGCCACCAGGGAAGCCCAACATAACCACANGCCCTCCAGGCTCCTCTGTCCATGGAATTCTCCAGGCAAGAATACTGGAGTGGGTAGCCATTCCCTTCTTCCCAACCCAGGGACTGAACCTGGGTCTCCTGAATTGCAGGAAGATCCTTTACGGTATTGCCACCAGGGAAGCCCAACATAACCACAGGCTCTGGCTTTCAGTAATGCCATTCCCTCAGTGCCCAGTGCTTGGGGATCTCTACCCAAGTGAGCAAGGCCATGAATACATCTCGACTTGGAAGCAATCGACTCTGCCTGAAAAGGTCAGGAGAGGCTTCTTCCAAGAAGGGAAACTGGAGATGAGTTTGAAGGTTAAGAAGAATGTCACCTGGCAGAACTGGAAAGAAAGAGCATTCCAGGAAGTGACAGGCCTGGGACAACACCCCAAATTTAGAGAGCTGCAAGGAAGGGGGAAGAGGGTGTGACAAAGGTGCAACGTAGCCGTGGGAAGGAAGGGGCACAAGGCCTTACAAGCCCACAGTGACGTGTCATAAGCAGAAAGTTTTCAAGTTCAAAGTTACACATCCACCATAAACCACTGAGGACAGGAGGCCTCTTAACACTTCTCTCTTATTTTGTTTAAGATACCTACATAATACTTCTTTTCCTCACATGTGTATCTTCCGCTAGTTAATATAAACAAGATATCATGGTTCTAACAATTCTCCCAATAATTACGATAATGTGGTGCTTTGTCAGTTTGTCTTCTGACTAAGCAAAGCAAGCAGATTTTGGGGGGAAGTAAAATTAAGCCAAGGAGGAAAGATATCAAAATCACCACCCCAAATTATACAGTAAAGCTAATCTCATTAACATATTCTATGTATATTTATTTTTATCCAATCTTACCTTTTCTCAAAGCTTGCTTATTCTCTAAAAATAAATATAAGCTATGTTTTAAGTTAGTAAACTGGAAAAAAAGTAAGTGTTCAGGGAGTGAGTAAAAATACAGAGGAATTCTGCCACAAGGAACCAATAATTCTTGATTTAAATTTAACAGCTTTGTTCACTGTGGCAGTAAAGTATTAATGGCATTGCAAAGTTGAATTCACATGGGCAGTAATTCACAATCTCTGGAACAGAGTCTTTATTTTATGTCAAGTCATTACATCAGTAAAAGTTACCAAAAATAAACCCATTTGACTTTCAGTATTTTAGACAATAAAGAGAGTCTTTTCTCCCAATGTCAAGTTAGCTTTGAAATATGCAGGCTTATGAACAGTGAAAATCTCCATGACATCAAAGAAATGTACACCCTATCTCATAACTAACAAATATGATTCTGTTTCTTATAGTTTGTGAGGTGTCTTCTGTTCTTTGAATTAACCTAAAACCCCAAGTATGAAATACACCCTTTGTGCTGAATGAGGTCAGCTCCATGTTCAGCACTTTAGATTGTTTTCAAATGTGCTTTGGCCCAGAATCGGTCAATCACTCTGCAATGACCATAGCATATGGTACACAAAGTCGTGGGATCCCCTGTCTACCTGAGGAGGGCAGAAGGAGGCAAGCAATTCTAGGGGGATACAGGGATGCCACTTAAAGGTCAAACATCAGGGTGGGTCATTCACCTACAAGAAGTACTTAACGCACCAGCCCCCACCTCCCCAGCTTATAAGGAAGGAAGGAACCAACTACCTTCACATCTAATAAACCATGGACTTAATTAGGAATAAGTCTTATTCCTTTTGTGCTTCCCTGGTGGCTCAAACAGTAAAGAATCTGCATGCAGTGCAGGAGACTTGGGTTCGATCTCTGGGTCAGGAAGATTCCCTGGAGAAAGGAATGGCTACCCACTCCAGTATTCCTACTTGGAGGATCCCATGGACAGAGGATCCTGGCAAGCTACAGTCCATGGGGCTGCATAGTTGGACTCATCTGAACAACTAACAGCTGGAGTCTTATGTCTTTTCATGTTCTCAGTTCCTACAATGCTGCTCTATGTTTTTGGACTAAAGGAGTGACTGACTGAATGGATGCATTGGTGCAATGCAAAAAACAGTTAAAAGATGGTGCAACAGATTATTAATTCACTTATTTTTTTGTTATAAACATTTATCAGGTGCTTGTTATGAGCCAAACCACATGGCAGGTAATAAGAAAAAGACAATAGGAGATAGCAGATACATGACAGCAGGGAAAAAATAGGACGAAAGAGAGAAGAAAGGGAAAAGGATTAAGGTTGGTCCTAACAAATGTCATGATTTCAAACTGATACACTGGTTCCAGGACAGAAGGAGATACTTTAAAAATTCTATCCCTGGGAAGAGGCTGATGTCCTGTGGGGAGAATATGCAATGTCTAAAGGCCAAAGACTAACGCACATACAACAGGCCTTCATCATCACTGTGAGGCTGGAAGCGTTAAAAATCTCATTTCAGAAGTATTTATTAATCCTGAACAAGAGCTCAGATGAAAGGGATGTGGGGAGGGGGCCTGGCAGTTTCTCAGAATCAGTGGACTCTCTGTGGTGTCCGGTTTAAGTCTCTCACTTAGATAGGATCCCTTACCCTATGTAAATTGGCCCCCTACTTAAGAGCCAGGGGTCATTTTCTCTGTGGTCAGTTTGTCTTAACCACAGGGATTCTTAAAGAGGCTTAAGCCACACAATTTCAAAGGCACGGTTTTGCTTCAAATTCAGTTCAGCACAGTCAAAGAATAGATTACCATCCCAAAAGGATTTTGAGCTATCGTGAACAAAAGAATGGAACTTAACCAGGAAAAACCTGGGGGGAAAACAGGACATTTGGTCATCCCAGCCTGGTGGCAGCTTGCACAAAGGATGCAACGTTAAAAATAGAATCAACAAACATTCACGTGGAGATGGTATCTAGAAACTGGACAAAGACTGATGGCATCCCTCCCCTGAAAGGACCTTGAAGGAGGAAGCTAGAGACCACAGGCATGCATGCACACAGCAAGACATTTGGAGAAATGTTTCAGAGGAGAGAAAAAAAAAAAAAAAGCCCTTGGTTTTGCTATTTCACCTACATTCAATATCCCTGGTTACAGAGTAGGAGGGAGCATGGGACAAAGAAAGGTTATTAAAGGGTAAATAGACTATTCTCTGGTCTCAGGGACATTTACTCCTAGCTTATACTGCTCTTTGGGCACTTGGCCCCACCGCTTGCAGACCCATTCTCCTTGCAGGGTTCATTAAGCACAGAGGCCCGTACAAACCAGTCCTTTTTCTCTATCAGAAGTTCTGAATTTCACTCCCAAGTTTCAACTGACAATGGATGGAAGTGAAATGGATGAATTCAGACATTTAATATTCAGGTTCCCTAGAGTTTAGAATCCCAAATTCCAGAATCACCACATATCCTTAAATCTCAAAAGAATCATGGGCATCTCTAATACAGATATACCCCTGAGACTTAATCTTCATTCTGCTAAATGCTAGGTAGTTAGAATAGGAAAAAGGAGGCCAGAATGACAGTGGCTGAAAGACAAGGAAGGGAAAAGCCCGTGAAAATAGAACAAAGGAAGGTCCGAGGACAGGAGTGAGGACCTCGGGTAGAACAAACGACACTCCTGGCCGTAAATCCACCATCCAAACCATCAAGCTCCCGGATCTCTTTCTATATGTTTCTCCTCCCCCGGGCCTGCCCTATGTAAACTGGGCTAGCCAGGAGTCTGTTTCTTCTGCCTGAGGTCCTCACTCCGGTCCTCGGACCTTCCTTTGTTCTATTTCATGGGCTTTTCCCGTCCCTGTCTTTTAGCCACCACCATTCTGCACTCCTTTATCCTATTCTAACTACCTGACAATTCCAACCTGATTCCCATAATACAGACATAGGTCATATCTCTTTCTATGAAGTGTTGCAGGAGGGTGAGGATGATACAGCCCTGTGCGTACCTGTGGGAGCCACTGAGCCTCCAACACACAGGAGTACGTCTAGAAAGAGACCAGAATAGAAGCCAGGACTGATGGAGGCAGAACATCACCTTACCATTCCATGAATGTATCTGTCATGAGTCTTCTCAATAAATGAGCCATGTTTTCTTGTTTAATCTTTTAATTGGGACTTTATCTTACATCTCTGCCTGAATGAAGGATATTCTAAAAAGGCTGCCTGAATATACACTTATAAAGGACAAAGACTGCTTTTTTTGGAAAAGCACTATATACAAGCAGGTGTTTATTACTCTGAATCAGTGGTTCTTGAACTGTGAGTTGTGTCTCATTTACGGTTCCTAAAATGGCTCGTGAAATTGACTTTTTGAATGGAATAAAATGCAAGGGAATGAAATAGAATGGAAAGGAAAATATTAGAATGTATCACATACTATCAAGCTATTATTTGGTGAAACTTTTATAGTGCTGACCCAAGACTTGGTTTTTAAAATAAAAAACCACTACTTTGGATGATGTCAAACTGCTCCTGCATTTTGAAAAATATGACATACTATTCATAGCATTCATATTATTCTGAATTTCTCACTCCATTACAATGCTTCAGAATCATTTCAGCTATAATTAGACAATGTCTCAAATCCTTCACAGGTTAGTCTCAAGAAAAAGAACACTAATAAAATGGGTTGAGGCTTTACAACCACATTCCTCGTCCCTGAGGCATGGACCAGCAAATGGAAGAAGGTGTAAATCCACCATCCAAACCATCAAGCTCCTGTATCTCTTAAAGCAATCTGTTCCAAAGACATGGCATCCTGACCCCATGAACCGTGGGACAGACCCAATGAACCACAGAAGGGTTTTTACTAATATTTTTAAATGACTTTAAAAAATTATAATAGATAAAATATGTAAGACCAGAAAAATAAAGTAAGTGTACTCTAAAATAAATATATCAAGTATGTTTCAAAAATCTCCATGTGTATTATGTTTTTAGTAAGAAAAAACGCCTGACCTATGATTCAATCAAGCATCTCAGAATATCAGTAATACTTCATGATAAAAAAAAATTACTTCCATAATTTTCTTAATCAGTATTTATCCTTGATTGCTGCAAAACTTATTTCATCCTTAGAGCATACATACACAAATAAACTTTAAATAAAAATAAAATATTTAATAAATTCCTTTCTGTATAATTCACTCTTTCTACATCTTTAATCAACTTTGCTTTAATGAAGGCATAATTATTCTAATTGGGGCTCTTTAAATTGATCCTTTTACATTGCTAAAGTAAAAGTCAGTGTATTTTTCAAGTAAGTTTGAGTCAAGCTTAGTGATAAAGGTCATTGATTCAGGTGGACTAAACATTTAAAGTTATTTAAAAATCTCTAAAAGCATGCAAGTAAAAGGCTTATCATTATCTATTTAAGCTTTTCCTTCCTCTCCTTCTTCTTGTTTTTGTCAGAACTAGGGCATTAAGATATCCCTCTCTATCTATCCACACATCTCTCCATATAGCAACTAATCGTCTTTCTTTCTTTATACTTCCCTGAAGTAAAGTGAAGTCACGCAGTTGTGTCTGACTATTTATGACCCCATGGACTGTAGCCCACTAGGCTCCTCAGTCCATGGGATTTTCCAGGCATGAATACTGGAGTGGGTTGCCATTTCCTTCTCCAGGGGATCTTCCCGACCCAGGGATTGAACCTGGGTCTCCTGCATTGGAGGCAGACGCTTTACCGTCTGAGCCACCAGGGAAGCACACACACTTCCCTGACATAATACCATATATGTAGTAGGTACTTGAGAAAAAAAATTCTGAATTGAAAGATTGTAAAAGACGTTAAATTTATTCTAACATTGATTACACCCTAACTTATTTATTAATTTTATCCCCGAAAGCAAGTTATTTCTACCTCTACAACCTATCTTCTTTAATCAATAGGCAGCCATCAATCCAAGCATTGAATATTATATCCTCTCAATTGACAGCTTGCTGCCTTGATTAAGCTGCATGAAGACTATTATGCAAGGAATTCAAGAGCATAGAAAAAAGAAACTCAGCCATCAGAAATATTACAAACAAAAAACCTTCTAATTTTTTTTCCAAATGTTCTATAAAATTCCAATCATTTCTCTCATCAAAAAACTTAAATCACTCCAGATTATCCCCAATACATAATAATGAAAAACTGAATTTTGTTGTTTTCCCAGGAATATCTGAAAGACCAGTTGAAAAGACCAATGGGTACAGAAACTAACGTGAAACATCAACTATCCCTATCAATTCCCTTACACATTCATCTTAATTACAGGCTATCTTCCCCCAAATAATCATCTAAATCTACAGCCAAAAGGAGAAAACCCAGCGTTAGACAGCAGTCAAAAGTAATCATATTTTTCTCTTGTGTCATACACCATTGCCACAGGTATAAAGCAGAATTATTTGGACCAGTTTCCAAAGATGTCACTGTAAATTAAACATACTCGCAAAAATTTTTATCTCATTGTGGTTTCATATCAATAGTTTGCAAAATTTCAAAGTTCTGAAGAAACTGAGAATGGAATAAATGAAACTTGTTTTATGTCTGTTTTCATACGTTAAAAAAAAAAGCATAGAAACTATGAAGAATAGCAACACAGAAAAAGCCATTATCTGCTCTAGATTTTTCTTTGTGGTTTATTTCATGTCTCCAATCCCAGGCTGGCTTGTAAATCACTCGGCCTAAAATCACGGCACAATTCCCACTCCTGCAGACAAGTACAATGCACTCAGGGAACACAAAATAATTTTTATTAGTTTAATCCAGACACTTATGAAAAGATAAGCCTGCTATGAAATGCCATAATTCATTCACTTATTCACATATGCATGTAACACCAGCTATGTGTCAAGCCCTCTGCTGGAGGATGATGTTGGGGAGGAGATGTGCCTCCACTCCTCCAAGTTTATAATCAGGTGGGAGACAAAAGACCAGATACAAACAACCAGAGGTCAAGGTCAAATGCTGTAAATAGCACTACAATGAAATAAACAAGATTCTCTAAGAGGCAAGAAGAGGTCGATTATCCCTGGTTTATGTGATCAGGCAGGGTTTTTTTGCAGCAGATCACATTTAGATTGGCTTTTGAAGGATGAAGAGGGTTTTGAAAAGCAATGGATGGATAATTTGAAAAATGAGAAGAGAATGCTGACACTCCTCAGAGGTCTAGTACATATGCTAACACCAGGCTATGGGCTTTTATGTATGGTATCTCATAATCCTTTTTCAATGGGGAAGGACAACAGGATTCAGCTACAGGATCTGAGAAGAAGCAAAAAGGCAGGCAAGGTGAGAGGAATACAAGGATATCTCCAGTGTTAATAAGCCAAAAAGTCTGAACTTCAACAGAAAGAAAAATGGAACTCAGTACTTCAGTTCCCTCATCTGTATAATGGGCCTAACAGCTATACCTGCCTTGCAGGCTTTTCATATGATCAGTGCATGGAATAATATACATAAAATCTTTTACTCACTGTTTGGCACAAAATCAACACTCAGTTCAGGGTTAGCCACCAGCATCATCTACTCCTAGACTAAATAATTCCCTCCCTACCATCATCCTCCAAATGACATGGTTTCTAAGACACTTGCCCACTTCTTGGCCTACTTCAACCTGCCAACATCCTCCTAAGATATGGTTTATCCAAAAAGGAACCAACATACTCTCAGTGGTTTGGCTGGAATATGATACAGAAGGACAATTATTGCCCGAATTCTCGACAATGAATAGAGAGAACAGGTTATGGTCCCTTTGATAGAGCCAGTGTAGAATGACCAGGAGGGAATCTGCAGATGAAATGTTACAATTTAAACATTCAGGTAACACACGTAGAGATCAAGGATGAATACTACAAGGGCAGAATACCATACAGGAAGAGGCCATGAATGATCACCGACTCCAAATAGCTTAGAGAAACTCATTACATGTCCAGATTCTGAAAGAAGCCACTCGAAGCATTCCTGGCCATACCCAGGTCCACCACAACTGCCTACCCTACAAGAAGCTGGCAGCAGCAGCAGCTCCTGTAACCAATCAATACACATTCAAAACCAGGGCCTCAGGGATTCAGAAAACAACCGCAAATGGCAATGGAGTCTAGTTACCTCTAACTAACAAAGAAGCTACGTCTTGCATGCAAAGTAGGAAGCATGAAAATAACCCCCAAAAGGCATGATTCCTTTGAATAAAACCATTATGAGCCCCCAAAGCAAGGCAGTCTGTTACAAGAAAAAAGAGGTTCTACTTTCAGTGATCCCAATAATCCCAAAAGAAGTAACCATTAATCCCAATAGCAGTAACCATTAATCCCAATAGCAGGCACTCCCATCATTTCTTTATGCTGCACTGTCATCAGAAGTATCATTTTTGAAATATTAAGGACAACCTGTGGATAAGACACAGCTTAGGAAAAGGACAGAGCTAAGTCTAACCTTAAAATATGGGAGAAAGCAATTTCATTTTATCTAACCTAAAATGAGAGGGACAGGGAAAAGCATCCAATTAAATTCAGCAGCAGGCTGATAATTCTGTAGCGTGGTGTGACAAAACAGTACATGCTTTACAGGTTAACAGTGATAATTAAAAGTTTTCGGGGGGGAGAGGTGTGGAATCAAAGCCATACAATTAAGAGAACCAATAAAGGTATGCTGAAAGGATAGTAAAGTCATTGATGAGGAGGAACAAAGAAATAGCAGAGTCAGGCGGCTTGAAGAGAGAAGAGACGCCACTGAGAGAGCGATTGATGGCTAGACCATGCAGCTCACCACTGAATAAAGAGAGGATGTTAGTTGCGGGAAAAGTCAAGGAATCAAGGGACTGTTAGAGTTTCCAACAGCTCCAACCAAACCTAAAAGCTTCTCCCAAGGAACAGTTTACAGAACAAAGAAAATTTTTAGAGTATCTCTAGATTTCAGTTACGATCCCATTCAACCTCCTCGTGGTTAAGAAGAGGAAGACACGGCCCAAGTGACCTGCCTAAGGCTGCCGAGTTAAGGTACTACCTGAGCAGAGACTGGACACCCAGCTCCCAAATCCAAATTCACTGCTCTTCCTTCCTAATGACCTTATCCAAGAATAAAAATTAATATAGCTAGAATTCTCTCAAGAAAAAATCAAAGCTAATCTTCATGGTTGTAATGAAAGATACAAGTAGATTAGTTGGAATAACAACCCAGTCACTTCAAGGCGCTATGATCTGCCCTCGAACAGGAAGCTCTGAAAAGCAGAAACACTGACACCTCTACTGGTCACCTGTAAGATACTGTCCTTCATGCCAAGCAGCCCCTGTCCAGACTGCCCCCAGCTCTTATATGCTTGCTTCTCAGCATCTTAGGATGTCCCACACAAAGCTCTGAGGCTGAGCTCCTGGGGTTTTTGCATCATTCCTGAAGATTATTTTTGGGTCTTCTAGCCAGTCTATTTTTTCTCAGAAATAAAACATAAATATTCAGGATTTTAAGTTGCTGTAAATTAGCACAAAACACACAGAAATAGAGTCTTAAGGCTTTATTCAAACTCCCTATTCACCTATTCTCCACAAATGAAAAACTAAGCTTAGAATCATCCTAATTGATGGTTTACAAGAAATAGTAATGTAGAGACAAACATACATGGACGATTGTTTTTGCCTTGTGTTTCAGCTTCTCCCTAGCAGCTGCGGAAAATCTCTAGGAAACAAAGAAGGTTTTGAGAGGATTCTCTTTTGAGTTCTGCTGGCAGCCTTCCAATGCACAAAGCCACAAAGAGGCTAACAATAGAGACAGGTATTCAGAATCTGCATTAATACCTGACCTGAAGCAGGAACAGCACACATCTATACACCTGGTTTACAGGAGGCTCTACAACTGGTGCAAAAATCTAGTTCTTCTTACACATCCTGTCTTCCTCCAAAACTCCTCTAAGCATCTGCAACAGTCTCTACCCTGAAGGGCAGAGCCAGTACTGCGAAACCCAGGATCTCTGTTACACCCTGCCTGGAGGAAGCATCCTGCATCATTGATCACAGCATTCAGCCTCTTAGATCCCAACCCAGACACAGCAGCTTTATTTGCAAAGCTCAAGGTTCTCAGAGTTTTTTATGTTCAGCTCCTCCAAAAAAATCCTAAATGCCACCACTATCCTTTAACTATAAAGAACAACAGAAAAAAAGTCTATAGTGCCACATATATATCATAAGATTGCTCCAAAAAGAACATAAACTGGGATGGTTTGTTTCATGTGTCGACTAGGCTAAGCTATGGTATCTAGTTATCCAATCAAATACTAATCTAATCAAAACTAACTGCTCTGAAGATATTTTATGGATATGGTGACACCTATAACATGATGACTTTAATACAGTTATTCTAGATCATGTGAGTGGGGCCTCATCCAACCATAGGAAGGCCTTAACAAAAACACTGAGGTCCTGAAGAAACTCTGCCTCGAGATTTGCAGTATCAATTCTCGTCCAAGGGTTTCCTTATATATAGAGAGAGAGATAACATAAATACAAAGATAGATATACAAATCTCCTACCAGTTCAAGTTCTCTGGAAAGCCCCATTGCTGATATATAATCCAGTTCCATATTTGTATCACTGCAAACCCATTAAAATCAACTGTAAACTCAAATGCTGATGGGAGGCCAAGGAGGTAACGTCACTGGGAAGGAGTGGGTGGTAGACATCAGATAGCAATACACAGGCTGCCTTAGTGCCCGGAAGACATGAGGAAGTTGCTGGGAATTACACTGAATGGTGGATACGTCTGCCTACAGGAGATGGCAGTGCTGCCAGGCTCCCATGGGGGAATCAGTGCCAGTAGATGTTCCATTTGTTAAAAAGAAGCCAGAAATCCACACTTTTAAAAGTTAACCCCCCCACCCCAGTCAAATTTAAAGCATCCTATAATCCAGTCCTTTGGAGATCAAATAAAACAAGTCCGTGAGCCAGAAGAGAGAGAGAAGGAAAACCAGCTCTACGGATTCTACATACATTAATTCATTTAGTCTTGAAAACATTGTCATAAGCAGGTACTCAGTTCAGTTCAGTCGCTCAGTCGTGTCCGACTCTTTGTGACCCCATGAATCGCAGCACGCCAGATACAATGCACTCAGGGAACACAAAATAATTTTTATTAGTTTAATCCAGACACTTATGAAAAGATAAGCCTGCTATGAAATGCCATAATTCATTCACTTATTCACATATGCATGTAACACCAGCTATGTGTCAAGCCCTCTGCTGGAGGATGATGTTGGGGAGGAGATGTGCCTCCACTCCTCCAAGTTTATAATCAGGTGGGAGACAAAAGACCAGATACAAACAACCAGAGGTCAAGGTCAAATGCTGTAAATAGCACTACAATGAAATAAACAAGATTCTCTAAGAGGCAAGAAGAGGTCGATTATCCCTGGTTTATGTGATCAGGCAGGGTTTTTTTGCAGCAGATCACATTTAGATTGGCTTTTGAAGGATGAAGAGGGTTTTGAAAAGCAATGGATGGATAATTTGAAAAATGAGAAGAGAATGCTGACACTCCTCAGAGGTCTAGTACATATGCTAACACCAGGCTATGGGCTTTTATGTATGGTATCTCATAATCCTTTTTCAATGGGGAAGGACAACAGGATTCAGCTACAGGATCTGAGAAGAAGCAAAAAGGCAGGCAAGGTGAGAGGAATACAAGGATATCTCCAGTGTTAATAAGCCAAAAAGTCTGAACTTCAACAGAAAGAAAAATGGAACTCAGTACTTCAGTTCCCTCATCTGTATAATGGGCCTAACAGCTATACCTGCCTTGCAGGCTTTTCATATGATCAGTGCATGGAATAATATACATAAAATCTTTTACTCACTGTTTGGCACAAAATCAACACTCAGTTCAGGGTTAGCCACCAGCATCATCTACTCCTAGACTAAATAATTCCCTCCCTACCATCATCCTCCAAATGACATGGTTTCTAAGACACTTGCCCACTTCTTGGCCTACTTCAACCTGCCAACATCCTCCTAAGATATGGTTTATCCAAAAAGGAACCAACATACTCTCAGTGGTTTGGCTGGAATATGATACAGAAGGACAATTATTGCCCGAATTCTCGACAATGAATAGAGAGAACAGGTTATGGTCCCTTTGATAGAGCCAGTGTAGAATGACCAGGAGGGAATCTGCAGATGAAATGTTACAATTTAAACATTCAGGTAACACACGTAGAGATCAAGGATGAATACTACAAGGGCAGAATACCATACAGGAAGAGGCCATGAATGATCACCGACTCCAAATAGCTTAGAGAAACTCATTACATGTCCAGATTCTGAAAGAAGCCACTCGAAGCATTCCTGGCCATACCCAGGTCCACCACAACTGCCTACCCTACAAGAAGCTGGCAGCAGCAGCAGCTCCTGTAACCAATCAATACACATTCAAAACCAGGGCCTCAGGGATTCAGAAAACAACCGCAAATGGCAATGGAGTCTAGTTACCTCTAACTAACAAAGAAGCTACGTCTTGCATGCAAAGTAGGAAGCATGAAAATAACCCCCAAAAGGCATGATTCCTTTGAATAAAACCATTATGAGCCCCCAAAGCAAGGCAGTCTGTTACAAGAAAAAAGAGGTTCTACTTTCAGTGATCCCAATAATCCCAAAAGAAGTAACCATTAATCCCAATAGCAGTAACCATTAATCCCAATAGCAGGCACTCCCATCATTTCTTTATGCTGCACTGTCATCAGAAGTATCATTTTTGAAATATTAAGGACAACCTGTGGATAAGACACAGCTTAGGAAAAGGACAGAGCTAAGTCTAACCTTAAAATATGGGAGAAAGCAATTTCATTTTATCTAACCTAAAATGAGAGGGACAGGGAAAAGCATCCAATTAAATTCAGCAGCAGGCTGATAATTCTGTAGCGTGGTGTGACAAAACAGTACATGCTTTACAGGTTAACAGTGATAATTAAAAGTTTTCGGGGGGGAGAGGTGTGGAATCAAAGCCATACAATTAAGAGAACCAATAAAGGTATGCTGAAAGGATAGTAAAGTCATTGATGAGGAGGAACAAAGAAATAGCAGAGTCAGGCGGCTTGAAGAGAGAAGAGACGCCACTGAGAGAGCGATTGATGGCTAGACCATGCAGCTCACCACTGAATAAAGAGAGGATGTTAGTTGCGGGAAAAGTCAAGGAATCAAGGGACTGTTAGAGTTTCCAACAGCTCCAACCAAACCTAAAAGCTTCTCCCAAGGAACAGTTTACAGAACAAAGAAAATTTTTAGAGTATCTCTAGATTTCAGTTACGATCCCATTCAACCTCCTCGTGGTTAAGAAGAGGAAGACACGGCCCAAGTGACCTGCCTAAGGCTGCCGAGTTAAGGTACTACCTGAGCAGAGACTGGACACCCAGCTCCCAAATCCAAATTCACTGCTCTTCCTTCCTAATGACCTTATCCAAGAATAAAAATTAATATAGCTAGAATTCTCTCAAGAAAAAATCAAAGCTAATCTTCATGGTTGTAATGAAAGATACAAGTAGAAGATTAGTTGGAATAACAACCCAGTCACTTCAAGGCGCTATGATCTGCCCTCGAACAGGAAGCTCTGAAAAGCAGAAACACTGACACCTCTACTGGTCACCTGTAAGATACTGTCCTTCATGCCAAGCAGCCCCTGTCCAGACTGCCCCCAGCTCTTATATGCTTGCTTCTCAGCATCTTAGGATGTCCCACACAAAGCTCTGAGGCTGAGCTCCTGGGGTTTTTGCATCATTCCTGAAGATTATTTTTGGGTCTTCTAGCCAGTCTATTTTTTCTCAGAAATAAAACATAAATATTCAGGATTTTAAGTTGCTGTAAATTAGCACAAAACACACAGAAATAGAGTCTTAAGGCTTTATTCAAACTCCCTATTCACCTATTCTCCACAAATGAAAAACTAAGCTTAGAATCATCCTAATTGATGGTTTACAAGAAATAGTAATGTAGAGACAAACATACATGGACGATTGTTTTTGCCTTGTGTTTCAGCTTCTCCCTAGCAGCTGCGGAAAATCTCTAGGAAACAAAGAAGGTTTTGAGAGGATTCTCTTTTGAGTTCTGCTGGCAGCCTTCCAATGCACAAAGCCACAAAGAGGCTAACAATAGAGACAGGTATTCAGAATCTGCATTAATACCTGACCTGAAGCAGGAACAGCACACATCTATACACCTGGTTTACAGGAGGCTCTACAACTGGTGCAAAAATCTAGTTCTTCTTACACATCCTGTCTTCCTCCAAAACTCCTCTAAGCATCTGCAACAGTCTCTACCCTGAAGGGCAGAGCCAGTACTGCGAAACCCAGGATCTCTGTTACACCCTGCCTGGAGGAAGCATCCTGCATCATTGATCACAGCATTCAGCCTCTTAGATCCCAACCCAGACACAGCAGCTTTATTTGCAAAGCTCAAGGTTCTCAGAGTTTTTTATGTTCAGCTCCTCCAAAAAAATCCTAAATGCCACCACTATCCTTTAACTATAAAGAACAACAGAAAAAAAGTCTATAGTGCCACATATATATCATAAGATTGCTCCAAAAAGAACATAAACTGGGATGGTTTGTTTCATGTGTCGACTAGGCTAAGCTATGGTATCTAGTTATCCAATCAAATACTAATCTAATCAAAACTAACTGCTCTGAAGATATTTTATGGATATGGTGACACCTATAACATGATGACTTTAATACAGTTATTCTAGATCATGTGAGTGGGGCCTCATCCAACCATAGGAAGGCCTTAACAAAAACACTGAGGTCCTGAAGAAACTCTGCCTCGAGATTTGCAGTATCAATTCTCGTCCAAGGGTTTCCTTATATATAGAGAGAGAGATAACATAAATACAAAGATAGATATACAAATCTCCTACCAGTTCAAGTTCTCTGGAAAGCCCCATTGCTGATATATAATCCAGTTCCATATTTGTATCACTGCAAACCCATTAAAATCAACTGTAAACTCAAATGCTGATGGGAGGCCAAGGAGGTAACGTCACTGGGAAGGAGTGGGTGGTAGACATCAGATAGCAATACACAGGCTGCCTTAGTGCCCGGAAGACATGAGGAAGTTGCTGGGAATTACACTGAATGGTGGATACGTCTGCCTACAGGAGATGGCAGTGCTGCCAGGCTCCCATGGGGGAATCAGTGCCAGTAGATGTTCCATTTGTTAAAAAGAAGCCAGAAATCCACACTTTTAAAAGTTAACCCCCCCACCCCAGTCAAATTTAAAGCATCCTATAATCCAGTCCTTTGGAGATCAAATAAAACAAGTCCGTGAGCCAGAAGAGAGAGAGAAGGAAAACCAGCTCTACGGATTCTACATACATTAATTCATTTAGTCTTGAAAACATTGTCATAAGCAGGTACTCAGTTCAGTTCAGTCGCTCAGTCGTGTCCGACTCTTTGTGACCCCATGAATCGCAGCACGCCAGGCCTCCCTGTCCATCACCAACTCCCAGAGTTCATTCAAACTCATGTACATTGAGTCGGCGATGCCATCCAGCCATCTCATCCTCGGTCGTCCCCTCCTCCTCCTGCCCCCAATCCCTCCCAGCATCAGAGTCTTTTCCAATGAGTCAACTCTTCGCACGAGGCGGCCAAAGTACTGGAGTTTCAGCTTCAGCATCAGTCCTTCCGATGAACATCCAGGGCTGATCTCCTTTAGAGTGGACAGGCTGGACCTCCTATACTACTAGTATGCTATTTTTGCAGATGAGGAAACTGAAGCATGGTCACATGACTAGGAAGTGGGACGGCCGCGGCCAGGATGTCAATTCTGACAGAAGCCACAGACAATTTTGCTTATTTTTTGTCCACAGTTCTCATCCTGAAAACCTTGAAACTCTGACTTTTCATTTCTGGATATTACAATAGGCTCATAAAGACAGTCATAGAAACTTTACAGGTGGAGAAAATGTGACACAGAAAACTAAAGACATATTGAAGGGTTCACCCAAGTAGTCAAGCCAACAATTCAACAGATGCCTCTCTCCTCTGCCTTTCAACTCAGAAGGTACACCATTCTCAGGGAAGCTAATCACTATTGCATTTCTAACGAATGGCCTGGCTGGGCTTTTGTATTATTATAATTTATCAAGTTTTAAATTAAACATTTTAGTCACCGAAAAACAGTCAGTAGTAAATATGGTAACCCCAGAGAGTCCACCACTTAGTTTAAAAAACTAAATGCCACAAGTACAATAGAAAGCTCACCAGCATTTTTTTAATCACTTTACAGAAGAAACCAGAATCCTGAATTTTGTGTGTATCATCTACTTGTATGTGGCAGTGTTGACACTATTACTTCACATGCAAGTACAGAATGTAATACCACTTTGCATGCTTTCAAGCCTGAAGAAAATGGCACCATAAGGTATACATACACTTTGGCAACTTGTTTTTATTTTTTCACTGTGATGCATTTGACATTTATTTCTTTCTATACAATGTAACATTTCATTGTATGACAATAACACAGGTTATATATCCGTTTGTTATTAGATATCTATTTCACATTATGCACAAGGCAACAGAACACGTTTTTACATGTGTCTTCTTGTAGACAAGAGGTGACAATTATACTATGTTAATGAGTCAGACATATTAGGGAATTCTATATAATTTTGCAATTCTCCTGTAATTCTAAAATTAATTCAAAATAAAGTTTTGCTTTGTTTTTTTAAAGAACATTTTTTGAGGCTACTCAAAGGAATCCTTCCATATGACTGCAACACTTTATGGTAAGTATCAAACACAGATGAGGCTTCCATCGTCGGTGGGCACAAAGAGGCTGCCTCCTCAGCACCCAAGCCCAGAAATGTCACAACTCCACAATGTGAACGTGGCTGTTAAGAACACCTCAAATATCTGAGCTTACATATGGTCAAGTATGTTAAGTAAAATCAAAGCAATTCCTTGCATATTTATGAACCAAGACAGGAAGAAGCTATTTAAATTGAAAAGATAGCAAAGACTCACTAGAGTCTAAAAGCCTCTCAAGCTATAGCACCTCTCTGTATGTTATGACTTGTCTTTTTCTTAGGGTAAAACTGAATCTAAGAAACTCTATGCATTCGGGGCACATCTAAAAGTTTGAGGCCCCTTAAAGCATGCAAGGGGGAAAAAACTCTCTGAGTTCAAACATTTCTTCCTTCTCTTCTTATTCTTTCCAAAAGGGCAGATTCCTTGTGCTATGAGAAAATCGTGTTTACGTAAAGGTTCAGAGTGTGGGGCTAACAAGAGCTAATGCACTAAATCTAAGCCCAACCACCTCCCCTAGGAAGCCTGCCAGGACTAACCTCACTCGAACCACATCACTCAGCTCCCCCTCTCTCCCTTCGGACTTGCACATTTTCTTTGGCCTCAATCACTTAGCACTTGTGGATGTTTTGATTGGGATCATCTGTAAGTCCCTGTTATGTTGTTTTGTCTTCCTACACAGATTGTACACTTCTTGAGGCATTATGTCAGTGCATCAACAAGGGCAACTGCCAAAATATAGCAGAAAGAAGCCGAACTGGAAACTAGGAGAATGTTTCGTTTCCAGTAAGATCTCTGCAGCCACAGCCTAAGGATGTTATCATCTTTGGGGAGATTTAGATCCTTCAAACTCTTTCTTCCGTTTCTGAGACTATTGCTTCCCATTAGATTCTATTTATAGATCATCCATTCATTTCACTTTCTTCTACTGACAGTTTATTACATGCAAGATACAGGAACCCTGGGAGATTTAATCTTTGCCAATAAGAAACAAATGATTTTACTTTGCTGCCTCCCCAAGTATAAGTAGCTCAGTATCAACCAAAGATTACTTAATAAATGTTCATTCAAGCATCCAAGTGATGAAGCCAATGGCTGGGGAATAAACAAGCTCAGCAGATCCTTTATCTGAAGGGTGTTTTCTCTATCTAGCCTCCTCAATCATGGCCCACACTTGGGAACAGTTTGACATTTTAGCACCATATGGCTCAGTGAGGATCCAAAGGCCACACTAAAACCTGCCAGGCCGCCTGGCATTTCCCACACTTGCCCATGCGGGTGGCAGCAGGCACCCAGCTCACAGCTACAGCCTGAGTCAAGTCTGGGGAGACTGGGGGACCCTAGCGGATGCCAGGTCAGCAATAGCCAGAGCAGCAGCCCTTTGTGGTTCAGCACCATCACGCCAAAACTAATAATCTAATGCCCATTTGCCCAGATTTCTGGCACAGCTGTGAAAATACCCTGGTGGTTTTGGAACTACATGTCTTTTCATCAGAGGAATCTCATAATCGCACCCTACACCAGAATGCCATCTCTCTGAAGCACATCACGGTACACTCACTCTCCGAGAGATGCTTGCCAACATCAAGGAACCTACTGGGACTATCGGGACAGACAAAGAACCAAGATGTGAAAAAAGGGTTCCTACCCCCTAACAACCTCCTTTTCCGAAAGCCTGAGCTTCGTCATCAGAGATTTGTTTCCTGCTAGATTATAAAACACCTTTTGCTTGTTAAAATTTCAAGAAGTGCTGTACTTTGTAAGTTATAAAGTCAGACCTCTTCTTGTGCCTCTGTAAGAGCAGCTTGCTCTGCAATGAAACAATATTTATGTTGTGAGAAGGAACCATGTAGGAGCCAAGGGAGGGATGGGGCACCTGGCAGGGGACCAAGGTAGTAGGTGTCAGAGGGGAGGGAATGAGCCGCAGGAAAACGGTACAGGAAAAGGCGGGTGTAAACGGAAGACTCTACTCAAGGGTTGTAATGAGGGTGTTTTATAAACCTAAGTGTTAAGGATCAGGCTGTGATCAAGGAACCATGTCCCTAGGCAATGCTTTGCTCTAACTGGCCATGTCTCATTATTCCAGGCCTTAAAATCTCTCTTAAACAACACACACAGGCACATATACATGCACTAATAAGCTCCTATCCTAGACCTGAGATTGGTTCGGCTCACATAAAACCGACTACATGCAAGCATATGCTCTTCAGGAAAAGGGCCTCGGGGCTTGCGATAATGCAGTATTATATATTAAGAGATACAACAGAAGTCTTCTCGGTTTATAGTACCAAAACTGGCTATTCAGAGGATGAGAAATTCCAGAGAGACTTAGCATTCCTTACTTAATAACAGCTAATCTATATAAAAAACTAACACAGTCATTAAACAAGATCTTTATACTTCTTCAGGCTCACCTAATTTCATCCTTCTCTCTAGTAAGCTCTGCATTCTACTAGACATACATGTACTCCATGGATGATTTTAGAAACATGATTTGCATGGAAATGCTTATTTTCATCTGACTTAGACTCTAAAGTCAGAAGCCTAGGTCACAGCAGNCTTCAGGCTCACCTAATTTCATCCTTCTCGCTAGTAAGCTCTGCATTCTACTAGACATACATGTACTCCATGGATGATTTTAGAAACATGATTTGCATGGAAATGCTTATTTTCATCTGACAGACTCTAAAGTCAGAAGCCTAGGTCACAGCAGCCAAGTCAAAAAATTAAAACAAAGCAAGGGAGGGGCATGAGAGCAAGCGTGCAAAAATATGACAATTATTTGACATCATCTAAGTTCTCTTAAACTGCATACTTCATTAGAATGTGCTCAAATGTTTATTTCCAATATAGAAAGTGAAATAACTGGAAGATACAATATTCTAACAGGATAAAATATGCTTCCCTTAGTGAGTGGCCCATGTAACAAATCTGAAGATCTGACATCTAAAGTCACAATGTGTCAGTATTTATCAAACACTAACAACATCCATCAGTTTTTGCAGCAGGAATCCAAGGTGACATTACAGAGGGACTCAGCTTTGGGAAGCAGTTGGATATCAAATGCTTTGCCAGAAAGATTTTGTAAAATCAGCCTTTTCTACAGCTGGCAAGAGGAGGAGTTTTGAAATCTCCAACACAGAGCTACAGAAGTCCCAGAGTTTGGTCATCCTACAAAGAGTTTACCAAGCCTTTCCTTAACAAAGAGCCAAAAGTTGATCCCTTTCCTTTTTGGCTACCCCAACTTCAGGAGTACCAAACAAAAGTCAGGAATTTCAAGGAGATCTGAGCCTGGACTCTGCTATTACTAGAATAAACATTTTTAATTCCCCATAATTAATTTTTATGCATAACCATTTATAGATATATCAATCAGTACATGCATGTCACTTGACATTCTGGCTTCATCCACTTGACCTGTAACTTTTACCTTTTGGCTTCACAAAGACTAGACATTCTTATTGTTACTGGAGATTCTACCTAAAAATATGTTCTTTTGGAATGATTTTCAACCCATTTCCACGCCCAACACTTCCAAACACCCTCAAAGGTAATAGTCATCAGTTTGCCTATTTTCCCCCGTTCAGTATAAAATCAGTTAAACAATGTGAACTAAAATAAGAGAGTTATCTGGGAGGCATGGGAGCCTTCACAGAAAAGCCTTGAGTCAGCTCTAAACTGAATTTAACTACTTGTAGTTATAGGTGAAGAATCCACCCTTAACTACACAGAACAGTTCCCAGGAGCAAATATAGATTTGGACAAGCAGAAGCCTGCCATCAGGAGTCGGCTGGAAGGCCTCAATTTAATTATCTCTCCATCTTCTTATTCCATTCAACTTCCTTACTTTCCCACCTCATCTCACAGCCCCCACCAGGCTCTCCTCTCGGGCCTCCTACCATCCCTTTGTAGAAGCACACTCTCACTCTCCCTCCTCCGCACTCCCATGGCTAAATGTGCTCTGCTTGCTGTGTCTTGCTTTCAGCATCCAGCTTTCCAATGAACTGTCATGAATCAACATCTTTCACTAGAAATTTCTGTGGACAGTACTCTCCTATAGCAGCAGAAGAGCTAAAGAAAGTTCGCTCTTTTAAGACACATAAACCACAGACAAAACCAAAGAAGCTTCGTCGCCAGAGTCAAGAATACAGAACAGATTCTAGCAATGCAACTGATGCTAAACTTCAAAAGTCTGTCTCCCAGAGTATAGGCCGAGGGGTGTGGTGCAGAAAAAAAAACAGAAGCATGGCAAAGAATCAGGACCAACAGAGGGCCAGGTTCTTACCTTTGTTTGCCCCAGAACTCTTTGGCAATCTGGTAAAGTCTAGACATCACTTCTCAGAATAATCTTTTTAAAAGCATAAAAACACAGGACTTAAAAAGGAACACAACTGCACTGAAAGACAGTGATAAAATTATTTTACAAAAACAAATTCTGATACAGCTGCCTTCTTGCTTCTCTATTACAACAGTGAATAACAGGATGCAGTGGCATATTTCATAAGTACTATAATTCAAAGGCTAAATGCTACTATGATTTGTTGCCTACATTCACATTTAAAAGGAAATGCTAGATTTCACTTAGGGATTAGAGAAAATGAAGAATTTTTTTTTTTATAATTCCCCATAATTAATTTTTATGCATAACCATTTATAGATATATCAATCAGTACATGCATGTCACTTGACATTCTGGCTTCATCCACTTGACCTGTAACTTTTACCTTTTGGCTTCACAAAGACTAGACATTCTTATTGTTACTGGAGATTCTACCTAAAAATATGTTCTTTTGGAATGATTTTCAACCCATTTCCACGCCCAACACTTCCAAACACCCTCAAAGGTAATAGTCATCAGTTTGCCTATTTTCCCCCGTTCAGTATAAAATCAGTTAAACAATGTGAACTAAAATAAGAGAGTTATCTGGGAGGCATGGGAGCCTTCACAGAAAAGCCTTGAGTCAGCTCTAAACTGAATTTAACTACTTGTAGTTATAGGTGAAGAATCCACCCTTAACTACACAGAACAGTTCCCAGGAGCAAATATAGATTTGGACAAGCAGAAGCCTGCCATCAGGAGTCGGCTGGAAGGCCTCAATTTAATTATCTCTCCATCTTCTTATTCCACTCAACTTCCTTACTTTCCCACCTCATCTCACAGCCCCCACCAGGCTCTCCTCTCGGGCCTCCTACCATCCCTTTGTAGAAGCACACTCTCACTCTCCCTCCTCCGCACTCCCATGGCTAAATGTGCTCTGCTTGCTGTGTCTTGCTTTCAGCATCCAGCTTTCCAATGAACTGTCATGAATCAACATCTTTCACTAGAAATTTCTGTGGACAGTACTCTCCTATAGCAGCAGAAGAGCTAAAGAAAGTTCGCTCTTTTAAGACACATAAACCACAGACAAAACCAAAGAAGCTTCGTCGCCAGAGTCAAGAATACAGAACAGATTCTAGCAATGCAACTGATGCTAAACTTCAAAAGTCTGTCTCCCAGAGTACAGGCAGAGGGGTGTGGTGCAGAAAAAAAAACAGAAGCATGGCAAAGAATCAGGACCAACAGAGGGCCAGGTTCTTACCTTTGTTTGCCCCAGAACTCTTTGGCAATCTGGTAAAGTCTAGACATCACTTCTCAGAATAATCTTTTTAAAAGCATAAAAACACAGGACTTAAAAAGGAACACAACTGCACTGAAAGACAGTGATAAAATTATTTTACAAAAACAAATTCTGATACAGCTGCCTTCTTGCTTCTCTATTACAACAGTGAATAACAGGATGCAGTGGCATATTTCATAAGTACTATAATTCAAAGGCTAAATGCTACTATGATTTGTTGCCTACATTCACATTTAAAAGGAAATGCTAGATTTCACTTAGGGATTAGAGAAAATGAAGAATTTTTTTTTTTTCCCATCCAGGTTCAGAGTCAGAATTCTATCCATGGGCTCCCTGGTTAAGAGCCCACGCCACTGTTAATTCTTCCCAGATCTTAACTTAAAGAATGACCTCCAAGTTCCTGTCGATGCAAATCCAATGCTAATTCAGCCACAATCTGGCACACAACAACTAGACAAAAAGATGGAACATTAGCTCCAGTGTTGTGTGAATACAGCGGAGCCCCTGGAGCCCTAAAGTGCGATTCCTTGGAACTAAGGTGGAGGATTCTGGCCACTGAGTATGCTGGTCCCTCCTTCAACAGGTAGGTGCACCATTTCCCTTATTCCTAGACATTAATTTTGAACTTTCCAACTGAAGATACATAAGCACATCTACGTGGACTCTTGTATCACTGTTTCCTATTCAAAGACAAGATCATTTTTTAACTGCAACATTAATTAAGTAAGAGCTTTATGGGGAGGGGTGGAGAGGGGAGTGCAAATTAAGTACATCCATGGATTTTAAGATGCATACAATTTCCAGACACTAAAGTATAGTGAGAGGGGCAGAATGCCTCAGACTTAGAACTGAACAAAAAAAGACTGTAAGTGATTTTGTTTTTCTGAGTATGCCAAATAGTTGTGCTTAGGCTGAAGATATTTGAGAAGTGAAATGTTACATAAAGTCTCAAAATATTAGGCAACAGATTTTATGAATTCATGGAATCTATTTAACCAATGCTTATTCATATTTTAGTCTTACACAGAAATATGCCAACCAATCAGCTCAGCAAATACCCATTATTGTCATTTTCAGCATTTAATATTTAACAGAACCTCATATAATGCCAGGTATTATTCTAAACACTTCATAAACATTAATACAATTAATTTTCAAGACAAGCCTATGAGATGGTAGAGAACATCCCCATCTTACAGATGAAGAAACTGAGGTACATAGAGGTTGAATGATTAGCTCAGACTCATACAGCTACTAGGGCTTCCCAAGTGGCTCAGTGGTAAAGAATCCGCCTGCCAAAGCAAGGAGACACAAGAGTCGCAGGTTTGATCCCAGAGTCGGGAAGATTCTCTGGAAGAGCATATGGCAGCCCACTCCAGTATTCGTGGCTGGAAAATCCCACTGGACAGAAGAGCCTGGAGGGTAAGCTACGGCCCACTGGGCTGCAAGGAGTTGAAATGACTGAGCACACGTGCAGCTACTAAGTTGCAGAATTCGGTTTGAACCCAAGCAGTATGGCTGCAGGATCCAAACTCTCAGCTATGCTCCATGGCTTCATCTTGCTCAATTCCTGATTACTGGAACAACACTTTCTCATTTCTTTTTCTCACATTTTATGAAGTGCTATTTGCTAACACATCTCTTGCTGGCATGTGGATAAAGAGACTCCCCATGGAAATTTTTCATGCCAGTCAACAGAGACTTATGATTCTTTAACATCTGTGGAGTAAAAGATGGTGCAGCTATAGGACCACTCCCAGGCTCTGCAAGACAGAGTCACTGCCATCCCTTTGTCACTACGAATTCTTCCCACTTGAATATATCACTGTTTCTATGCTCAAGCATTGAGCCCATAGGCTTATATAAGTCTGGCACTAAGGGAGGAAAACTGCAAAACAATCATGTTCTCAGTAATTGGGCCTTTCAGAGTACAGATTCAGAGCACACATGATAACTTTCCTGTTATCAGTCACATGCCAACATGGGTCTGATAACTTCTCTATGTATGAAAATACAGGGTCTTAAAAGCTTTACCATGTAGGTCAGCTGGTAAAGAATACACCTGCAATGCAGGAGACCCCAGTTTGATTCCTGAGTTGGAAAGATCCACTGGAGAAGGGATAGTCTACCCACTCCAGTATTCTTGGGCTTCCCTCATGGCTCAGCTGGTAAAGAATCCAGCTGCAATGTGGGAGACCTGGGTTTGATCCCTGGGTTGGGAAGTTTCCTTGGAGAAGGGAACAGCTACCTACTCCAGTATTCTGGCCTGGAGAAGTCCATGGACTGTACAGTCCATGGGCTCATAAAGAGTCGGACATGACTGAGCAACTTTCACTTTCAAAGCTTCTATAGAAAAGAAAACATCTTACAAAGAAAGTTAGAAGAAAAGAACATTATAAAAAGTATAGAGTTTCCTATTTTGCAAAAAATAAGACTATCAAAGAACAGAACATCATTCATCAACAGGAGAACCGAAGCTTACATACACTCAGAACAGAAGGTTCATCTCATATTAGAAGATATCGTTTCTAAAGTTCCTGTTTCCTGGATTCAGTGTATCTGGGAGAAGGATGAAAAATATTGGTACAAAAAACAGAAATAAAATGGAATTTGGCCAGGCCACCAGATCTGCTGGGCAAGTACCCACAGACTTGTGAAACATGCCCTAAGGGCAGCCCCAGAGATGTCTGGGTCAGGTCAGTGGCAAGTGCGTGGTGCATCTGCCGGGAGAATGGCAAGAGGCAATAGCTGCTGACACTCGCTGCACATTTACTGTGGCCCAAGTGCTTCATGTACTATCTACTTCTCACAAAAGCACTGCTCTCCACCATTTTGCAAAACAAACAACTGATTTCTTAATTTGCCTAAAATAACAAAACTAGTTAAGAGCCTATGCCTGGATTTGAACCTAAGTGGGAATCCAAAGCTTTCAAATACTTCCTTGCCCGAGGAACTTCTACTCCTAAGACTGGAAGACTACCTTTTTAATCAAGCATCTCCCAAAATGACCACAGCATATTGTAACTGCAGTGATATCTGCATAAAACCATGCAGATGTTTTATTATAGTTGGCAGAAATATCAAAGTACAAATTACCCAACAATTGGGTAGTTTATAGGTAAATAGTTCCAATGTTCTCAATTATCTTTACTTCAAGAATGAGTCCTTTTTCATAGATACGCAAAACAAACTTATGGTTATCAGAGGGGATAGCAGGGGTGGGCATGGGGGGTAGGTACGGAATAAAGTATGAGTTTGGGATTAACATACACACACTACTATGTATAAAATAAATAAACAACAAGGACCTACTATATGGGGAACCATATGCAATGTCTTATCATAACCTATAGTGGAAAGAAACTGAGTCACTTTGCTGTACACCTGAAAATAACACAACATTGTAAATTAATTTCATTTTTTAAATTGTTTAAAACAGAATGAGTCTTTCTGAGAAGTGCATATCAAACCAATGAGGTATCACCTCACACCTGTCAGAATGGCTATTATCAAAAATTCTACAAAAAACAAATGTTGGAGAGGATGTGGGGGGAAAAAAGGAAGCCCTCATGCACTGTTGGTAAGAATGTAAACTGGTGCAGGCTCTATGTAAAATAGCATGGGCATTCCTCAAACTAAAAGCAGAACTATCACATAAGCCAGCAGTTCAAATCCTGGGTATACATCTGGAAAAAACAGAAACCCTAATTGAAAAAGATATATGCATCCCAATATTCAGAGAGGCACTATTTGCAATATATAGAAGCAACTCAAGTGCCCAACAACAGACAAACAGATTAAAAAGACGTGGTACAGTAATACAGTGGAATATTACTCAGCCATAAAAAAGAATGAAACACTGTCACTTGTAGCAACATAGATGGACCTAGAGAACATTATACTTAGTGTAATAAGTCAGACAAATCTGTGTATCATCTATATGTGGAATATAAAACAATACAAATGAATGTATGTGTAAAACAGAAACAGACTCAGAGGGATAGAAAACAGACCTGCTGTTACCAAAAGGGAGAGGGAAGCAAGGAGGGACAAATTAGGGCAAACAGATACCCACTATGATGTATTACACAGATAAGCAGCAAGGGTATTCTGTATATACAGAGAATTACAGCAATTATCTAATAAAAGCCTGTAACAGAGTATAGGAAGAAAGAAAACGGAGGGAGGGACAAAGAAAAGGGAGAACTTTTTTCTGTCAACACCAGTTCCAGGTTTTTGAGTTTCCAGCTCTCAGCCTCCACCCCATCCTTAGAGATCAGCCCTCATAGAGTCCTGTACTGAACCATTTCCTTCAAAAAAGAAGCAAAGCCCAGCATTTCAATAGCAAGTCAGTCCCGATCCCACGTGGAAATCTCCTGATGTAGCCTAGTTTTCACTCACAGACCTTCCCCACTTGCCCATCATCTGTTCAACTCAGCAACTGCTCATCCCTTGAGTCAACTTTCTGACACACCTCCAAGTTCTCTGCTCCAGCATGCCTCACGGCCCTCAGCACCAACGTGATTTAACAAACCCTATCCCCAACCTCCCCAGGGCCTTCAAAGTCCACCCCGGGACCAACAGTACCTTCTCGGGGCTTCCATATGTTCAGATGCCAATTCCTAGTCACCTTCTTCTAAAACATTAGTAAGACTAACACCATCTTCACAACATAATTACATCACGTCACCTGGCACCAGCCAGACTGGGAATGCTGAAAACCTTAAGAAAGCGTACCTTCAAGATTGGTCTTCCAGAGTTATTAAGTGGAGACTGGGAAACCAGTCCTATATCTAAAGAAATATAAAGTAAGTGGCACTCAACTACACAGGGAGTAACTTAATTTTGGGTACTTTTCTTATACCTTGGAGACAGTTCCTAGGAAAGATGATGCAACAGCCATGTCTGAAGCAGTTTTAAAATAGTCAAGATCTGCACTTACAGCCAGGTCAGCTGAGTAGCTGAAGCCTGGGGTTGTGGCATCTGGACCCGAGCAAGTGGCCCATACTCAGCAGCCACATTAGTTTCTTGCAGGCTCAGTTTCCTCACGGGTACAATGGCAATAATAATAATACCTACCTTACAGGACTATAGTGAGCAAACAACATATGTTAGGTACTTCACACATCATTTACTGCACTCATCGCTAAATTGTGTCCAACTCTTCGGGACGCCATGGAATGAAGACCACCAGGTTCCTCTGTCCATAGCATTTGCCACAAGAATACTGGAGTGGGTTGTCATTGCCTTCTCCAGGGGATCTTCCCAACCCAAGGATCAAACCCCCGTCTCCTGAATTGGCAGGTAGATTCTTTACCACTGAGCCACCAAGAAAGCCCTTACTACTTACTAGCAGTAGTTTTTTTTTAAAAGAGTAACTCAGTAGCATACACAATTCACCACAACCTTCACACAGCCAGGGTAAGAGACGGCTGCAAGACTGATTCAATCTTTAGTTCAGCGGGAAAGCAGGCACGTTCGAGACACAGATGGACACCCCTGTGTGTGGAGCTCTTCACCAACACACACCTCTGAGTTATGCACAGCAGTGGAGCATCTTTTCCCAAATCTCACTTTTATGTTGAGGTTAAATTCAGCAAACATAAGCTTCTGTTATTGTGGGCCTCTAAATGCTTCTCTCACAGAATGCTCTGCTATTTTTGCTTTTATCAAATGGATATCTTTTTTCAATAAAAGGAAAGTTCAAAAAACTGCAAACATGTGGTTGAACATAAAGGTTTCTATGACCCAACCACCTACACAAATTTGATCATGAAGAAAAAAACTTGCGTGTGGCTGTAGATGGAGCTTGATAAGAAGAAAGCAGTCACACACAAATGCAGATTGTAGAATACTTTTAACTACAGCAAAAACTGCTGCTAATTTATTACAAAACAAACTCCAACTAATTCCAGCTAATATGCAATAAGCTGATGCCTAGTTGCATTTGAGACAGAGGGAAAAACTAGAATCCATTCAAAGATGTACAAATGAATGCTATTTTTGCAAATGTTCTATTTACATAAAGGCACATGTTCGACTTTAAGTTTAGAAGACCTCAAGAAAAAAATAACTCTTCCATTTACTATGTAAGTAATAATCTCAGAAAATGGACAATTAGTCCATTCCATGACAGAGAATATTAGCATTTAACAAACTCGTCTAAAAATATAAGCAGTAAATGCTTTTAGCACAGCTGGCTTCTGAAGACTTCAATATTAACAAACAGACTTAATATTCTTGATTTACTACAGATTTTTCCATCAAGTGAAATAGTCATGAGGATGATAATTGGGCCCACATGCCTCCCAAGGACACAGTTCTGTGGTGTGATGGGGAGAAAGTCACAGAGCCCCACAGGACAGCCGTGCATACTGCAAGTCTTAGCCTGCAGTATTGGAAAGATTCTGTTTCCTCAATTCAACTAAAAATAAACAAATGGGGGTATGCACAGTCTCAGTGTCCCCATCACAGATTTTAAACCAGAAAAAAACTCACCAGTTACTCAAAACATACCAAAGATTGACTCTTAAGAGTATTTTTACAGTTCACGTCCATCAAGCTGAAGGACGTATCTTGAATAGTAAAAAAATGAAACCATTAACATTTATTCAAACTAAGGTCCCATGAGAGTGAATGTATAGTCTATGATGTAAAGAGAATGTAAACATAGTTTTATGTTAAGTCATCTCAATAACATGTCACCAATAGGATCAGTGTTCACACAGGATACTGGTGTCAGTTTCAACAGTAATTCAAGGACTACAGTTTGGAATGGAAGATGGGAAATATCTATATAAAGTAATCTTTATACATGAACATTATTTTATAATAAATTGAGTTTACCTTTTCATGATTTGGCACCATAAATTCTCCCATTATGCTTGTGCTACCACCACTATGTGGCTTCCCTGGTGGCTGAGCAGTAAAGAACTCACCTGCCGATGCAAGAGACGCAGGTTCAATCCCTGGGTGAGGAAGATCCCCTGGACATGGAAATAGCAACCCACTCGGTATTCTTGCCTGGGAAATCCCATGGACAGAGGAGCCTGGCGGGCTACAGTCTTTAGGGTTGCAAAGAGCTGGACACGACTAATCAACTAAACGGCAAAAACAGTCACCACTAGCTTCTGTCTTGTTGAGTTTTTAAGGAATTCTCTGTACAATATAGGAAAAATAGTGTAAATCAATAAAATGAGACCATTTCAACATTACATTTAATCAAAAGGCAGAAAAAAGTTTTTAAACCATAGAGATGCTGCTGCTGCTGCTGCTAAGTCGCTTCAGTTGTGTCCTACTCTGTGTGACCCCAGAGATGGCAGCCCACCAGGCTCCCCCGTCCCTGGGATTCTCCAGGCAAGAACACTGGAGTGGGTTGCCATTTCCCTCTCCAATGCGTAAAAGTGAAGTCGCTCAGTCGTGTCCGACTCCTAGCGACCCCATGGACTGCAGCCTACCAGGCTCCTCCACCCATGGGATTTGTCAGGCAAGAGTACTGGAGTAGGGTACCACAGAGCTAATTTTTAACCAAAACTTTTGACACATAAATAGGCAACACTAAATTTAGATCAGCATCCACCAGTTGCTGAATTTTTGTTTCAGATTGTAAGTTAAAGCTCCTAAGAAGGGAGATAATTCATACACTGAGAAGTCAAAAATAACCAAAAATGTAACAGACATGATAGTCACTTGTAAGTTATACTATAAAAATGAATAGGCAATTACCAACTTATCAGTGTAACTTATCAGCTATGTAAAATTTACCTCTGAGTTTTTCAGAGCATCTCCAGATTCTAGCAAATATGGGGGTGGCCAAAAAATTCTTCCAGGTTTTTCTGGAAACAGTTATAGGAAAACCCAAATGAAATATTTGGCCAACCCAGTATGTTTCTCCTTCAGCTCAACCATATTATGGGTTAATTTAGTTTGGTGGACCATTCTGGGAACAAATCCATTATTTATAACATTATTTCAACTGGAAAATTAATTGCCAGTTCCAATATAGAATGTGGGATATGTGTGAAGGACACATTGTCCTCGCAAAATAAAGAGATCATCCTCCAATTTCTACCAACTGCAGTTACTGAATCAACAAGTGATGTGTGCAAGCCATCATATGAGGTACTTTGGGGGACCAAAAGCAATAATATTTCAGTAGAATCAGCCTTCAGTTTAAAAGCTAGCAATAATAAAAACAAACCATTGAGACACAGGTGACAAACTTCCTGTCAAAATAATCTAATGATGTAGCAAATTTTTAATATTGTTTTAGGTGGAAAAAAAAAAAAAAGTAATCTTTAAATGACACCATACCCAGAGAAACTGTAGGTTTGAAAGTTACAAACATCACTAATCAAGACTGTGCTACCTTCCCAGCTAAGAGCGACATCTCCATTCTGCTTAGATTTTGTTTGAATGACTCCTTTTTCTTTGCACTGGGTTTCTGAAATACAGAATACTGTGAAATTCTACAATGATGTTCTACATTTGTCACAACATCCTTCTAGGCCTTACCAGTGAAATCACTAATCAAGACTGTGCTACCTTCCCAGCTAAGAGCGACATCTCCATTCTGCTTAGATTTTGTTTGAATGACTCCTTTTTCTTTGCACTGGGTTTCTGAAATACAGAATACTGTGAAATTCTACAATGATGTTCTACATTTGTCACAACATCCTTCTAGGCCTTACCAGTGAAAGTATTAGATAACTTCTCCCTTTCATGAATAAAGATGGCAGCTGATACACAGAGTACTGTCTACTACATATCAAGACAACTGTTCTCTGCTATAGATGTGCTAAGACGGAGACTGGTATTTATTCCTCCATGAGATAAAGACTCTCTCATTTCCCAGGAAGGCTGGCTCAGAGTGAACAAGTTCATAAAGTGAAGACAGCTCATGAAGTCCATGGCATCAGGACTCCTCCTCCCCAAACAAAGCATTTTTCATCACATCATCATTATCACTACTGACTCTCTCTCAAGAACAAGGTCTATCATTGAAAGTGCATGTCAGAGATGTGAAACAAGCGTGCCCTTAAGGAGAGTTGGGCCTCATGCAAAACCTTGATGCTCTTTAGATTCAAAAAGGATTTATAAAATAAAGGATACATGACACAACACCACATTGATATTTGGAAAGAACCGGTAATTTCCCAAGGACTATCATCGCCTCATTTGAGACTCCAATGATTCTGATAAGCAAGGCAGATATTACTGTCCCAATTTATTGATGAAGAAACAGATAAGGAAACTGATAAACTTTAGAAGGTTAAATGGCTTTTCAGAGATCCATAATAAAGCATTTTTTCTTTTATAGGACACTGTCTCAGTTGTTTAAATGATCTTTTTTTACTGAACTACTTCAAAAAACCATAATAATAAAATATATACACATTAGGTTAAAAACTCCTTTTATGTATCCCCTTCCCCAAAAAGTCCTTTAAAAAGTCTATTTTGCCTGTACCATAAAAATTTCCTGAGGAGAATGCTAAGGATTTTAGTATTCACCAGAGCATATTTTAAATTTCAATTCTGACTAATTTCTCCCCATTCTGGTTTATCCTTCTCCAAATGAATTAAGACCTTGTGGTAAGGAAATATTAAACAGATATAAAAGAATAATTTGTAGCTGGGAGATAGATTTTGGCACTTACCAGGCAAAGAAACAAATCCTTACTCTTCTATGCCTGACCTATTGACGATAACAAACGCTCTCTGGGCAATATTCCACATATACCAGTATCATGATTCTGGTGCAATTGCCAACCAATGGGTTATGCAAGCCCTCTCCTCTCTTCAGTCAAGAGGTTCTAGACTGTGGACAATGTGGATTGTTCTTGTTGTTTAGTCCCTCAGGTGTATCCAACTCTTTTGTGACGCCTTGGACCATACCCTCTAGGCTTCTCTCTCCATGGGATTTCCCAGGCAAGAACACTGAAGTGAGTTGCCATTTCCTCCTCCAGGGGATCTTCCTGACCCAGGGATCAGACCTGCATCTCCTGCATTGAAGGCAGATTCTTAACCACTGAGCTACCTAGAAAGCCCAGACTATGGGACTCCAGAGTTCAAAAAGATAGGAGAGTGCATGAGTGGCTAAGAGTAAGTAGAACTCAAGAGTTCCAGTAGTATTTCTAGGTGTATTAGTAATGCTACCAACGAAGATAGTGGATGGGCGCTTGAAAGAACCCTTCTAGAGGCAGCCTCCAGGCCAGCCCTGTACAACAGGACTTCCGGTGACAAGGGACATGCTCTATATCTGCACTACCCCATGTGGTACTCTCAAGCAACATGTGACTACTAAACACTTGAAATATGACTAGTGCAGCAGAAAAATATATTTTCAATTTCATGTAAATTTACTTAAATCTAAAGACCGACATACAAACAGCCCAAGTCAAGAGCAATGACATTTCTCCACGCAGGAACCTCAGCACAGTTTGTTTCACAGAACTCAGACACCGAGGCACCTGGGCGTAATGAAACCAGCATGGGCTTTGGAGGCTGACAGACTAGGGTCTCTAACAAGCTGTAAGTTTACTTTATTGAGTCTCAGCTCCTATATCTCTATGGTGCGGATCTCAACATCCATTTCTCAGGATGAGAGGGAAGAGCTTCCCTCCCACTCTGTCTAGCACACAAAATAGTCTGTAAAACAATAGTCCGTCTCCCTTACCATTCTACCCCATATCCTCAATCCAAAAGAACTGTACACTTGGAATCTACCAGGCAATTATGAGATAGAATTGCATGAGCAATCAGAAAAAAGAAAAAAAAAACCACCTGAGCTTAGAAGTAAGGTAAGGAAGGAAAAAGAAAATCACACCTGGCTAACATTTTTTAACTTGGCAAAAAATTTTACAGCAACAAAGAATTATAAACTGTACTCATTTTTCAATATTTGGTTAATTACAACTGTGCGTTATTTATGAGCTAGAAAGCTAAAGCTTTCCTGTTATGCTTTCCTCTCTTATCTAACAAAGCATAACATTCTATAACAGAGATGATAAAAACCACATAATGTTGTTTCAACATTACTTTATATGATACAGTTTTCACAAGAAGCAGACTGGAAATTCCCTCATATCCGTGTAAAGGGATGAACTATCCAGCATTTCTCTAGTGTTAAATGTTTGAATGATTGTAAAGTGGATAGAGCTCAAGAGGAACTACTGATATCCGTAACTGTATACCTGATCTTAGCGATTATTAAAAGACTATTCATACTCACTGTTCATGGGGTTTTTTCCTAATAAACTCAAATGCTAGTAAAGTAATGCTCAAAATTCTCCAAGCCAGGCTTCAGCAATACGTGAACCGTGAACTCCCTGATGTTCAAGCTGGTTTTAGAAAAGGCAGAGGAACCAGAGATCAAATTGCCAACATCTGCTGGATCATGGAAAAAGCAAGANAGTTGTGCCATATTAGAGGAAAGAACCTGAAACTAATGGGACTTCGTGTTCACACTCTTATTTGGGCAAGAACATTTAATGTTCGATATTGTGTTTTCTGCGAAACCTGATTTAGAGAAACATTTTTGACGTAACTCCCAGTGATAGGACAGCTAGAAGCAAGAAGTGGTATAGCTTAAGATACGGCACCTGGTAAACTGTTACACAGTCTAGGTAGGGCTAATGTTTAATCATTGCTTTGAGGAGCCCTGAGGATTGGTTTATTGATTAGGATTGATAGTTATTTCAGCTGCTGGGTCGTTTTTGTTGTTGTTTAAGTCCGATTACTCTCAGAGAATGCAGTTTCCATCGTTTATTAGAATTGGCTCCTAAGAACAACCTTTTAAAAGAATCACAAGTTATGCTTAGGGATCCCTGACACTGTAGTGCAGGCTAGTTTACCATTAGTGATAGCATTTCATACGAAATAAATTGAGTGTGGAAATTGGTTTGCTTTCTAGGTATTCCTGAGATGTCTCAAAAAAAGGGCATGTTTCACTGCTGAGTTTAGTGTTGTGAATTCCCACTTCACAGGCAGCCGAGAGCAATACTTAAGGGTGTGAGTTTAGTTCATCCTTTACCTATATTTGAAAGTCATTGCTGAGCTTTTGGACTCTTAACTGATTTTCTGGTAATAGATAATTATTCCTAATATCTTCCTAATGAAAAACAGGACTGAGGTGTAAAATGACTACCACAGATACAGCCTTTTTTAAAAAAAAATCCAAGTTTTATTATAAAACAGGGAAGAAAGTTTGCACAAGGGAAGCTTTTCTTTTTTCCTACTTAAAGCAGTATTCTATAGTTAGAAGAAGTTTGTAAAGTCAGTATATTTTGGTGTCTCGTGCATAAGAATTTGATATACACAAAATACAGCAGTTTTTTACACCATTATCTCAATTTCGAATAGTTTATTACACAAGTTTTTAGGTATAAACACTAGGTATAGGCCTTTTCTTGTATGTAGATTATACTTTAGATTATCTCATATAACTAGAAGAGACTTTGGAAGAAAAACTCAAGTCACTTCTAGCACTCCTTTGATTTCCCATTCATCCTTTTTTCCACCTTGGGAAAAAAGCTCAGTGTTTTCTGGATGAACTAATAGATGATAAAGTTTTTACCCTTTAATAATAATACTTTACCACACATCTCTTACTAAAGTGGGGTATTTTGTGATGCTCCCCTTAAATCTAATAGCAGGGTAATAAAAGTTCAGTATCATGACTTTTTGTTGTTAAGAGTTAAGGACAAATGGCAGCTTGTTCATTTAAGCAGTAAACATCGACTGCCTCTTATTGGTGGGCATTAGATTTTCCAATACAAAGTTCTAATTAGTACCATTCCTTGGTAAATTTGTTTTCAGAAATGATTTTATTGCCTACAGTTGATAACTGAAAACTAATAATCTTTTCTCTGATTAACAGGTATGACTGGTGATTACAAGATCCCTGTATAAGTTAATTCCTGTCAACTGCTTGGGATTTGAGGAGAAAATGCCTGGTGTCATACCTAGTGAAAGTAATGGGCTTTCAAGAGGTAGTCCATCCAAAAAAAACAGACTATCCTTGAAGTTTTTTCAGAAAAAGGAAACCAAGAGAGCCTTGGATTTCACAGATTCTCAAGAAAATGAAGAAAAGACTTCTGAATATAAAGGGTCTGAAATGTATGTATGTTATTTTTAGCATTTTTCTGTACTTTTAAGAATTCTGTATCAATAAAAAAGCAGGGAACTTGGTTTGATTTCTACAATCATTCTGACCCCATAGAGGGACATAAAAAAACACACATCAGTGAGACAAGTCTAGCAGTGTATAGTAGAAACTAGATAAAACTGCTGGTTCCCCACAGAGATCACATCACGGTTATTATTATACCTCACTGAAATTGTGTTTGTCCAGTTAGACTAACTTAGAGAAGTATCTGTTGACTAAAATTATTTTTCAATTTAAACCTGAGTGTAGTGCAACATGTTTTAGGTAAGGGTAAAGAAATTTGTGATGGTCTTTTGGTTCGGAAGACCTTACAGTTACTGAGATGCACTTTGTAGTCCTACCTAGTACATGAATTCTCAAACCTATAAGATAGGCTTTTGATGCAATAAATCCTTCAGTGATTGAAAAGAAATCAGAACAGAATGATATTCTTTGTTTTACCAATAGTGTTCTAGTTGGAGTCTACACTTGCTCTAAATTCAACACACAGTCACTCTGCTATATGACTAATGTATATTTGGTTCCCTGTGTAATTTCCTAGTATTGGTATTTACCAATAGTCAGTTTAGGAGATTATGTGTAAACCTCTTGTTTACCAGCTTCATGCCTATAAACACCTTAAGGTATTAAGAATAATAGCCAGCAGCTGTAAAATAAATTAAAATGCTGTGAAGACTGTTTGTTAAAATGAGGTTAAAGAATTATAAAACTTGAACAATTCATTTTTAAGTGAGGGATAGCTATATAAGTATCTTCATAGACTTGGTTTCCTCTTAATCTTTTATTAACAGAATCTGACTTAGTGCAGCCTCTCCCAAATATCGTCATATTCCCAGGATTCTGTTCAGAGTTAAACTACTTGATTAAAATGTCATGTTGGCTGAACAAATCATAGTACCCGTTCTGTAGTTTTCTACTTTGTAAAGTGGGATTAGCAGTCCTTTAGTGGAACTGTTTGAAGCTTGTTGGCTATAATATTGTTAAAGTGCTTGTAATATTTTTATTCTGGATGTACAGCAGTGTTTACACCTGTAAAGATTAATTCTGTTGAAATGCCATCTGAATAAAATCCATGTACTTATCCACAACTTTTGGGAAAAGACTTAAGTCTAGGGAAGTAGTATTTCCACTTTAAGATTTTACTTCGTTATCCATTTCTCTTCTCTGTACTTAATAGTGATCAAGTTGTTCCTGCGGCACAGTCCTCGCCTATAAACTGTGAGAAGAGAGAAAACTTGCTACCGTTTGTGGGACTGAATAATCTCGGCAATACTTGTTATCTTAACAGTATACTTCAGGTAAGTTGACAGTTGTGCTATATCATAAAATTTTAGTATGCAAAGAATAACAGTGTTTCCTGAGAATCTAGGTTATTGGAGGATTTCAATTGTCCATACTGTCTTTGCCATTGATTGTAAATGAAACATAATGGGGTAAAACAATCATGATTCTAAATTGTACGTTATAAATTTCCTTTGAGGTAAGAGAAAATGATATATTAACATTAGGATAGCAAAGTTGAGTAGATGTTGGTTAAATTAAAGATACCAAACTTTTAGTTCTCTGTACAGTTGATTCTGTGTGATATGAGAAGGGGACGATAGAGGATGAGATGGCTGGATAGCATCACTCACTCAATGGACGTGAGTCTGAATAAGCTCTAGGAATTGGTGATGGACAGGGAAGCCTGGGGTGCTACAGTCCATGGGGTCGCTAAGAGTCGGACACGACTGAGCAACTGAACTGAACTGATACATGTTTTACTCCTTGAAACTGTATGTTTCATGTTACACACTTCAGGCTCAGTGCTTTGCTACAGAGGAAAGATAGCAGGCTACTATGATGAAAGAACAATTTTTGACACACATTTTAATCTCAAAATTTTAAGTAATACTTATTTGAACATGCTCTTCAAAAAGCATGATAGTATTTTAATGATTTTTTTTAGGTATATTGGCTTTGTAAATACTCAAAACAGTCTTATTTTGTAGGTATTATATTTTTGTCCTGGTTTTAAATCTGGAGTGAAGCACTTATTTAATATTATTTCAAGGAAGAAAGAAGCCTTAAAAGATGAAGCCAATCAAAAAGATAAGGTAAAATATAAAATTAACAAAACTCACCTGTTTAGAAATGAAAAAGTAATAAATACACAGAGGATTTGGGAGAATGACCAATATTATTTCTCTTAAAATTACATGTACAAATTAAATTTCTTATTGGCAATTATTTTTCATTCTTTGGGGGTAGGCAGTTTGCTTAATTATACCCCCTTTTATATTTTTTTTCTCCAGTCCTCTTGATTTATTATCAGTAAACACTTTCACACATACCACCATAACAATATATTGTGCCTTTTTACCCTATTGTATTTTCAGATTGACTCATTTTTACTATTTATGTAAATTTGAAGAAACCTTTGACTTACATAATTAAAAAATCATTATCACCCACATAATAGAAAGTAAACAAAAATATGCTTAATTTTTTTTGAAGTTTATTTTGTATACTTCCATAAAATCAGTCTTATGAAATTAAGAGTTAAAAAAGCTAGTATTGTCTAGTGAGAAACAGGGGTAAGTTACTTAATTTGTGCATAAATAAAAATATTTGTGTGTTTCTTGACAGGAAAACTCCAAAGAAGATTCTTTGGCAAGTTACGAACTAATATGCAGCTTACAGTCCTTGATCATTTCAGTTGAACAGCTTCAGGCTAGTTTTCTATTAAATCCAGAAAAATACACTGATGAACTTGCTACTCAGCCAAGGCGACTACTTAACACACTCAGGTATAGCCTATTATATGATTTTAGGACTCCATTTTAGCTACTTACTACTCTCTTTGGAGGAGAATGATATGTGAACAATGGGGGAAATAAATGGCAAGGAAAACAGAAACTACAGGTCTACAGTCCTGATATCCTGGAGGCTCAAAAGACTGGAAATTTTTCCTAAGATTGGTACTAAATTCATTAAATCTGAATTTGTATGAGTTTATATTCATATTTACCTATAATGGGAATATTCATAGATTTCTGTAGTAGTAATGTGTATAATTAAGGAATACTGTCCCTATTTTGTCAGTGATACGTATTTTACTTTTTCTGAATTACCAAATACACTTGGTCCCAAGGATTTCAGATAGAAATCCTTTGGTCTGTATCCAAAATATGTTATACACAAGAACAACAAATTCCAAGCCTTCTATTTTTGTTGTGTGTACTCAAAAGAAAACTATTAACTGAATTAGATTCCTTTGTAGTAGTCTTTAAAAAATGAAACTTTATCCTATATATAAAAAGGCATTTTCCAAAATATTACAGGGTTTTAAGTCTTTAAAAATTATTTCATCGTTTAGGAATAGACCTAGATGTAACATATTGCCACACATTTTTTAAGAGGCAGTGTAGCCTGGTGGCCAGGAGTAGGTTGAAGCCTGACTTTTGCATCTCTGTGACTGACCTGGAGAAGTTATCTGTAAATAGTGGTGATATAATAGTTACCTAATAGGGTTATTGTGAGGATTACACATACAATATAAAAAGCATTTAGAAGAAATTTTCTGGTGGTCCAGTGGTTAAGACTCCATGCTTTCATTCCCAGGGACCTGGGTTTAATCCCTGGTCGGGGAATGAAGATCCCACAAGCAGTGCAGCTTGCCCATGCACCACCTCCACCAAAATGAAAAGTTTGAGACTTTCTTGGCAGTCCAGTGGTTAAGACTGCACTTCCACTGCGGGGGGCACAGATTTGATCCCTAGTCAGGGAATTAAGATCACACAAGCTGTGCTGCAAGGCCATAATATCTATCCATATATAAACCATTTTCAATAAAATGTGCATAGTAAACATTGTGTACATATTAGCTATTATTAACAATATTTAGGAGATCAAAGTATTTGTGATGATGAAAATGAGATTAAATTTGTTTTTCAGTTAAAAGTTTAGGTAAGGAGTTTCAGATTAGTAGCTGAATAAATGTTTCTGGACTTCAATAGTTCTGTAATGGCAAGGTGGTTTTTTGTTTTGGTATTGCATCTTCAAAACTAGAAATGAAAATTTTTGTTTATAGGGAACTGAACCCTATGTATGAAGGATATCTACAGCATGATGCACAGGAAGTCTTACAGTGTATTTTGGGAAACATTCAGGAAACATGCCAACTCCTAAAAAAAGAAGAAGTAAAAAATGTGGAAGACTTATCTACTAAGGTAGAAGAAGAATTTCAGAAAGAGGAAATGAGTGATAATAACAGCATGGAGATGGACAATATAAAGCATTCTGAAGACTCTAAAGAAAAACTCCCAAAAGGAAATGGGAAAAGAAAAAGTGATGCTGAATTTGGTAACATGAAAAAAAAAATTAAAATCTCCAAGGAACACCAGTCTTTGGAAGAAAACCAGAGACAAACCAGATCAAAAAGAAAAGCTGCAGGTGATACATTAGAGATTCCTACTAAAATAATCCCCAAGCACATTTCTGAAAATGAGAATGCAAGACCCTCCCAAAGGAAATCAAAAGTTAAAATAAACTGGTTAAAGTCTACAGCTAAGCAACCCAGCATTCTTTCCAAGTTCTGTAGTATGGGTAAAATAGCAACAAACCATGGATCCAAAGGACACTGTAAAGAAAATGAATATGATCTTGAAGAGGACTTGGGGAAGTATGAAAATGATAGTACAACTAATGATTGTGAACTTGAGTCTCCGGGGAATAATGATATGCCCATTAATGTTAATGAAGTTAAGCCCATAAACAAAGGTCAGTATAATTTATTCTTGAACATTGATAGGTAGGAAGATTAACAGCTGTAAATTGGAATTTTCTTAGATGCATATACATCTGGTTTAAGTTTTAAGAGAAGTTTAACACAATGTGAACTAGTTTTTTAAGCACTGCACTTGATATGTATTTTGTGTGTGTGTCTCAAGGTAATAGTAATTTATGTTTTTAAATTGGAGTTTAATACATCTTAATGACAAGGGAATATTTTATCCCTGTATATATGTAGTATTTGATTGGTAGGAAGATTAACAGCTGTAAATTGGAATTTTCTTAGATGCATATACATCTGGTTTAAGTTTTAAGAGAAGTTTAACACAATGTGAACTAGTTTTTTAAGCACTGCACTTGATATGTATTTTGTGTGTGTGTCTCAAGGTAATAGTAATTTATGTTTTTAAATTGGAGTTTAATACATCTTAATGACAAGGGAATATTTTATCCCTGTATATATGTAGTATTTGATGTAAACTCGTGAAAGAAATTGTATTTACTAAGTAGTTATACTTGAACTGGATTTCTACTTAGGTTCACAGATCTCAGGGAAAATTTGTAGAACTGACACACTTTGGGATATCTTTGGGAAGGGAGTTTTAAGACACAATTGTGTTGAAACTCTTCATTGAGGTAACAGTAATTCATATATTCAAAATTTTCTTTACAGTGAGTTTTTATCACATGATTGTCACCTCTTAATGCTAATAAGCAAGTTGAAATGTGAAAATCAGCCTTTTATTCATGGTCTACTTTAAATGGAATAATGGTTATTTGGGCTGTACTGAAAAACTCATCTGTATAGATTTGTGTTTTCCTTTTTTTGTTTTAGGTGCAGAGCAAATTGGTTTTGAGCTAGTGGAGAAATTATTTCAAGGTCAGCTGGTATTACGGACTCGTTGCTTAGAATGTGAAAGTTTAACGGAAAGAAGAGAAGATTTTCAAGACATCAGTGTACCAGTGCAAGAAGATGAGCTTTCCAAAGTAGAGGAGAATTCTGAAAGTAAGTGAAATATGAGTCTTGCACAGATCGTGAGATAATTTCAGTTTTCCCCAACAAACAGTCTAATAAGTAGCTTATATAATTATTGAGGAAAAAAACCTGTCTTTAGTGTAATAAAATCATTCTCTTGTATAACTTCATTTGTTAATAGTTAACTATATTTGAAAATTGTGGCATCTTTATTTTGATGTATAGAGTATGTTATAATGAGAAAATGAAATGCTTTAATAAGTTAATTTTTGGCTACCCAAATATCTGCGCTGTTGAGGATTTTTCTGTTGACAACATATTTGAACCTAATGTTCTATCTTGTGTAAACCACAAAAAGAAGACTAATGTCATGGGAAATGATTGCGACTGGTTTACCTGTTTAGATATTGTAAATCGACTTAAATCTAAACTAAAATCTGTCTCACATGGAGTCAGAGTAGGCTTATCTTGATTTTGTTGTCTCTTTTTCCTCAATATTTTTTTTACCAGATATGAAATATTTCGAGGTATATGCTCTGTTGAAGAAAGTTACTAGTTTCTGAAACTAAAAAGAAATCTCTTTAGTTATTATTTAGGAAGGATTAGTCAATTAAAAATGCTTGCTAATTTTGAATATAAAAAGTTGTAGCTTAGCTTTTCAGAGATTTTTTTACTTGTGAGTGACAGGATTCTCTTGTGTAGTTTCTCCAGAGCCAAAAACAGAAATGAAGACCCTGAGATGGGCAATTTCGCAATTTGCTTCAGTGGAAAGGATTGTAGGAGAAGATAAATATTTCTGTGAAAACTGCCATCATTATACTGAAGCGGAACGAAGTCTTTTGTTTGACAAAATGCCTGAAGTTATAACTATTCATTTGAAGTGCTTTGCTGCTAGTGGCTTGGAGTGAGTATTCTCAAGTTTTATTCAAAATACTATGATATTTACTATAAAGGAAAAAAGAGATCATTTTAACTCTTGCTAATATTTCTTAGACTATCAAAATCATTTTATTCAATAAATAACATAAAATATGTCTTATACATGTGTGTGTGTGCTAAGTTGCTTTAGTCATGCTCGATTCTTTGCAACCCCATGGACTGCAGCCCACCAGGCTCCTCTGTTCATGGGATTTTCCAGGCAAGAATACTGTAGTGGGTTGCCATGCCCTCCAAGGGATCTTCCTAAACCAGGGATCAAACCCACATCTCCTACATTGGCAGGTGGGTTCTTTACCAGTAGTGCCACCTTGGGAAACCTCTTATATGGATTTTACAAGTACACAGAGGTTGTATTAATAACTATTAGTAGGTAATGAATTAACTAATACATAACCAATCAGAGGGTTGCTGCTCAGACACAATTCTGATGACAAAAACATCATTGGAATATAGACCTTACTCAGCTTCACCACTCATAGGGATCGTCCTTAACACCTCTTTCATCTCTTCCTGCTGTCAGCATCCAGCTACATATAATTTGTTCATTTTCATTCCTTTTTAATGGATTTGACTAAAGCAAGAAACAATTTTAGTTTATACATCAGCATTTGTTTTGAGGGGAGAGAAACAAGCAAAATTATTTTAGTTTTAAGGTAAGTAAGGAAATAAGTATGAAGAGATTTTTCTATAGTTGAACATTTAAGTATTTGAAAAATTTAAATATCAAAATTCCAGTTAATTTTAGATAGACTTTTCTGACATGTAGATATAATGTCATTGTAGCTTTTAGTCCTTTCTATATTAATGAATTGTTTGAAATTGCCATGAGAACTTCCCAGGAGCTCTCCACATATTTTATTTTGCCAAAAGATGACATAGTCCTTTCTTTCAGTGGACTTTTTCTTTGCTACAGTATAGCTTTTTCTTTTCCCCAAATCTTGGTTGTAGAGACAGACTTCACACTAAAATGATTTATTAGATTTACAGGAAAAGGGATCTGAAGATCAGTGGTTTTTTTAAATGTCACTTTCTTACTGTACAAAATTAGGAAAATAAAAGGGGGAAGTACCATATATCCTACACAGAAGCACTTATATTAGTATTGATTTCAGCATTTGTGTAAATGTCATACAAAATTTGGGCGGTGTTTTCATTTTGTTTTTATTCATATGAGCAGTAATATTAAGGGTTTGTTCAGCCTTTTTACTTGGTTTCACATTGGGTATAAAACTGAATATATAAAGTGGAATCCCAGAAAACCTTTTTTTTTCCTTCCAAAGGTTTGACTGTTATGGTGGTGGACTTTCCAAGATCAACACTCCTTTACTGACACCTCTTAAATTGTCACTAGAAGAATGGAGCACAAAGCCAACCAACGACAGCTATGGATTATTTGCAGTTGTGATGCATAGTGGCATTACAATTAGTAGTGGGCACTATACTGCTTCTGTTAAAGTCACTGACCTTAACAGTTTAGAACTAGATAAGGAAAATTTTGTGATCGACCAAATGTGTGAAATAGGTAAGCCAGAACCACTGAATGAGGAGGAAGTAAGAGGTGTGGTTGAAAATTATGACAATGAAGAAGTGTCTATTAGAGTCAGTGGAAATAACCAGCCAAGTAAAGTTTTGAACAAAAAAAATGTAGAAGCTGTTGGACTTCTTGGAGGACAAAAGAGCAAGGCAGATTATGAGTTATACAACAAAGCCTCTAATCCTGATAAAGTTGCCAGTACAGCACTTCCTGAAAATAGAAATTCTGAGACTAACAATACTAATGGGACCCATGAATCTGATAGTAACAAGGAGTCCAGTGACCAAACAGGCATTAACATTAGTGGTTTTGAGAACAAAATTTCATATGTAGTGCAAAGCTTAAAGGAGTATGAGGGGAAATGGTTACTTTTTGATGATTCTGAAGTGAAAGTTACTGAAGAGAAGGACTTTTTGAATTCTCTTTCCCCTTCTACATCTCCTACATCTACTCCTTACTTGCTGTTTTATAAGAAATTATAGAGTGATTGTATTTTCCTTGTGTATATATTAAATAGACATGGATAAACATTGGTAAATTGATTACATCAAAGTAGCTTATCTTTTGAAGCTATTGGATATTATTGGTCTCTAGGTTTTTATATAGTGAAATTTGAATTACTGAAAACCATGTTAATTTTTAGAATTCATTTTCCTTAGTAGAGACTAGTGATACATTAGCTTCTGGGAACAAACTTGTATAGGTTCTTAATTGAATTATTCAAAATGGAAGCATTTAAACACTTTTGAATTTACATCTATCTTTTGTGTTTGCTTTTTAAAATAAAGTGCTTGTATTTGTATCTCCATATTTTGGAGTAATTATCTACATGATGTTTATAGGTCTTGTGGTTTTTCAGCTAAGAAGCAGAATCTCATTTTAGTACATACAGTTTTGTAAATCATAAACCAAACCTTAGATGGGCTATATTACAGGCACAAACTCTGGAATATATATGTATTCACAACAGTGTACATTTTGTGCCCTGAATCACTCTGAAAAATATCTCAGAAAACCTATAGAGTCAGTCCTCTTCTATCTTCACCAGGATTTTATGTGTATTTATGAAAATGATTCTGTATCCTAGTAAATCTTTTGGGGCATGGACTAATTTGTATTCCTTCATAGTCATACTCTGCACGATCTGTATACAGTACATCAAACTTAGAGGTGTGACCTTAAGTTTAACTTTTTCAAAAACCAGGACAATAAAATGTAAACTGCTTAACAACAATGTATACAAATGGTTGAAGAATTTTTTACTTGCATATTTTTTACCATATATAGCTGGATTCTCTTTAAAAAAAAGAATGTGTGTATATATACACACAAACATACTATAAACATATATACATAGAAGAGAATAAACATGCATAATTACCTTTAATAATACTCAATACTTTCTGACAGTTGGAGGTGAAGAAATTTTCAAATAGAAATTGTGCTTATTGGTCCATCTTAACTGTCATACCTAGTTTTCCTTTAAAGTAGATGTGTAACTTTAAGGAATCCAAAACTGGAGAACTTAAGGCTTTAGGCACAGAAAAACTGGGTTAAATTTTCACTTTAAACATTGAATTGGTAAATCAATTATGACTTGTTAAAGGACATTCCTGATACTAAGAATATCAAAAATCCAAAGAATATATAATTCTTGGAATAACACTGCTATACCCCACTTCAACAAATAAGAGTACCAGTCAACTAATAATCTATACAGTTAATGTCTTACAAATTCTTTTACAAGATGGTATGATATAAAAAGTCACAGTTTACACCTCTTTCTACATTCAGAATCAATGGGACCTTTTCAAGAGCTCAGAACACCACCCATAAGCAGTTGAGGCAGTAGGAGTCACAAATAGACCTTTAAAACATCCTTAACATTACTTTATGAGCTCTGATGGAGTAGTTCTAGGGCAGAACTTGGGCTTCTGTAACACTCAAGAGACAGCTATGGTTAAGAACTAGTATAGACTGCTGACACAAAAATTTTATCTTTTAAAAAACTGAAGAACACAGTAAGCTAAGTTAGGAAGTGTTCAGTCATACCAATGTTTTAAGAGGAAGCCTCTTGTGACTCGTCAGACAATGATTATCACATGATCATTAAGTCATACAAATCTTAAAGTTCTTGATAGTGACTGAGATGGGTGGCAATCCAAATTCTCATATATGTGTAACCTTAAGAGAAATGACCTAGGAATTACTTAATATTCTTCCCCCAACCCTTAAGAGGAGACTATGTAAATAAGTTACCTTTTTTTGCTTGCTTTAAAGAGTCTGGCCTTGACTCTGCCTTTCGTTATTGTCCATCTGGATCCTCTGTTCTTATATATTTTTGAGGTTATGCTTTTCTGACTCCCTAGTTGACCCATTTTGGTTCACCTGTAACTCACCTGAAAAACCTTTCTGAGATGATTGTCTTTGAATTGATGTAGGTAAGAAGAATTTTAGATAATATTGCCTGTTTAAAAAGATAGGCTGGAGCAGGGAATATTAGCCATCATATCTATGCTCTTAGAAGAATGAAAGTACTGTGTTTGATCAGTTCTTCAGTGACTCATGTAAGTGGTCAGCAGATCAAAGGGACAGATTACAAGTGATCTTTCCTAAAACTGCACAAAGAAAAAATGTTCAGACATTTTCAGAAATCCTTAATACACTCTGCCTTGGAAAAGCTTGCCAAATATGTTGAAAAAAACCTGAATTAGTTTTTCATATCATAAAAGTTATAATTTTAAATTAGCTCAATTTTAATTGACAGGTAATTTTACCTTTTATACATGTACTTTGTAAAATCTATACAAGTATCAAAAAATATAAATAATTCACCTGACAGATTAAAATCAAACACTAACTCTTATTTTTATGGTGATGTAAATAAGTTTAAAGCAGATTTCTAATTTATCAGTTTAGATCACTAAAAACCGATGAAATGACTGATGTAATTTGAAACAGGAATCATTCATTTTAGTTGCATAAGAGTAAAAACTGATGAGATGATGAGCTTATTTAATTTGAAACAGGAGTCGTTCATTTTAGTTGCTCAGAGTCCACTCATACTATCATTACTATAAGGTTGAGTCAGAGATCAAACTGGGTATTAGCTATCCTAGTATATAATCATTTATAGAGAGAAGTTATCAGGTAGTTCTGCAGTTCTAAATACCATTTTTGGGTGTCTGGAAAATACCTTAGAAACTAGTCTAAAGACTTAAGCCAGTTATCAACTTACTTCTACCTATTTATTTAATCTGGAGCTATTATGTGGGCCCATAAAGTGACTGTCAATTATGATTTTCATTTTGCTATTTTTGCAACTATTTCTTGAATCAACTCTAACTCATTCTCTGCTTTTATCAATAAAAAAATTTTTAAGTCTTTTAATTAGTGTAAACGTTCACATATTTAATAGTACCTTTAAAATAAGCATTACTACATTTTAAATGGTTCCAAACAAATCTATAAATGGTAATATAAATTAAAAAATACAAACTTAAAGTAAATAAATTTAACGTTAGCTATGGTATAAATAATGGTAAATGTAAGTGTACCTTTGAGTCATTAAAATGTCTTTTTAAAAAAGGACAGTATATTACCAGAACATTAGAAACCACAGCCATGATTCTCAAACTTCACCAATTGCCATTTGATATTATTTTGGCCACTGCATTCTTCCATGAGTAAATTAATGCTATCATTTCCAGAATTAAGTCCCAAGTCTTTTTCAATAGCTCTTAAATTCTTTTCACACTCAGTGTTGAATACATGGCTTTTTTCAAATGAATAAAACAAGTGCATTTAAATTAGAGATCCATTTTGCGCAGACTCATTCGACTGAAGGAATCTCTGGAGAGAAAATGAAAGAATATGAGTAAACAATTTTTATATAATCTAAAATGTTCACATGCTTTTGGCAAGATATCTCAAAGTTTTGCCACCAAAAGCTTATTAACTTTAAAACTTTTGCAAGCAAAGCTCTTCACTTTCAAGTTACATGCTCATCCCACACACTATTGTTCTATATATTCTAACTTGTAGACTTCTTGATAGATTTGAAGTGACACTGTCCAGGTCCATTGATCATTTATTCATTTGTCCAATAAATGTACTAGATATCTGATTAAACAGGTACTAAGGGGTAATGGGAGAGATTTCAGGAGATTTACTTGAGGTTAAAAGGCAAAACACAGTATTTTATTTAAAATAGTAAACTCTAAGCCTTAAATCAGTGGTTCTCAAGTTTTGGGCATTTAGGTCCTTTATACACTTAAAATTGAGGACCCCAAGGAAGCTTGTTTATGTGGATTATTTATTGATATGTATAATAATAAAAATTAAGATAATTTTAAATTATTTCATAAACCATTATATTTTACTATAAATAGGATTTTCTATTAAAATTTGCAAGAGTTTAAATTTAGAAAATTATTTTTTAATAATTTTTAAATTTAGAAAATTACTTTAAAATTTTTTTAATTTAGAAAATTACTTTTAAAATAATTTTTAAATTTAAATATTTGAAAATAATTTTTAAAAAAATTTTAAGTAAATTTAGAAGATAATTTTGCTTATTTTTCCTGACATTAATGTTAATGTCAAGATTTATAATCTCAGCTTTGAATCTCCAAACTTGGTTTTGGTGGGTTTTTTTGTGGATGTCACCTTGCTTCACCACACTTCACCACTAGGTGTCACTGTGGCTCTGCACCAGGCTCGTCTGGTGGCAAAGAATGGCAGCAGCTCCGGGGAGCCACAGCCAGGCCAACAGGCAGGCCCGTAGGCTCAGAGGATGCAGGAAGGAGGAAACAAAGGCCTGGAAAGGGGTCTTCACACATCTGTGCCAGTTGTGGCAGGATACACTTGAACACTACCTGCTTTGGACCTTCAGCCAGGCAGAGACGGGGTAGGCTGACCAGATCTCCCTTGCTCTCTCTGGTGGATGGATGGGAATGTAGAAGACCCCTCCCTTCCCCATGAGCACCCCTCTCAGTTCCTCTCGGCCTCCAACTTTTATAACTCCAGAGGGGTCACAGTTGGACGGTTCGATTCAAAGATAGTTATTTTTCTACTCCAGAATTGCCTTGGACAACACCCGTTGCTCGCTGAATCTTTGCCGCAAAAATGGAACAGGCACCCCCATGGGGCAGGGTGTGCCCAACCCCGTCCCAGCCTCACCGCCCCCACCCTNGGTGGGGGGGAAATAGCAGTCTTGGAAGATAGTTTATCAAGAAAAAGTATTTTCTAAATTTCAAAAAACTGCCTGCAAATACTAAAAACTAAAGCTTGGAGGAACAACCATCATAGAAGAAGGCACAATTCAGGATACTGGTGTAAGGGAAGCTTCCTTCAGACAGAAACAATACAGTCTTTCCACTAAAAGGAGTTTGAGAAATTTGATGGAAGAGAGACTAGCATTAGGACACCTCGCTATTTCAGGGACCCAGCACTCTATCCCAGGACCTCTGACCAATGAATATAAGACTGGTGAAGGTAGGTAGAGGCAAGAAGTAGTCAGACATTCCAAAAAGACTACAGAGGAAGCCAAAAGTGGAAGGGGATTAGTGTTGCTTCCCAACAAGAGTTTCAAGAGGAAACCACCTAGGGTGTCTTGCATCACTGTAAGAATAAAGTAAAGTGAAGTAGCTCAGTCGTGTCCGACTCTGCGACTCCATGGACTGTAGCCCACCAGGCTCCTCCATCCATGGAATTTTCTAAAACAGGCCTTTTGGTCTGCTCCTGTACATGGTCTGTCTACATGTTCCCTGCAGGGGACATGACATACAGCATGCATTTGGTATACATTTTCAGAGGTTTAGAAGTACACAAACATTCTATCACTGAAGAACAGGGAATATTACCAGATAATCAAATAGCCAGCTTAATTTTCTATGTATCAATAGTATACATGCTGTTTATATAAAAGCAACTTCAAATGCCTTCCAAATATTTGATCAAGTAAGTATAATAGCTTCACTGTTATAGTTTTTTAAAAAGGAGGTGGTAAAATATTGCTGCCACAATAATTCAAGAGATGTATGTACATTTTGATTTAAAAATGCAAAGAATGCAGTTTACTTTTAGCAGTTATCATGCCCTGTCCAGAATTCAGGGGTTAAAAGTAAAAATATTAAGAGCTATCTTTGGAACTTTACATGCCATTTAATTTCCACAACAACCTCTTCAAGGCAAGTATTATTTTACAGAGGAGGAGTCTAAAATTAGATTAAATTATCTATTCAAATTAGGATCGGTTTTAGGAAATTCCAAGTTATTTCCACTTCTAATTTTGTCATACTGAGAAAATAAAGGAAAATAGTGAAGCTTTCTTGATACTCAGTGCAGTTAGCTGTTTTGATACAAATATAGAAGGACATATATACTATTTCCTGTCAGGGATAATGGAAATGAATACCTGGCTTCAGTATATTCTAGCAAATTCTCTCAACAGAAATACCAGAAACTTGACAGGACATTAAAAGAAAGTTTTAGGAGATAAAACTTATATGTGATGTCCTGGTTAGTATGAGAACTTGACTTTATTATTCTCTTTATCACAGACTTTTTATCTGGTAGGCTGCTTCAGGGTATAGCTGATAGAAGGCTTACAAAAGTTGAACTTGTTAGGTTTCAGAAGACATCATATTTGAAGCCATTTAATACAAGGTAAGCAAATTCACTATTAAATAAAATGATATTTATCATTTTTCTGAAGATACAAAATAATAGAAAAAAACATGCATACCTGTGGCAGGTAACAGGTAATACTGCCTTGTATAACTGAGGGATCTTTCGGTTTATCAGAGGCTGTAGGGCCTCTTTAAGGCGATGATAATTTCTCTCCAGTTCCCTTTGATACTCCTTTTGATCTGGCCCAATTAAGCTCTTATTTTTCCTTAAGGCATCTTCACACCTAGGGAAAACAGTGTGTCATCAAAAGATTTCTTTTGACATAGTTTGAAGGCTTATTGCTACACACACACACACACACACACACACACACACACACACAGCCAACATGTTGAGGGCATTCAGTTTTTCTGTTTTATGTTAAACATCCTCTCCTGCAATTAGGTTTAAGGTAGGGAAGCAAGGCTCAACAGAGTTTCTTTAAAATCTAACTTCCACTTCCAATTTTCACAATTGAAAATCATGTATTTTTTAATATTAAATCTGACACCCTCTTTCCCCCTCACACACATATCACCACTAGACTATAAGTTCTTTGAGGTATATAACCATACTCATTTACTCAATGGCACCTGGCACAGTGGTTTGCCTGTATTCAAATAGAAGTTTCTTAATAGGTGGACTTCCCTGGTGGCTCAGCGATAAAGAATCTGCCTGCCAGTGCAGGAGATGTGAGTTCAACAGCTGGGTTGGGAAGATTCCCTGGAGAAAGAAATGGCAACTCACTACAATATTCTTGACTGGGAAATCCAAGGTACATAGGAGCCAGGCATGCTAATATAGTCCATGGGGTCACAAAAGAGTAGGCCATGACTTATTAATGAAACAAACAAAAATGAATAGATTGAGATTGCTTATCCAATTCAGATATTTAAGAAAAACTATCTGGACTCCAACAGATAAATGGAAAAAGGATGTTTAAAAAAGTATATATATCAGTGTTTGTAGAATGCAGCTAAAGTGATTACTTAAGAGGAAAATGTATAGCCTTAAATGCTTATACTAAGGAAAGAAGGCTAAAACTGAAGAGCTACCAGCAATTTGAAAAGAATAAACTCTAAGGAAGAAAATAAAAATTTAAAGTATGATAACTCTATATTTTAAAAAATGCATAAGTTGGTTGTTTGGAAAATCTGAAAAAATAGACTAAACTCTGGCAAGAATAAATGAGAGAAGGCCAGGTATCCTCTTCTAGAAATGAAAAATGAGACGTCAAATATAGCAGAAGTTTATAAAGGCACAGAGGATATTAGGTACAATTTAATGTAAATAAATCTGAAATTCTGTTTTTCTAGATTTACCAAAACACTCAAGTAAAAACATGAACAATCCAAAAACCATTAAATACATCAAATCAGTCAAATCACAAATTTACCCACAGAGAAAACACAAACAAGCAAATTCTACTTAAAAGTCTAAGGATAGATAATCCCATTGTAGCACGACAATTCTGAATATATAAAAAACTATTCTAGAGTATAGGAGGAATAAAGAACTATTCCTGAGAAGAATTTCAAACTCACTTTTCAAGGTTGGGATATCAAAACTTAATGGGGGCTATAAGAAACAATTTGTAATTCAATCCCATCCATGAAAGCAGTTGCAGAACTCCCAAACAAAATAATAAGAAACTGTCCTAACACTATATTACATCCCTACTCCCTACACACAACCCACTTGATAAAATTTTAAAATACTGTCATGACAAACGTAGCGTAACTACAAACTGGTGGGAACTTATTTCACCTAATTAAAAATATCTACAAAATACATGAAGAAAATATTATACTCAATGATGAAAAAATTTCTTTTAGATCGGAAATAAGAAAATATTCAGCATAGTTTATTAGCGATCCTGAACAGTACAGTAAGAAAAAGGTTCTACATATAAATTATTAGAATTAACAAGTGAATTTGGCAATATTCTCATGTAAAGCATGTAAAAATAAATTATCTGTATGCCAGCAAATAGAAAATAATTTTTAAAAAAATATTTATTTATTTGGCTGTGTTGGGTCTTAATTGTGGCACATGGGCTAGGTTGCCTGGCAGCAACTGGAATTTTCCTAGACCAGGGATCAAACCCATGGTCCCTGCTTTGCAAGGCAGATTCTTTACTAATGGGCCTCCAGGGAAGTCCCCCAAAATGTAATTTTTAAAAATACCATTAACAAAAGTATAAAAATATCAAATACCAAAGAATAAGTGAAAAGATAAAGTCTCTACAGAAAAATTTTAGAGCAACATTTAGAGGATATAAGTAAATGGAGAAATAAAACATATTCATAGACCGAAGAGTTAATTCTCTTCCCTTGAACAAAATGTGAGAGGAATTGGTCTATCATATATAAAAGTTTATTATAAAGCTGCAGTAATTAAGACAGCATATTAGTCAAAGAGAGATAAATAAAACAATGGGAGAAAAAATCCTAGAAACTGATGCACACAAAGTGAGCAGTTGATGTATTAACAGTGCAAAGCAGTGGAGAAAGGGTAATCTTTGAAATAAGTGGTGCCAGGTCAACTGCACAACCATATGGGAACAGAAATCTGACTGCTGTCTCACATCATACACAGTTATCAGTATGGGCAAAAATCAAACTGGCCCCCCCTTGAACCATATTCAAAAATCAATGGAAAGAATTGTTTTTAAAAGTAAAAAGGCCTTTTTTGCCTTCTTCCCCTTTTGTTTGGGCTATACTCAATTTGAGAGATACTATTATATAGATGTTTAGGAAGTCATACTCTGACCTTGGGTAAAAAATTTCTTAAGACACAAAAAGCAACAGTCCTAACAAGAAAGATTGAATTATTTTGCAATGTTAAATTAAACGACTTCTGTTTATTAAAAAGAACAGTGCTAAACCCCAAGTTCAGAAAAGATGTCTGTGATACAAATGATAAAGGATTACTTTTCCAGTATGTAAATACCCTTAGAAATCAGTAAGGAAAAGAATTCAATAGGAAAATGGCTAATAAAAAACAGAACTTTGAACATTACAGAGAGGAAAGAGAAATAGCTAATAAACACACGACAAGACGTTCAGCCTCGCTGGTAATCAAGGAAAAGCAAATTTAAACTATAACTACATATTATTTCATACCCACTAGATTGGCAAAAATTAGGTTAATTTCAGATAATAATTAGTTAAATTTATAATTAGTTAAATAAATTAAATAGTTAAATAATAATAAATAAATAATAGTTAAATAAATAATAAATAAAATAAGTTAAATAAATAGTTAAATTCAGATAATATCAAATACTGGGGAGGTTACACTGCAATAGGAACTCTCCCAAACATTACTGGTGAGAATTTAAATCTGGCTGACGCACTCTGGAAAAAGATGTGGTGTTGTCCGGCTGAAGTTGAACCTATGGCTATGTCATGATTTATTTACTTTTCTGTTGATGGCTATCTTGGTTGTCTCCTGGTTTTGTGTTTTGTTGTCGTTCTTTAGCTATAAAGAATACTATTCAACTATTTCTTTAACTACTTCTGGATGTACAAGAGATATTTCTAGGGCTTATATACCTAAGAGTATGTAAAGAGTAAATACAAAAAAAAATATGTTTATTGTTTTAAGGAATAAAAGAATGCAAACTGAAGTACCATTTAAATTAACAAGAGACACCGTATTTAAATAGCATTACACAAAGTAAGGTGTACTGCAACTAGTACTACATTTGCATTCTTGGCACCATTACTACTTAGAACTTTTTGGCACCAATTACATATTAGGAGCCAATAAAAATGCTCATGTACTTTGGCTCAGTAATCTTGAGCTTAATACTTTAATTTGGCAAAAGAAAAAAAAATACACTTCATTACTATACCACACTTAAATTCAACTTAAATTCAGATATTTGATGAGATAATACAACTATTAGAATAATAGTTTTAAGCTTAATTGAAAAAATAAGAATTTAAGATTTTATATATATAACAGTTGTGGTAAAACAAATATGCATATTAACACAAAATATATACACACAAAAATAAAAAAGACAGTATTTGCTATGACCTGTAAGGTTTAAACCATGTAGTTTGGTTTTCTGCCTTTTTGTAATTTAAAAGAGAAAACCTTCTTTATATTAACCCTTAAGGAGACCTGGAAACTATAGGAATTCATTACCTTATCGTAAATAAACACAAAGAGGACACCTGTTTAGAATTGTAGTAATAGTAAAAATTCCCGCCCCAAATAGAAAGAAAATAAACATTATTAGTGTCTATGGCCTAAAGAAGTATGTATTGTTCCAAGATCACCCAGCTCACAATCACAGTAGGGTTTTTTTGGTTCGTATTTGAAACATCCCAAATAATAAAATCAATGTTTAAAAAAATTTTGTCAGAGTATACTTGATTCACAACGTTGTGCTAGTTTCAGGTGTACAGCAAAGTGAATCAGTTGTACATATACATACATCCACTCTCTTAGATTCTCTTCCCATATAGGTCATTACAGAGCATTGAGTCATTTCTGTGCTATATGTTAGGTCCTTGGTGGTAGTTTAGTCACTAAGTTGTCTGACTCTTGCGACCCCGTGGCCGGTAGCCTGCCAGGCTCCTCTGTCCATGGGATTCTCCAGGCAAGGATACTGGAGTGGGTTGCCATTTCCTTCTCCAGGGGATCTTCCCAACACAGGGATCGAACCCAGGTCTCCTGCACTGCAGGCAGACTCTTTACCGACTAAGCTACAAGGGAAGATATTTTATATGTAAGAGTGTGTATATGTCAATCACAACAGAAGTCAGTCAATTCTACAAAAAGGAGCTTGCTTTCTTTACTCTGGTCGTTCATCTTCAACATACATTCGGAGCCATGTTTTCTATAACCAAACCCATAAGGTCATCTAGCTCAATAATCAGATCATAAAATTCCAGACTTCCAATGAAGGTATCTGAAGTTTTTAAAAAGATGTTTACTATGTTCATGCAGGAGAAACTGATAACAATGACAGCTATTGCAGTGAGAATAAAATGTCTTGAGAGACTTGAACAAGTTAGCATTCCTCATACTTTTCTGATGACAAAGGTGCTGTAATGTGAAACTACTGCTACCCAAATAAACCCTTTCAGTGAATGATTTGATAAGAGAAACCACAGTTCATAACATGGTAAGAGAAACCAGAATAGGAGGCCAAAGACTGGCTTCCGACTATGGTTCTGACGCTGCTTTGTTAGTCAACAAGTCGTCTACTTAATGGTACCTAGTCTATTTCCACCAGTGTTTGACCACTTGTCTTCAGAGACTCTACAGTTCCAGCTTCACTACTCATCTTTCTCAGAACAGATTCTAAACTTTGCTCATGCTGAGTTTTTTGTTTTTAGTATATCCTTCCCCTCTTTTCTGACTGAAAAACTAATATTCATTTTTCAAGGTCCATTGTTTTTGCTGTTCAGTTGCTCAGTTGTGTCTGACTCTTTGTGACCCCATGGACTGCAACACGCCAGGCTTCCCTCTCCACCATCTCCCGGAGCTTGCTCAAACTCATGTCCATTGAGTTGGTGATGCCATCCAACCATCTCATCCTCTGCCACCCCCATCTCCTCCTGCCTTCTATCCTTCCCAGCATCAGGGTTTTTTCCAATGAGTTGGTTCTTTACATCAAGTGGTCAAACTATGCAATCTTCAGCATCAGTCCTTCCAATGAATAATCAGGGCTGATGTTCTTTAGGGTGGACTGGTTTGATCTCCTTGCAGTCTAAGGGACTCTCCAGAGTCTTCCCCAATACCACCATTCAAAGGCATCAATTTTTTGGCACTCAGCCTTCTTTATGGTTCAACTTCCACATCCATACATGACTACTGGAAAAATCACAGCTTTGACTATATGGACGTTTGTTGGCAAAATAATGTCTCTGCTTTTTAATATGCTGTCTAGGTTGGTCATATTCTTCCAAGGAGCAAGCGTCTTTTAATTTCATGGCTGCAGTCATCATCCACAGTGATTTTGGAGCCCAAGAAAATCAATTATGTCACTCTCTTCATTGTTTCCCCACCCATTTGCTATGAAGTGATGGGAATGGATACCATGATCTTTGTGTTTTGAATGTTGAGCTTTAAGCCAGCTTTTTCACTCTCTTCTTTCACTGTCATCAAGAGGCTCTTTAGTTCCTCTTCACTTTGTGCCATAAGAGTGGTGTCATCTGCATATCTGAGGTTATTGATATTTCTCTCAGCAATCTTGATTCCAGACTGTGATTCATCCAGCCCAGCATTTGGCATGATGTACTCTGCATAAAAGTTAAATAAGAATGGTGACAATATACAGCCTTGACATACTCCTTTCCCAATTTGGAACCAGCCCATTGTTCCATGTTCAGTTCTAACTGTTGTCTTGACCTGCATACAGGTTTCTTAGGAGGCAGGTAAGGCAGTCTAGTATTCCCATTTCTTTAAGAATTTTCTACAGTTTGTGATCCTCACAGTCAAAGGCTTCAATGTAGTCAATGAAGCAGATGTTTTTCTGGAGTCTCTTGCTTTTTCTATAATCCAATGGATGTTGGCAATTTGATCTCTGATTTCTCTGCCTTTTCTAAACCCAGCTTGAACATCTGGAAGTTCTTGGTTCATGTACTGTTGAAGGCTAGCTTAGAGGATTTTGAGCATTACCTTACCACCATGCAAAAAAAAGACAATGGTATGGTAGTTTGAACATTTTTTGGTATTGCCCTTCTGTGAGATTGGAATGAAAACTGACCTTTCCCAGTCCTGTGGGCACTCTGAATTTTCTAAATTTGCTGCCATATTGAGTGCAGCACTTTCACAGTGTCATCTTTCAGGATTCAAAATAGCTCAACTGGAATTCCATCACCTCCACTAGCTTTGTTCATAGTGATGCTTCCTAAGGCCCACTTGACTTCGCACTCCAAGATGTCTGGTTCTAGGTGAGTGATCACACCATTGTGGTTATCCCAGTCATTGAGATCTTTGTATTGTTCTTCTGTGCATTCTTGCCACCTCTTCTTAATATTTCTGCTTCTGTTAGGTCCATACTGTTTCTGTCCTTTATTGTGCCCATCTTTGCATGAAATGCTTCCTTGGTATCTCTAATTTTCAAGGTCCATATATGATGTTTAGGAGAAGGGCATGGCAATCCACTCCAGTATTCTTGCCTGGAGAACTGCATGGACAGAGGAGCCCATCAGGCTACAGTCCATGGGGTCGCGAAGAGTTAAGATACAACAGCAACATTTAATACTCTGTACTTTTGTTTATGATGTTAATTCCTGTGTGAAATATTCCCTGACATCACCATGTAAAATAATCATTCCCTCTTTTGTGCTCATAGTGTGAGTAAAGCAGCAATCAGTATCAAGCTGTTGATTCTTTTCCCCTATTGTTTCAAAATTTTGCAGTTACTGAACACCTATTTACTATGTACCAAATGTTATTTGTGAAGAAAAGAGGTAACGGCAGGCCTGAGGTTGCTATCCTAGGAAAGCCTGTTTGCAAGGCTGGCCCTGGGTTACAGTCTAAGGGTTCCTAATATATGCAGAAAGAGTGGCTCACTGTGCCTGAACATTTTATAAAAACACTGTAGTTTCTGTTAAATACCAGCTTTCCTTTTGGGAGTCTGGAAATTTGGTAACTGTCAGGGAGAAGGTACCTACATGACTCAGTTCAGTTCAGTTCAGTCACTCAGTCGCGTCCGACTCTTTGCGACCCCATGAATCGCAGCATGCCAGGCCTCCCTGTCCATCACCAACTCCTGGAATTTACTCAAACTCATGACCATCGAGTTGGTGATGCCATCCAGCCATTTCATCCTCTGTCGTCCCCTTCTCCTCCTGCCCCCAATCCCTCCCAGCATCAGAGTTTTTTCCAATGAGTCAACTCTTCGCGTGAGGTGGCCAAAGTACTGGAGTTTCAGCTTCAACATCAGTCCTTCCAAAGAACACCCAGGACTGATCTCCTTTAGAATGGACCGGTTGGATCTCCTTGCAGTCCAAGGGACTCTTATTCTCCAACACCACAGTTCAAAAGCATCAATTCTTTGGCCCTCAGCTTTCTTCACAGTTCAACTCTCACATCCATACATGAGCACTGGAAGAACCATAGCCTTGACTAGACGGACCTTTGTTGGTAAAGTAATGTCTCTGCTTTTGAATATACTATCTAGGTTGGTCATAACTTTCCTTCCAAGGAGTAAGCGTCTTTTAATTTCATGGCTGCAGTCACCATCTGCAGTGATTTTGGACTAGCCCTCAACAAAAAGCCTGGTTGGCACCTGAGTCTCTACTGAGCTCCCGGGTGGACATGATTTCCCACACGCTGCCACAATTCTTTGCTGAACAATCAGCATCTCTATGTGACCAACCTCGGAGAGGACCCATGGAAGCCTATACCTGGTTTCCTCCAGACTTCACCCCGTGCCCTTTCCCTTTGCTAATTTTACTTTCTACTCTTTCATTGTTAACAAACCATAGCCACGTATATGACTATATGCTATCCAATGAGCCCTCCTAGCAAATCATCCCATCTGGGGGTGTTTTGGGAGGCCCCAATTCATCCAAGTATTTCATCTAATTTGTACAATCTCCTTGTGTGAGGGAGATATTATATCCTTACTTCATACATTAAAAACAGAAGATCATAAAGATTAAGTGGCCTGGAAAAGAGACATATAAGGATAAGATCTGAAGAAAAATTTTTTGCTTCCAAGATTGCTGCTTGTATGTTTTCTGAGGGAAGAGAGACAGAAACTCTCACACTGAATGTTCAAAATAAATAACAGCTTTCAAAGTTAACTAATTAAATGTCAAACTAATAATAGTTTCAAGTTAAAGATTTCCTGAATCGAGGTTTCTCTCATTTTCAAAATTTAGAACATGGCATTACATACAGAATTGGGGGGCAGGGATATATATATATATAAAATACATATGGAGTAGTAAGTTATACTCAGACTACATTTCACTGTGAACCATTTTTCTATAGTTTCTTCTTTCAATAATCCCTTAAGACTCATAACAAACTGTGGATTAGATGTTCTCAATTTGAGTATCTTTATGTAGAAAACTTTGAATACCTTTTAGTAAAATCTTTGAAGCAAAGTCGCAGTTTATTATGATGTCTGAAGAGCTTTGGGTCACTAGGTATTTCAGATAGGAAAACCTGGGCAACTTCCAAAGGCCCCTGTAAAATAAGAAAATAAAACAAAAAGTATTTTTTTGTTTTTTAAATATTCACAGAAATAGAATTTACCAAATCCATTTTTCTTAGCACCAAGATGGGCTGCATTTAAGCTTAATATATATATGACTATGCCTATATTAAAACTTTTCAGAGACCGATTCTGACAATATGTTTATAGCTTTTCCTGATACCAAATCTATACTTTTGCCCATAGCAATTAACTTATTTCATATTTCAAAGAAAATGAGTAGGAGACAAAGCACTAACTATTGTATTCATTAATGCCCTTTGCCTTGTATTTTTTATATTCTTTACTTTAGATATAAGTTATCAGCTGTCAATCAGCTGTCAGTCCACTGATTATTAGACACTTTATTTTGCGAAAACAGTTTCCCCCAAGCATTCAGAATATTAGCAGGACATTTGGAATTAAAGGCAATCTTTTGTGAGTAAGTTATATCATTTGGAAGCAAAAACTCTAAATCACATATACTTTTAGGAGGTAAAGGCCTTAAAATCTTTATTTCAGTTTAACCTCTTATATTTTCAATGTCTGTGCAACTACTTCTAACATATTTTCACTTGATGTAACACATTTGTGATTTCTGGAAAATATAATACTGTAATCATTCCAAATTCCATTTATAACTAAAATCACACAGTATTATTAGCAAACACTCCCACCTGATTCACTGTTGTGCCTACAGACCCCTGGAGAACCATCTGAAGCATTTTTGGGTCTGCTGGATCTTGATGTGTGGCAAATGCCAACTCCTGAGTTTTTTTCTGCATGTCTTCAATAGCAACTTCAATTGGTGTTAAGATGATCTGGGTGAAATAACATCTAATTAGGCCAGTGGATTGATTGAAAAATATTTAGTGAGCTTTATACACAATCAATTAAAATAAGAAAAAAGTGGCAACTATAAAGTATTATCTAATAATATATCCTGAAACTTTGGATCATTAAATGAAAAAAAAAAATCAACCTTTTAAAGCATAAGCTGAGGGTGATTGAGGGACTTAGAAAAGAAGCTGAAAGTTAATGACTTAAAAATGGGTCAAGAAGTTCTAGTATGTTTCCACACACAAAGCTATATTGTTTTCACATGGCTTCAATGTATGTGTTCCACTAATTCTAATTCCCTCTTTGCAGTCTTACCTCCTCTTTGTGAGTGACATTGACCCTTGTCTTAATGTAGGGAAAGGCATGAGAAGTAGTCAGAATGGTCTTCCGTTTGAATTGTTCATGAAGTTCCCCATGGGCACGACCATCTAAAGTGAAGGGTGTACAGTACATGAAGCGACGAAGATTATAATTTTTGTCAAAATATGTGATTCTGTCCTTCATCTCATATGTGTCAAAGTACGGTTCCACGTAGGTAATCTGAATATAGGCCTGGGAAATGAAAAAGTCCTTCATTTATTCACTGTTAAATTATTATTTATTCTTCCTCCAACAAAATCAGAGTCTCAATGTATCTATGGGGCATCACAGTCTATCAATCATACCTTATTAGGATCTAATTTACACTTGTCCACAGGATTAGAATCTTTGATGACTTCAACTACATCCTCTCCAAATCTTTCTCCATAAAATCCCTAAAATAAAGAAAAAGAAATCTTTCACACGAAGTTAACAGTAGTAGAAAACAGAGAAGGCCTCTGAGGGAAACTCCTGAACAAAATGAAGCCCTTTAGTAAGTTCTTATAAAATGGTGTCAATGATTGCTGCTGCTGCTGCTAAGTCACTTCAGTCGTGTCCGACTCTGTGTGACCCCATAGACGGCAGCCCACCAGGCTCCCCCATCCCTGGGATTCTCCAGGCAAGAATACTGGAGTGGGTTGCCATTTCCTTCTCCAATGCATGAAAAAGAAAAGTGAAAGTGAAGTCGCTCAGTCTGTCCGACTATTAGCGACCCCATGGACTACAGCCCACCAGGCTACTCCGTCCATTGGATTTTCCAGGCAAGAGTACTGGGGTGGGGTGCCACTGCCTTCCCCGTGTCAATGATTATAAAATAATAATTATTTACATTTATAGAATTTACATTTAGTCTATCAAATTAACAGGGAGGGTCTCACTACATATTTATTTGATATTATTCCCATTTACTCACTTTAAATAACACAAAATTTAAAAAAATAATTTTCACAAATGAAAATACAGGATTCCACAAGAGATCCTCAAGAAAATGAAAAAGGGAACAGAAAGAAGAGACAAAAGAAATTCATTATATTTGATGTGTATAGGATATTGGACTTCCCTGGTGGCTCAGATGGTAAAGTGCCTGCAATGCGGGAGACCTGGGTTCAATCCCTGGGTTGGGAAGATCCCGTGGAGAAGGAAATGGCAACCCACTCCAGTACTCTTGCCTGGAAATTTCCATGAACTGAGGAGCCTGATAGGCTACAGTCCATGGGGTTGCAAAGAGTCGGACACAACTGAGCAACCTCAGAGTCTGATGTAACCTGACTTCTTACAGACATGAGTCAATGAACAAGCATTAATTTTTCTGAATGATTAATGTAATGTTCCAGAATTTCCAAATAAAAACATTAACTTGTTGAGGCTCTGTATAAGTTCAGATTTTGAAAAGGTAACCCGGGATCAAGAATATAGTGACTTTTCCATATGACCCTGAGTGGCAGCATGGGCAAAAGATGGAGCTATTCAAAAGGAAAAATTAAGTCTGAATCCTCAAAAAACAGACACTCCTACCTCAAAGATAACTTTTACGACTCAGTAAGTTTGAAAAATACTGTCTCAAAATTTCCCAAGACTTAATAAATAGGCTTTTGAAAAAACAAGAAGTCACAGCTAAAGCCAGTTTGTGGAAGTTAAGCCCTGTGAAGTCATCAATAAGAACAGAACGCTGCAGAAATTAACATCAGCTGAGAATAAAAACCAGCCTAAACTCTTCTGTCTAGACAAATCACCTGGGGATTTGTTAAAATACAGATTTTAATTCAGAAGGTCTGAAGTAGGGTCCGAGATTCTGCATTTCAAACAAAACTCCCAGGTAATGTCAATGTAGATTCTGTCCATGGACCACACTTGGAGTAACAAGGACAGAGAAAGATTGGAAAGAACAACTATAGCAGAAAGACAGGTTAGTTGCATAAACATTAAAGTTATCATTTATTTTGAAAATTAAGTAGCTGTATAAAGGTTAAAGGATTCTAAGAAGTGTTTTTAAAATATAATTTCAAGCTTTTAAGTTCTAAAGATTACTTCACTCGGAATCAGTTAAGCCAAAAAGAGAATGCACTTGGGTCAGAAATATCTTGGGGTTCTAGTTCTAGTTCCATGATTATTAATTCCTTATAACTTTTTCTACAAAATGTAGATAATACTATATACATTTCTCCACAAATCATGGTAATTCTGAAAGATACAGGGTTTCTAAAATACGTGTGAAAATAGACCCTCAAAAAAATCAAGTTAATAATAATATTTTACTGTTGGTATCAAAGATTTTAAAAATTCAAGAGAATATTATTGTACCTAGCAAATATCCTTATACCCTAAAGGAGTAGATTATTTGGCAGGATCTGGCTTATTAAAGGATTAGATCTGGATCTGAAAAGTCTATTCATCATAGAAAATACAAATTAAGGATGACATTTGAACCACCACAGTATTCACCTCCAATCTGTGAGATATCTCTGCGAGTTTGGTTATTGCAGGTTCCTTGTAAACAAATTCTTGTTCATCCAAATCCCCAAACTTAGTTCCATAAAAACCAACACGAAAATAGGTGCCAAACATCCGCTTACCATCCTAGGTGTAGGAAAACAGAGAAACTTTAATACAAAGACTTTTTGTCATACACATTCTGTTTAGATTGCTACGAGTATAAAATTCTCAAGACAATGTCAAAAGTTTTAATTCAAAACTACAATATTTTATTATTTCTCAAATGAAAGTAAAAACAAAATAATCTTTTCTTCATTATTTCTAACAAATAACATTGTGCAACTAGGGCTTTTACCGAATTACATATGGAATATGTTTTTCAGGGACTGTACCAAGTGACGTCCCATATAAGTCTATGTTTTTCTAAGTCCATACAATTGACATAAATTATTTTCTTTATTGCAAGAAAAGTTGCTTGGTATCAGATAAACTGTGTTTTAATTATCCTAAAATTAGAGCATAAAGTTAAATTTAAAAATAACACTAACATATTTAGTTGCCATTATTAGCCTTTATATCATATCTCTTTTCATATTTTAAATGAGATCTAAAAGTTAGAAGCCAAGTGTAGCATCTGGCACAGAGTGGATGATCAGTAAATGTCAAGACCATCCTGAAGCACTGAAGCAAAACATTTACAATTAGTATCCCTCTGCTAATAAAAAACACTGTATGTGTAAGAGTAACTAGAAATGGAATTAGGAAGGGAAAAAAATGCATAAATGAAAGAAGAAAAAAAATTTGAGAAGAGTTGGTTTTTCTAAAGTACCCAAACCCCCCACTGCATACATTAACCACACACATTCATCCCAAGTACAAAGTATGCTAAGGTCATCTTAACTCTTACACAGAAGATTTGAAAACAAATTCTCTTGATAAAGATAAAATACTTGGAAGCTTTTTGTGTTATTCTTACATTTTAGATACAAAGATGTTTCAAAGGATTTTGTGGTAGTGCCTTCATACACAGCCACACACGACTGTTTATATACCTCAATTCTCTTTAAGCCTAGTAAGTTTCACACTTATTTTTCCTTTATTTACTTCTTACTGCAAAGGCAAAGGGGTATGTAAAATGAGTTACAAATGAAACAGATAATAACAATAATAAAATGGAAAATTATGATCCTCAATTTACCAGCCTTCTGATAATAAAAACAAAACAAAAAAATATACAGTTGGCTAAAAATATCTCCATATTTTGTCCAGAAGAAATAGTTTTAAGAAAAATGTCTCTAGAGTTAAAGGAAGTTTCTAATAAAAAAAATTTTGTTTCAATTATTTCAAACTTTAACAGACAAAATTAATGACATCTATAGCAAATGAAATTTCTCTAGATAGGTTAAATATATTCAATCAAAATTCTGATTAAAACCATCAACAAGCCAATGGAGCAATATTTAATATAATCAAGAAATGAAGGCCCCACTGCCCGGAAAATAAAAGGCATTTGAGAAAATTAACAATTTGTGATTGTTTTTTCCAAAAAAATACCATACATGAATATATTTATTTACTTTTTGGAAGCACAAATATTAAAATATTGTTATCCTGGCTGTACTCCTCTCAGAGATTTCCAGTTTAAGATTTCTATTCCAAATCTTCAGTATTATGACCTTTTAAATATTTGAAAACTGCTATTAGAACTTGTTTCCCTTAAACTTTCCAGTCCTCAATCATCTTCATATGATGATTCATACTATGCTGTCTTCACTTTATTAGTCTTTTGATGGCATCTTTTAAAGTGTGGTATCTGGGGTGGGAGGTGGGAGGGGGGTTCATGTTTGGGAGTTCGTGTAAAAAAATAAATAAATACAAAAACAAAACAAAAATAAATAAATAAAAAATAAAAATAAAAAAAAATAAAGTGTGGTATCCCAGAAACAGACACAACATACACTGATCTGATCAGTGTAGAGCTCAGTGGGCTCACTGCCTCCCAGGATGTGGACTTAAATTAGATTAATGCAGCTTAAAACTGAACTAGTTCCTGAGCAGCCATTTTAAACTCTTATTATTCACTTTCTCACACTGACATTCAGTTCAAGGAAACAAAAATATTGAGTGCTTATAATGTGTTAGCCACTGTTCAGTTCAGTTCAGTCGCTCAGTCATGTCCGACTCATTGCGACCCCAAGGACTGCAGCATGCCAGGCCTCCCTGTCCATCACCAACTCCCGGAGTTTACTCAAACTCATCCTCAGGAATAGGAAAATAAAAATAAGTAAGACTTGGCTCCTCAAGAGAGTAAAAAAATGTATTCAAATAATTACAATACAAAAGGTCATAAGCTCTAATAAAAAGTGTCCTGAGTAAGGAAAGATAAATCCTGTTGGAGCCAGGTCACAAAAGAGGTGACACACAGACAGGATTCTACAACCTAAAAGAATGGCTAAGCCGATGTGGGAGCACATTCTAGGGGAAGGGGAGGGAAGGAGGGCAGAGAGGAGGAGGTGGGTGGGAGGAACAGAAGAAGAATAAAAATTAAGGTAAAAGTCATTAAAGAACTTATATGAGGTAACCATGCATCCATTCACATATTTATTGAAGGTTTACTATGTGTCAACAAACTGTTTAGACACTGGTGATAAATCTGCGAACAAAACAGAGTGGTCAGGGCAGGTCTCACCAAGAGGCGACATGTGAACACAGATGTGAAGGAGGTGTAAGAGTTATTCATGTGGCTCTCCAGGGGAGGTGCATTCCGGGCAGAGGAAAGAGCCAGTGCAAAGGACAGGAGCCCCCCTCCTGTGCTTGAAGAACAGGAAAGTGGCTAGAGTGGTAAGGCAGAATATGCAGCAGGGAGAAGGTCAGAGGAGATCAGATCAGAGAGGAGTTACCAGAACTGAAAATGAGCGTGTGCAGGAGAGTAAGCAGATTTATTCTCAACTCACAAGGAGTTCCCTAATGTGAAACCACTGACTCTATCATGTTCATAGAAGTTTAGTCATACAGCTTTATCTTCAAGAAAGATATCACTTAATCTTACTTCCTCCTCAGAGGTTTGGACCACAGGATGATACCCATTTTTCCTCTGAATTTAAAAAAAAAATACACTTTCCTACAATCTAGCCTATATTTTTCTAGCAGTATCTTCTCTTAATGTCAAGAATTCTTTCTGAACTTCCCACCATTCCCACACTCCAATTATTCTTCCTCAGCAGTACTTAATGATTCCACCATCCTGTGTATAATGAAACTAGGTCCCAAACAAGGAAATCCATCTACTCATCTATCCATGTCAATAGTGGTTGAAATCTCTTATGACAAGTGTCTTCTAGCTTTGTTGTCTTTATTTAGCAGGAACATTCAGCTGGGCTATAGTATATTTCCACACTGACATCACTTCCAAAACTTCTTTCATCTTCACCCATAGTTCTCCACTACATTTCTCTCAAGTTAACTGATTTTTCAGATAGGCAGACCAGTGTTTCCCAAAGGGGTAATCTCCTCCTCTCCTAATAGATCTATTCCCCTTCAAGAACATACGCTTTTATCAGTTTATTTAGTCATAGAGCTTGACCTGGGAACCTAACACCTCTTAGATTTCACAGCTAAACTGTGTTAAGATTTAAACTAATTATAGTGATAGTAAATGGCAACCCACTCCAGTATTCTTGCCTGGAGAATCCCATGGATGGAGAAGCCTAGTAGGTTACAGTCCACGGGGTCGCAAAGAGTCAGACACGACTGAGCGACTTCACCTCACCTTAATGATGATAATAACAATAAAAATAATAATCTCTAACATTTTTAAAGCATTTACTATGTGCTAGGGCTTCCCTGGTCAGCTGGTAAAGAATCCGCCTGCAATGCAGGAGACCTGGGTTGAGAAGATCTCCTGGAGAAGGGAACGGCTACCCACTCCAGTGCTCAGGCTTGGAGAATTCCATGAACTGTATAGTTCATGGGGTCGCAAACAGTTGGACACACTTGAGTGACTTTCACTTTCACTTCACATGTACTATTGCTTATCCACTTTACATGGGTTATGCCAATTCTTATCACAACTCTCAGATATCATTATTTTCACCTCTTTTTATAAATGAGGAAAAGTAATTTGCCCAAGGTCACACTGCTAGCGAACAGTGGCACTCAGAGTTAAATCCTAATATATTTGACACCTGAGTCCAAGCTCTTAATTACACTATTTAATCCCTGTATTCTGTATACTCATATACAAATACTAGGACATACGTCGGGGAAGGCAATGGCACCCCACCCCAGTACTCTTGCCTGGAAAATCCAGTGGACGGAGTAGCCTGGTGGGCTGCAGTCCATGGGGTCGCTAACAGTTGGACGGACTGAGCGGCTTCACTTTCACTTTTCTCTTTCATGCACTGGAGAAGGAAATGGCAACCCACTCCAGTATTCTTGCCTGGAGAGTCCCAGGGATGGGGGAGCCTGGTGGGCTACCGTCTATGGGGTCACACAGAGTTGGACACGACTGAAGTGACTTAGCAGCAGCAGTAGCAGCAGGACATACGTATGATCCCTGAACCATTTTTCACTTCTCTGATGTTTTTCTTGAGAGTTTTTGAGAATTTCCTTGAGTAACTGAGATTTACTGGGTACTTGCCTCCCTAAGTTTTGTCTTCCTCTATATTACAACACTGTCTCTACTGAAATTGTCATTACATGTTTGCATCTCCTTTCCACACACTCCAGTATGACAATCAGGTTGATGATTTTCATAAACCTACCAGATATATTCTTCTAAGATATATCCTATCACATTTCTTATCAGATGTTCAGTTTTAACCTTTGTATCTCCCAGTCCAGGAAAAAATAATGTCCAAAATCATCTAATAAATGTTTGCTGTCCATATCTTTTTTATCATCAGAAATGACATAAAGGGCAGAACCTAGCCAGTAGTACCACATCATCAGGTGCTTAGTCATGCATGGGTCTATACCAAATATTAGGGAGTCATCAACTATCAGAAAGTACCTCTTCATAGAGTTCTTCTCATCACATTTTCCTTACTTTCTTCATGTCTGACTTCACCTCTTTGCCTTTCCTGAGATAAGTACTCATGGATGTTTTATACCTACACAGGTCTAGCTTCTTCTTTAGGGTGTCACATTTTCATACTTAACTACTTGTTGTAAAAGTTTTCGCTTTCCTTTCCTTCATACTCTTCTTTCATTCTCCTGCCCCCCATCATCTATTAAAACTTGCTGTTGCCCATTCTGCTCTTTTACTCACTTGGATGACTTTATTTATCTCATGCAGCCTCGGCAGGCATGGATTGTGCTTAGTTGCTTAGTTGTGTCCGACTCTTTGCAACCCCATGGACTGTAGCCCGCCAGGCTCCTCTGTCCATGGGATTCTCCAGGCAAGAATACTGGAGTGGGTCGCCATGCCCTTCTCCAGAGCATAGATTAGAGCATATAAAAATTCAACAGAAGACACTGCACCAGACTATGGCTAGTATTTCTCAGCATATAAAAACCAAAATATTGGCTCATCTTCATGTCCATCCAGTACAATGAAAAGAGTTAATATATAGTTATCTTGCATGCTTGAATCTCAAAAGTTAGAATACCTCATTTTTCTTTAGTGACTTAGTAGAGAGACTTCAGCTTAGACAAGCTGAGCCCATCTTCTCAAGCCTTGCTGGAGACTATAATATATACCTACTAGGGTGGTGATATTTCCTCTCAGATGGTGAAATATGTTGTAATTTTTTGAAGAAAAAAACGGAGACAGGGTTACGTGACTATGTTATCAACAGTTGGGGAATGATTATTCTGAACATAATAAACTTGCATTAATCTACTTCTGAATATAAACTGTTCACTATTTGATAAATGGATAAATGTATCTTTTAAAATAAAACATGTGCACATAAAATATAAAATGGCTATAATTTTCCATATAGAAATTCAATATTTTTCTCCAAAAATAATTTTAAAATGCAATTATAAGACATTTTTAAACATACTTTATTTCCTATTATATCAAAAAAATAAATGTACTTGGAAAAGAGAAAATAAATAGTAAACAGTCATTCAGATATTGAAATTGGCAGAGCAAGTAACAGTTACCATGATTTAAGAAAGGTTCATGACTTGTTATTTTATATGGTAAATATTTTACCAAATTTGCTAGCAGGTTTTAGAGTTATCTTTTATACACACATACACAAACTCACACACACAGCCCTAAAAAGCTTTGCCAACTCAAATTATTTGTACCAAATCAAGGAGCACGGTAAAAAATGAAATACAGTGCTAATATATAAGCCCAGATCAAGGAGGGAGCTATTAAAAAAAAATAAAGTGTGGTATCCCAGAAACAGACACAACATACACTGATCTGATCAGTGTAGAGCTCAGTGGGCTCACTGCCTCCCAGGATGTGGACTTAAATTAGATTAATGCAGCTTAAAACTGAACTAGTTCCTGAGCAGCCATTTTAAACTCTTATTATTCACTTTCTCACACTGACATTCAGTTCAAGGAAACAAAAATATTGAGTGCTTATAATGTGTTAGCCACTGTTCAGTTCAGTTCAGTCGCTCAGTCATGTCCGACTCATTGCGACCCCAAGGACTGCAGCATGCCAGGCCTCCCTGTCCATCACCAACTCCCGGAGTTTACTCAAACTCATCCTCAGGAATAGGAAAATAAAAATAAGTAAGACTTGGCTCCTCAAGAGAGTAAAAAAATGTATTCAAATAATTACAATACAAAAGGTCATAAGCTCTAATAAAAAGTGTCCTGAGTAAGGAAAGATAAATCCTGTTGGAGCCAGGTCACAAAAGAGGTGACACACAGACAGGATTCTACAACCTAAAAGAATGGCTAAGCCGATGTGGGAGCACATTCTAGGGGAAGGGGAGGGAAGGAGGGCAGAGAGGAGGAGGTGGGTGGGAGGAACAGAAGAAGAATAAAAATTAAGGTAAAAGTCATTAAAGAACTTATATGAGGTAACCATGCATCCATTCACATATTTATTGAAGGTTTACTATGTGTCAACAAACTGTTTAGACACTGGTGATAAATCTGCGAACAAAACAGAGTGGTCAGGGCAGGTCTCACCAAGAGGCGACATGTGAACACAGATGTGAAGGAGGTGTAAGAGTTATTCATGTGGCTCTCCAGGGGAGGTGCATTCCGGGCAGAGGAAAGAGCCAGTGCAAAGGACAGGAGCCCCCCTCCTGTGCTTGAAGAACAGGAAAGTGGCTAGAGTGGTAAGGCAGAATATGCAGCAGGGAGAAGGTCAGAGGAGATCAGATCAGAGAGGAGTTACCAGAACTGAAAATGAGCGTGTGCAGGAGAGTAAGCAGATTTATTCTCAACTCACAAGGAGTTCCCTAATGTGAAACCACTGACTCTATCATGTTCATAGAAGTTTAGTCATACAGCTTTATCTTCAAGAAAGATATCACTTAATCTTACTTCCTCCTCAGAGGTTTGGACCACAGGATGATACCCATTTTTCCTCTGAATTTAAAAAAAAAATACACTTTCCTACAATCTAGCCTATATTTTTCTAGCAGTATCTTCTCTTAATGTCAAGAATTCTTTCTGAACTTCCCACCATTCCCACACTCCAATTATTCTTCCTCAGCAGTACTTAATGATTCCACCATCCTGTGTATAATGAAACTAGGTCCCAAACAAGGAAATCCATCTACTCATCTATCCATGTCAATAGTGGTTGAAATCTCTTATGACAAGTGTCTTCTAGCTTTGTTGTCTTTATTTAGCAGGAACATTCAGCTGGGCTATAGTATATTTCCACACTGACATCACTTCCAAAACTTCTTTCATCTTCACCCATAGTTCTCCACTACATTTCTCTCAAGTTAACTGATTTTTCAGATAGGCAGACCAGTGTTTCCCAAAGGGGTAATCTCCTCCTCTCCTATTAGATCTATTCCCCTTAAAGAACATACGCTTTTATCAGTTTATTTAGTCATAGAGCTTGACCTGGGAACCTAACACCTCTTAGATTTCACAGCTAAACTGTGTTAAGATTTAAACTAATTATAGTGATAGTAAATGGCAACCCACTCCAGTATTCTTGCCTGGAGAATCCCATGGATGGAGAAGCCTAGTAGGTTACAGTCCACGGGGTCGCAAAGAGTCAGACACGACTGAGCGACTTCACCTCACCTTAATGATGATAATAACAATAAAAATAATAATCTCTAACATTTTTAAAGCATTTACTATGTGCTAGGGCTTCCCTGGTCAGCTGGTAAAGAATCCGCCTGCAATGCAGGAGACCTGGGTTGAGAAGATCTCCTGGAGAAGGGAACGGCTACCCACTCCAGTGCTCAGGCTTGGAGAATTCCATGAACTGTATAGTTCATGAGGTCGCAAACAGTTGGACACAATTGAGTGACTTTCACTTTCACTTCACATGTACTATTGCTTATCCACTTTACATGGGTTATGCCAATTCTTATCACAACTCTCAGATATCATTATTTTCACCTCTTTTTATAAATGAGGAAAAGTAATTTGCCCAAGGTCACACTGCTAGCGAACAGTGGCACTCAGAGTTAAATCCTAATATATTTGACACCTGAGTCCAAGCTCTTAATTACACTATTTAATCCCTGTATTCTGTATACTCATATACAAATACTAGGACATACGTCGGGGAAGGCAATGGCACCCCACCCCAGTACTCTTGCCTGGAAAATCCAGTGGACGGAGTAGCCTGGTGGGCTGCAGTCCATGGGGTCGCTAACAGTTGGACGGACTGAGCGGCTTCACTTTCACTTTTCTCTTTCATGCACTGGAGAAGGAAATGGCAACCCACTCCAGTATTCTTGCCTGGAGAGTCCCAGGGATGGGGGAGCCTGGTGGGCTACCGTCTATGGGGTCACACAGAGTTGGACACGACTGAAGTGACTTAGCAGCAGCAGTAGCAGCAGGACATACGTATGATCCCTGAACCATTTTTCACTTCTCTGATGTTTTTCTTGAGAGTTTTTGAGAATTTCCTTGAGTAACTGAGATTTACTGGGTACTTGCCTCCCTAAGTTTTGTCTTCCTCTATATTACAACACTGTCTCTACTGAAATTGTCATTACATGTTTGCATCTCCTTTCCACACACTCCAGTATGACAATCAGGTTGATGATTTTCATAAACCTACCAGATATATTCTTCTAAGATATATCCTATCACATTTCTTATCAGATGTTCAGTTTTAACCTTTGTATCTCCCAGTCCAGGAAAAAATAATGTCCAAAATCATCTAATAAATGTTTGCTGTCCATATCTTTTTTATCATCAGAAATGACATAAAGGGCAGAACCTAGCCAGTAGTACCACATCATCAGGTGCTTAGTCATGCATGGGTCTATACCAAATATTAGGGAGTCATCAACTATCAGAAAGTACCTCTTCATAGAGTTCTTCTCATCACATTTTCCTTACTTTCTTCATGTCTGACTTCACCTCTTTGCCTTTCCTGAGATAAGTACTCATGGATGTTTTATACCTACACAGGTCTAGCTTCTTCTTTAGGGTGTCACATTTTCATACTTAACTACTTGTTGTAAAAGTTTTCGCTTTCCTTTCCTTCATACTCTTCTTTCATTCTCCTGCCCCCCATCATCTATTAAAACTTGCTGTTGCCCATTCTGCTCTTTTACTCACTTGGATGACTTTATTTATCTCATGCAGCCTCGGCAGGCATGGATTGTGCTTAGTTGCTTAGTTGTGTCCGACTCTTTGCAACCCCATGGACTGTAGCCCGCCAGGCTCCTCTGTCCATGGGATTCTCCAGGCAAGAATACTGGAGTGGGTCGCCATGCCCTTCTCCAGAGCATAGATTAGAGCATATAAAAATTCAACAGAAGACACTGCACCAGACTATGGCTAGTATTTCTCAGCATATAAAAACCAAAATATTGGCTCATCTTCATGTCCATCCAGTACAATGAAAAGAGTTAATATATAGTTATCTTGCATGCTTGAATCTCAAAAGTTAGAATACCTCATTTTTCTTTAGTGACTTAGTAGAGAGACTTCAGCTTAGACAAGCTGAGCCCATCTTCTCAAGCCTTGCTGGAGACTATAATATATACCTACTAGGGTGGTGATATTTCCTCTCAGATGGTGAAATATGTTGTAATTTTTTGAAGAAAAAAACGGAGACAGGGTTACGTGACTATGTTATCAACAGTTGGGGAATGATTATTCTGAACATAATAAACTTGCATTAATCTACTTCTGAATATAAACTGTTCACTATTTGATAAATGGATAAATGTATCTTTTAAAATAAAACATGTGCACATAAAATATAAAATGGCTATAATTTTCCATATAGAAATTCAATATTTTTCTCCAAAAATAATTTTAAAATGCAATTATAAGACATTTTTAAACATACTTTATTTCCTATTATATCAAAAAAATAAATGTACTTGGAAAAGAGAAAATAAATAGTAAACAGTCATTCAGATATTGAAATTGGCAGAGCAAGTAACAGTTACCATGATTTAAGAAAGGTTCATGACTTGTTATTTTATATGGTAAATATTTTACCAAATTTGCTAGCAGGTTTTAGAGTTATCTTTTATACACACATACACAAACTCACACACACAGCCCTAAAAAGCTTTGCCAACTCAAATTATTTGTACCAAATCAAGGAGCACGGTAAAAAATGAAATACAGTGCTAATATATAAGCCCAGATCAAGGAGGGAGCTATCAATTCAAAGACCCTTTCTATAGTATATCAGATATCCTTACTAGATCTAAATCCAGTGAGAGTTCCTTAAGAATACTAGGAAATTAGCTAGGAACCATAGCTTTTAGAAAAAAATGAAATTACTGAAGTTTTCCCAGAGTCAAAAAGAAAAATATTCACAAGATAGGAACTTACCACAATAGACAATAGTAAAAGTAGGGAGTAGGGTCAGCAACCAGGGGCAAGAGAGAAGAGAAAACAGAAAGCATTTTAATTAGGGAAATTTCAAAACAAATAAGCAGCAAATGGTAGCAAACATACTTTTAAAATGCAAGCATCCACTTAAGTTTTACAAGAGAAAAGCAAAAAACAAACGTGCAACAATTTTAGAAGCTACAAAGCTAAAGGTCCAGTGAAAGGTAGTGGCAAGAATATAAACAAGAAAATAAAGTCTGTGTGACTTTTACCATGCAATAAACATGATGACAAAATATTAATCATAACCAGTGAAAATTATACCTTTCAGGGGTCGATTTAGCATCAAGCAGACTAGTAATAAACTGCTCAGAGGTTCAGTGTCTCTTCTTTCATGCTTACTTTTCACCTACTTCCATTTTGTGTTAGGAAATCCATAAGTAACTTTATGACTCAGATAACCATGGAAAGTCTCTATATAAGCCTTAACTGAAGACACAAAAATGAGACGTTCTATACTGGGTATAACAAAAATCATACACATTTAATCCGGGGAACTAAGGTAGATTAAAAGTACTGGTTTCATCTGAAGAAAAACAAAAGGTGGCAACTAATTCAGAAATGGAAGAGAATGCAAGAGTAACATTCATTCTGAAAGTTTTCTAGCTGCAGAACCAAACAGAGAAAGCCTAAACTGTTTAATCAACATAAACCTGACGACAAAGTGAAAGGCAAGGCAGAAAAATTAACAAATATTAATACTCAGCTGTAAATAAACTGTCTTATTAATACCTTGCTTTACCTCATCAAAATGAATTATTTTGTAGAATTTTTTATTTTATAGAATTCTTTTCAGAAAGATTTTTTAAAAAGGTAATCAATTCTTTCTGGCATTTTTCAGTATGATTTGATTTATATATAACTTCATAAGCCTAACTATTATACTTACTCCCTAAAAGGAAGCACACAGTCTTCATTGAACACAATTATCAAACATTGTCAGAAAATGAGGTCAAATTAAATTTCAAGTTCTCTCAATCTGTTTCCTCCCCCCAACAAAATTCAAATGACAAAAGTGAATTTCATTCCTCAGTAGTACTTATACTCAAAGTGAAGTGACTCAAGATCAAATTAACATACTCTTTTTATCAATTCCAAGATGCACATTTTTTGCCCATATTTTAGTATCTCTGTAGATGACATTCATTTTTCAACTGATGGGATGCTGGAGTTTAATACACAGGGATTGTTTGTTTTTCTAATCTTTCTTAAAGGAATGTGCAATAATGGGATATCTTACAATTGATAACACCTTAGATCAGATGAAACATTTTATATTTACACCTCTGAGCAATAACACATAAATCGACCTCTGTAGAATGAGGTGAAACAATATGGTTAAAAAAAGGAAATCTTGTGTGTAAATGTTGATGAAAGAAAATGCTTCAAAGGATAAAAACAAACGAAAGTGATGACAAAGTGGCTCATTTACCAAAGAATATCATTAGTAACATATGGATTTCCATGCACTGCCTACAACCTCTTAATAACAAATTTCTTAACATAACTTACAGTGTTTTAACAAAATTTCTTTGGTTAATGAATTCAGTTGACAGCAGACAGCAACAGAATGCCCACAGCTAGCACATGTGGGCAAAGCATTGGCATAAGAAATCTGATCAAATCAATCTATTAGTGTCTTTAACTAACTAAAACATTACCTACCTCCCAGCCAGTACTCTGTATAATAAAAAAGTAAAAAAGGGCAAGTCATAAAAAAAAAAAAAACTGTTTAAAAAGAACAAAAAAGCCAAAGGAAGTTCAGTAGTGTAAGAAACCATATACCATAAATTCTTCTCCATGCAGAAAACACTAGGGTATTTTAAACACCATATTCCTTCACTTAAGACCTATGATAATTTTATAAATTGCTTGTTCAAAACCTAGAAGCTAAAATTTCACCATTTAAAACTTTAATAAGTAAAAAGTACAAATTTAGGGGAAAGAAAGCCAAGTGCTTGTTTCATTTGTGTCTAAATTAGATCACTAACTAACTGGAGCTGCACTTCACTGAAGTACCCAGGGTAAGCTGGAATAGAAATAGAAATTTTGCCCAAATGTCTTTGATACAAATGGATGAAAAGTTTCTTGGAAGCTGCTTGCTCTAGATGTTCCAGGCCTGACCTGTGTAATTTGCAATTTGTGCAACATATGGGAAGCTGCAATGAAATTTAACAGTGTTACTGATTATAAAAAAAACCCACCTGCTATGATCCAGAATTCTAATGATCTTTTGCAACTCCAATATTTTATTCAATGACAATAAAATCCTGGCTTAACAGGACAGCAGCCCTATTTAAGACTAAGTTTTTCAGATTATATCAATTCATCTAGAACAGCTTAGTCCATGGCAAGAGAGAGGAAGTCAAGCTGATAAGAATAAAGTGGGACTAACACTGCACGCGCAAGTGGAAAAACAATACTATACTTCAATTCTTAGGTGATGGCAATAGCAGACAACAGCACAGGTAGCACAGGGGAGGGAACAGAAAAGTGGAGGAGGACCCTTAACACAACGTTCCAGAGTATTTCAATGGAGCCAAAGATTTAGCTTCAGGGAAATCATCTGCTAGCAGTCTACTTCATTTTTAAAACAAGCTTATTTTAATTTTAAAGATAATATGTGGATCCCATGAAGTAAAAATAAATACTGAAATCATACTATTATAATTGAATAAATAAATAAATACAACCATTTATTATTTTCACTAAATATTACTTTTACATTAGAAATATGTCAGAGGATGACTGAATAAAAATATCTGGAAAAAAGTTAAAAGTTCAGTTGAAATCATTAAAAATATTAGGAGTTTATTAAGCTCATATCATTTAATAAAAAATATAAAAACATTTTTGGGAAAAAATGAACAGAAATCAATTTAAATAATAAAATTCATAACTATTACCCACACTGTGAAACAGAAAGTAACTCACAATTTAAAAAAAATTAGCAACTAGTAATAATTCAAAAAAGTGAAGAAAAAAGAGAAGCTATGTGGGAAGGTTATGATGATCATAATCTACTTTAGGTTAAATTCATTTTTGTTAATGAGTCTTGCTTTGGCCATGAACCACCATTTTGACACTGTTCATTTGTAACTTGATTAAAATGGTCATTTCACAGGATCTAGTTTGATATCAGTACAAAGCAACACTAAAGCTTGTAGACAGTTTTCTCCACTTGCACTGAAGTTAGAAAGTACAATTGTTACCTGATGAACAATTTTGCTGAAGGCTTCCTGAAGTTTACCGTGAATCGTGGATAGTTTCTTGGCATCCCGATTCGCTTCATGAATAGGAATAAGTACTTTGTAAACTTCGTTGACTGCTTCATACATGCCAGCCTGTAAGAATAATAAGAGATTGCTTTCTTTTCCATTGATAAGAGAGTGAATTGCAATTTATGAACTCACAATATTTCCAAGGCAATACTACTGTTTTCCAATAGGACATAAAAACAAACGCTACTGATTTTTAAGACCTAATAAAATAATTTTGCACAATATATTATCTCTTCTATTGAGTGAAAACATATGTGTGTGTATGTGTTTTTGTATTTGAAACACACACATGTACATATATGTATATTTATACTTCCATATAATTTGAACTGGACATTCTGCTTTTACTACTAAGTAACTGAAGTGAAGTGAAGTGAAGTCGCTCAGTCGTGTCCGACTCTTTGCGACCCCATGGACTGTAGCCTACCAGGCTCCTCAGTCCATGGGATTCTCCAGGCAAGAGTACTGGAGTGGGTTGCCATTTCCTTCTCCAACTCAGTAATTACTTAACTAAAATAAATGTGTGTATGTGTATGTCCTTTTATATGCATATAAACTTTTGCAGAAACAAATTCAGAACAGAGACATAGAAACCCAATTATTACAAGTCACAGATACACAAATATCACATAAATCTATTGCTTCCTAGGACACTAAAATTGTTAACTTTCCCAAAATATTAAATTGGCACAGAAAAGCTTAAGGGAACTCTCCTATGGAAAAATCACTGATCTTAACAAAGCATTAGAAGATTCTGAGCCACCAGATTTTATTCAAGTCGGGCTTTTAGTTTACTAGTGGTTGGCCAAATGTTGCTCTGACTATAATCAGAGTAAGGGACAAAACAAGTTTATACTGCTATTGCCTTTTCTTGTAATAGATTGGTGGCTGTGGTGAAGGAAAAAAGATATTTTCCAAGAGTCACTAAGTTCCAATTGCTTCACAAATCAGCATATTCCCAAGAAAATAAACATACGGTTCTTATATTTTCTAGTCAGCTCACAAGAGTATATTTAAGCAATCATGTAGCTGTAATAGTAAAATATATTCAGTGTAACTAAAATATCCCAGTAATTATTTTAATTAATATTAAATAGATTAACTGAAAAAGAATGACATTCATAATTAAATGCTATTGCAAAATAGAGGCTACTGTAACATAAGCCACTGTAACCCAATTTAAATTCACTGCTGTGAATTATTAAAATTACACACATATACAGAGAATGTATATTTATTAAAATATTCCATTAATAGCAAAAACTTTTTTCCCTACTAGTTCAGATCCGTTAAACTGAAGCTCAAGGAACAGAGATCTGGGAATGGAATCAGGACAACCAAGGTCTTCAAAACCAAGAAATTTTAAAGAGCACAAACACCTAATGTTCTTTGAGTCTCAGAATCATTTTTACATGAGTTACTTCTAAGTACCTATAATGATGAGAGGATGATAACAGCAAATGTACTAAAACTTACTTGGAGCCAGGCACTGTGATTAGGACTTTACATAGGTTAATTCATTTAATCCTGACAGCAGTCCTTGAAGTACATACCATTCATCAGATGTATTTAATGGATAAGAAAAGTAAGGCACTGGTAGGTTGGGTAATTTGTGCCTGAAATGCTTTAACTACTAAGATGGCAGAGAAAGGGGCTAGATGCCTCCTAAATCTATATGCATAAACAACACATTGCTGCGTAGGGTTAAGGCCAGGAAAAGCAACAACAGATTCCCAATAACAGTACAATGGGGAAGTGATGTACTATTACTTAACTACGTCAGGTAATAGTATATTACATCCAGTCTCCCTTTTACCCTAACATGGACCTCACTGTCTTGCAAACCTCGTACTGGGACACTAAACACTCATCAGAAAACTCACAGAAAGCAGGTGATGCTATCAACATGGTTCAAGAAAGTAAGCAAGGATTCAGCGAGCTATTTTTTCCCGTCACCAATAAATATCGCATCTCTGACCCACATGACTACTTCAGTTCTCCACATACAGATGGGGAGGGACAAGGACTTGGCTTCTAGCATGGTAAGGAAGTCAGACAACAGGTCTGGGACGTAGTTCATAAAGTCCCTAATACCGCTTCAACGTCCACCTAATAGAGCTCATTATGCCACCAGTCGGGTGAGAGGCCGTAACTTTCCTGAGCACCAGAGGCTTTTTTAAGGTTTTAGAAAATGTATTGTAGTAAAAGTTTTCTTAAAACAAACATAAAACTCTTATAGACTAAGTGCTGGTTCCCAAACAAGCAGATGAAAAACACTGGAGGAAGTGACAAACTATTAAAATAAAAAGGAATAAGCAATGATGAATGCGAAAAGAAAATCCATTTCTAGAGACTTCTTGAGATATTTAGAGAAAATTATCACAAATGAAAAGCACATTCATAAGCAGAAAGCATAAATATACATGTCACTAATAACTAAGAAGCACATAATTGTGGGAAGAAATGAACAAGAGTCATCTACCATAGAGAAAGAAGCAGCTGCTTGTTCCAGTAATCCCACAAGTCCTGACTCAGTAAAGTACTTTCCAGAGCAGATACCTTCTTCATCTGGAGATACCACGTCATCTGAGACTGCGGATTCTTCTAAAACATTAGAGGAAATATTCTAGGAGGAAAAAAATGTTTAGGTTTGTGAAATCGTATTAATTTCTTAACATGAATGATACATATCAAGTAATTGAAGATGAAATACAGCTATCAGCTTATTAAAAAAAGGGGGGAGGGTTAGTTAATGCAAAGCTAACAGACAAATCTCCAAAAACTTCTTGTATGGTGAGGATGACAATAAAATGTAACACCACTGCTAACTTTTTCATTAATAAAAAGTTGTAAGAAAGAAAATTTTAAAAAACCATGGGCTAAGGAAAATTGTAATATGACATAGAACACCTAAGGTGATTTAAACAGTGTTTATTTTTAATTTAATTGATGTTGTTAAAACTCCATATCAGGGAAATTGAGATACAAAAATGGTCTCAAGGCTTGCCTAACATACATCAAATTAATGAAAACACTCAGGTATAATAAAAAGCCCTCTTATCCAATGAGATTGGGATCCATTATTACTTCTGAAAAAATGATACATACATACCTTAAATATTTTATTTGAACCTAGGTATTTAATTTATATGCAGAGTACATCGTGAGAAACGCTGGGCTGGAAGAAACACAAGCTGGAATCAAGATTGCTGGGAGAAATATCAATCACCTCAGATATGCAGAAGACACCACCCTTATGGCAGAAAGTGAAGAGGAACTAAAAAGCCTCTTGATGAAAGTGAAAGTGGAGAGCGAAAAAGTTGCCTTAAAGCTCAACATTCAGAAAACGAAGATCATGGCATCTGGTCCCATCACTTCATGGGAAATAGATGGGGAAACAGTGTCAGACTTTATTTTTGGGGCTCCAAAATCACTGCAGATGGTGGTTGCAGCCATGAAATTAAAAGACGCTTACTCCTTGGAAGGAAAGTTATGACCAACCTAGACAGCATATTCAAAAGCAGAGACATTACTTTGCCGACTAGGGTCCTTCTAGTCAAGCCTATGGTTTTTCCAGTAGTCATGTATGGATGTGAAAGTTGGACTGTGAAGAAGGCTGAGCACTGAAAAATTGATGCTTTTGAACTGTGGTGTTGGAGAAGACTCTTGAGAGTCCCTTGGACTGCAAGGAGATCCAACCAGTTCATTCTGAAGGAGATCAGCCCTGGGATTTCTTTGGAAGGAATGATGCTAAAGCTGAAACTCCAGTACTTTGGCCACCTCATGTGAAGAGTTGACTGACTGGAAAAGACTGATGCTGGGAGGGACTGGGGGCAGGAGGAGAAGGGGACAACAGAGGATGAGATGGCTGGATGGCATCACGGACTCGATGGACGTGAGTCTGAGTGAACTCCGGGAATTGGCGATGGACAGGGAGGCCTGGCATGCTGTGATTCATGTGGTCGTAAAGAGTCGGACACGACTGAGCAACTGAACTGAACTGAACTGAGTCACACATTTGTCGATTTCTTGAAGTAGATCTAAGGCCTTTTCTTTGTGTATGGGTCTCAAGATCAGAGTTCCATGTAATCTCTCTTGACTAAATACCTACAATGTAACCTCCATTTAAGATTTTCAGTTTTGGTTTCTTTAGAGTAAAAACTTGAACTTAAAAAATTATCAAATTATCCTAGATTTCTTGGAGATTTTCCCTCTTTTTCTACTTGTCTTGATCTCTTTGCAAAATATTCAGCTTATTAATAACTTTCACAGAAACAATAACTCACTTTCTTTCTGCATTTTGATTTATCAGAGAACATAATATTCAAATCATTTTTATAACTTCCTAAACCTAGAGTTAAGAGGCTTTGAAGAAAAGCAAAGCATAACTGACTCTTGGTAGGCAAAGAATTCAGCCAGTGGGTCAGAGGTATGTAGCCCTACTAGAGCATAAACTATCATCTCTGAGTCATATCTTAGCATATTTTATATAAGCATAAATAATGGAGAATGCTGGTTTACCTGGTATTTTAATTAAAAGCCAATTAAGAGTGTCCACTATCCTGATTTTCAATATTTTGAATGTATTTCATAGATGCTATGAAGTCCATAGCAGTATAGGCAAAGACAATAAATATACTTTACACAGCACTGATAATGTACAGGTAAGAAAACATGGAAGAGAATTAACAAGAAATACTCTTTAAAAACAAGTGATAGTGAAATATTAATTCATCTTATGAAGCATCACTTTCAGTCTGTGCTTTCATTATCAGCTGAATGAATATAAACAGCAGTGAGAAAAGTTAAATCCAAAAAAGGACATACCTTGATTAAGGCAGATTCCTACCTGAAAGGTTACACATCCCACGGGAAGATACTTCCGGTCCTCCAACATGCTCAGATATTCAGCGACAAGTGCTGCTGAGTGAACGAGGCACTGGGCAGCTTCAGCATGATTGCTGCGCTCCGAGTGTTTGCCAGCCATGTTCTGCAACCAGGTCAGCCGCAGATCTGGAGAGGTCTGGTAGCCCTTAGCAATTCTAGTTAGAACAGAAATTCTCAGTTAGCATTTGCTTCCTAATCTGGAAGGGAGTTCAAACTGCCTGTTTAGTGTGTAGGCTTCTATTACTGAACACAACCTATTAAGACAAGTTTTGGGGTTGTATGAACCTGCTTTTGAGTGTGCTTAGAGAAATAATTGTGGGCCCATGGAATGGTTAGTATCAGGTTTTTTTTTGTGGGGGTACGGGGGAGCTTAAAAAAAAAAAAGAGACATTTTATATGAAAATCTGCCCTTTAAGGAAACAATCAGTAACGGAAGATCTGGGAATTTACATGGTTATTATGGGGCTCTAAATAAGTTTTACATTCAAGGAAAAAAATTTAGAAAAGATTCTTTCATTGTATCACCTTAATTTTAAAGGAAATATTTTATTCTTGTCTTTAAGAAACTCCAAAACGGTAAAAAATGAAGATCAAATGGCAAAGAAAAAGTCACGCTTTACTTACATCTTTGAAGATACAATAGGAATTAACAAAATTCTAAAAATACCAAATAAATATATCAGCCTATAGGCAAAAACCATGTCTAACATTAGTAAAATTAATGTTGTAATAAAGTATTAATACACTATGTTTTCTTCTTAAAGAACTAATTTTTACATTTAAAATGTGGGTCTTCAGCCTTCCTAGGAACTCTAGGGCCCAGGATGCCAAGGTCTTAACTATGTCATTATTTTTAAAATCTTGTTTTTGATAATCAATAAATACACTGAACAATTATTCATAATTCTTAAAAGAAGAAGTGTCATAGGGGATCTGATAAAGCACATTTTGATTTTTTAATTACCATTGCCACGCCTTGCTAAGTCGCTTCAGTCATGTCTGACTCTTTGCACCCCATGGACCATAGCCTGCCAGGCTCCTCTGTCCATGGGATTCTCCAGGCAAGAATACTGGAGTGGGCTTTAATTACCATTAGAAAATGACAAATAATTTTTGTATTCTTGTAAACTCATGTTTTCTGTGTATCATATTAACTTAAGCCCCATTATACAAGACATAGGGCTTCCCAGGGGGCTCAGTGGTAAAAAGTCCATCTGCTATTGCAGGAAATGTGGGTTTGATCCCAGGGTCAGGAAGTTAACTTGGAGAGGGAAATGGCAGCCCACTCCAGTATTCTTGCCTGGGAAATCCCATGGACAGAGGAGCCTGGTGGGCTACTGTCCATGGGGTCACAAAAGAGGTGGAAACAATTAAGCAGCTAACAACAACAGTACAAGGTGTAAGTGAATTAATCAAATGCTACCTGTACATTAGATCAATTAACATTTCAGGATCCTCCTGGTGTTCCTTCATTTTAACAGTATCAGAAAGGATCATATGGAGATTAAAAACCAAATCTTGAACCTGTAGCAAAGAATTATATGAAAAACATTCTTCAGCTGTCATTTATTCACAACCATTAAATTAGTTTGGAAGATATTTCAGATTTGAAATTTAAAGCTTTCAAAACAAACAATTTTGATATAGTTCTAAAGAGTGTGGGTATGCTGGGGTAAGATGGGTGAAGAGTAAATTTTATACAAATTCATCAGCAGACTATTTTTTCACTTCTCTCAGCCAGAAACAAGTAGAACTACTAGTAGAAATAAAAATCATATACGGATACAAGGAATACAAAACGAAGTTCTTTCTGATTTTCAGATTTTCTCAAAAGGTAGTTTGTATAAACTTAGTTTTTGAGGCAAACTACTGTTTCACAAATCAGCGGGAACACTTTCATCATAAACTTTTTTGTTTATCCATACTGACTAAGTCTAGTGTTCTTTTGGGCACAAATTCACAGAATTAAACACCAAAAATTTTAACCATTATGAGAAGGAAGGGTAGCTTATTAAAACAGAGATTCAGTCCTATCTATGACATATATGGATCGAAAGAAAAACACAGGTTCTGCCAGGAAAAACTAAAGTTTGATTTAACAATTTGGGAAATGCCTATTTACAATTCCTATTTCAGTTCATGCTCTAAAAAGTAGCATTTCTGACCTGATCGGGAAATGTTGTTTCCCTCAATTCCAAATCTTCTTCAGCATATGTCAGTATAGTCTTTAAAGAACGTCTTAAGAATTCTTCATTAAAATTCTGAGATGTGCCCACCAAGGAAGACAGTGACATGGTTACCTGCATTTTAACCCTGGCAAAGTTCTGTAACAGAGAAATTGCCAGGCAAATATTTAATAAAGGAAAGCTTAAAGGGGAAGTGTCTATTTTTTTAACTTCCTATAAAGAAAAAGTTAGTATAAAACATCATTCTAGAAAAAATATTTTTGAAAAAGTAATGAAATGTGTAGTATTGAAATCCTGTTTGTAAATGGACATAAAGCTTAGAATCTTCCTGTGATAACAGCCTACAAAACAAAGTTGAAAAAAAATTGTGGGTTAGACTTGAATTAGAAGTTGTGCCTAGACTTTACACTGACGAATGCTGCTGCTGCTGCTGCTAAGTCACTTCAGCAGTGTCCAGCTCTGTCCGACCCCATAGACGGCAGCCCACCAGGCTCCCCGTCCCTGGGATTCTCCAGGCAAGAACACTGGAGTGGGTTGCCATTTCCTCCTCCAATGCATCAAAGTGAAAAGTGAAGTCACTCAGTCGTGTCCAACTCTTCATGATCCCATGGACTGCAGCCTACCAGGCTCCTCCATCCATGGGATTTTCCAGGCAAGAGTAATGGAGTGGGGTGCCATCGCCTTCTCCGACCTTCTATGAGGTATATGTTATTAACAATAACACCATTTTTACAGATGACATTAAAGAACTTGACCAACATCACAAAATTCTTAAGTGTCAGATGTGGTCACTACACTCTACCTGATTTAATTATGTCCACTGCTATGATAAAAGTATAACTTAACTCATATCCTGTACAAAGTAACCTAAAGGTGTATTCCTTGGAACGATGACTGTAAGAGTTTACATTCTTCCTTTTTTTTGTAAATTCATTTCTGTTTCACCATTCCCCACTATGAAACCACTTTTAAGAGGTTATCAGTGACAACCTTTGCTGTTGTGCAGTCCCTAAGTGGTATCCAACTCTTTGCAACCCCAAGAACTGCAGCACAACAGGCTTTCCTGTCCTTCATTATCTCCTGGAGCTTGCTCAAACTCATGTCAATTGAGTGAGGCAGTGATGCCATCCAACCATCTCATCCTCTGTCATCCCTTTCTCCCCCTGCCTAAAATCTTTCCCAGAATCAGGGTCTCTTTCAATGAGCTGGCTCTTCGCATCAGGTGGCCAAACTATTGGAGCTTCAGGTTCAACATCTCCAGCACCACAGCTCGAAGATATCAATTCCTCAGCATTCAGCCTTCTTTATTGTCCACCTCTCACATCTGTACATGACTACTGGAAAAACCATAGCTTTGACTATATGGACCTTTGCAGGCAAAGTAATGGCTCTGCTTTTTAATACGCTGTCTAGGTTTGACATTACTTTTCTTCCAAGGAGCAAGTATCTTTTAATTTCGAGGCACCACCCACAGTGGTTTTGGAGCCCAAGAAAATAAAGTCTGTCCTATTAATTAAATAAATGGTGCTACTATTGCAGTCAGTTACACAGGCCCAAAACCAGGAATCATTCCATAGCCATTCTTCCCATTCATTATTCATACTATAAACTCAATCTACATCATCTTCTAATCTGTTCCAATCTGTTCTTTCTCCATTCTCAATGCCATTGCTTTACTTTATGCCCTTATCATTTCTTACCTGGATTATTGTACTAACTTCCTAACCAATCTTTCTTTTTCCTTACTTCCTAGGTAGCATCAGGGAAATTTTTGTAAAATGTAAATCTGAATGTACATATCAGTCTTCTTCTTAAAATACTTCACTGGCTACTCACAGCTTTGCAGATAAAATTCATGTATTTGACTAAATAAACCTGCCAAACTACATGGTGGGAACTGAGAGTACGGTGATAAACAAGTATCTGTCCTATGGCAGCTTAATCTAAACATTTCAATTACAATTTTATCTCATTACTCTCTCTTTGAGCCATAATAATTAAGAAGTGCTAAAAAAGTTTCCTCCTCTGTTTGCCTGTTTCCTGCTCTCACCTCAATGCCTTTCTAATTACGTATGTGCCATTTTTGTTACCGAAAAAGTCTACTCCCTACTTCTCCATCTGCATGGGCAATTCTTCATCCTTAGTTCAGGCATCTCCTCTTTCTGAAACCCTCCTTGAGAGTATATGCTCTTTTCCTCTGTGCTTATACAGTCCCCTGTGCTTACCTCTCAGCATAGCAACAGCAAACACATACTGAACATTTGCTCAGAGCCAGTTACTGATATAATAAGTGTTAATAATATTAATTTATATAATCCTCACAAAACCATCTAAAGTAGGTACTTACTATTACTAGCTGAACATTACCTGTTCATCTCCTACCCTGGTAGATGCTAAGCTATTTTAAAATAAGTTTCCTTTTATCTATGTTTGCCCAATGCCTACCACAGTATCTAGAACACAATTCAATACTTAATTCTAATATCTCGTGAATATGCAACCTATATACAATCATGCCAGGTATAAATCACCTATTCTTTTTTAGAGGTACTACATGACATTAACATGATAAATGACCCATTTTTAATCCTCCTGTATTAATATAAAGCTTTCCTAAAATAACAGAGGAAAACTCCAAGTGTAGTCAAATTTAAGGGACTCTTATTTCAAAAACTAAATAAGATCTATAAAGTAACTAGATTCTTTGTTCTGAATTAGGAGAGAAGACTTCGCTTCCAGTAAAAATAGGACAGTGTGAGATAGCAAGTTCCTATTCTCCTGCATTTCATATAAAAATAAAAGATGAATAGAAAAACAAGCCCATAAGCTCTATTTCAGCAAAATGAGGAGACGGATATAATCTGCACATTAGAAAAATGCCTAAGGGCTCCCGGGACAAGCCAAATAGGAAGCAGCTTCAATGGAAGGCGAAGAGGGGACGGCAAACAGCGAGGAATGCTAGGCTGCTGACTTAAGAAACAATGGGAAAGCCACTTCTCCTAAACTTAAATAAGAAACTCACTTAGAAGTGATACAACTATCTGTCTTGAGAAAAAAACAACCAAAAAAAATCTCAAAGGGCTGGACAGAAATAGACTGTCCTACAAATACCTGGGCCAATATAAACTGCCTCATTCTATGTTGAGTAACAAAAAGGTAAAGATCAGTGAAATACCAGATAAAGAATACTTAATAGGAAAATGTGGTCATGAAACAGATGAAAATTCTAATTAAAATATTTTAATTATTTTTTGAATTATAAAATTTTTGAATTATAAAAAATTTATGAAGCCATTAACTTTAGGAAGAAAAAAAATCATAGAAATATAAGAAATATAGAAGCCACTGTGATAGCTAAGAACCAATACCCACTAGGCTGGTGACAATACTGCCTCCATTGAGAATGTATGATTAAAGAAACAGAGGACTGACGGTACTACATAATTATAAAGGTAACCACTAAAGCAATATAAACTGTAAGGTGAACTTACTATGTACAAGATGAAAACAACCAATAAATTTTTTTAAGGAGAGGAGTAGGGAAGCATAACAGAATAATACAACACAAATCCAGGCTGTAGCTGATATAATAACAAGGATGAAAGGTTTAATTCAACTTAGAAACTGAATTACAAAGCAAAACCCAACTCTATGTTGTAGATGAGACACACATTTAAAATAAAGTGATTCAAAACAGTGAAAACGAAAGGACAGGCAAAGATAACCTAAGCCACATTCAAATTAGAAAGAAAGTAGAGGTCAGTAGTACACAAGGCAGAAGTCAGGTCAAAAATATAAAAATTTTAAATTAAGCCATCTCAGAGTCGTCTTCAATTCTAAAAGGAATAATTCATAGTAAGATATAATAGTTACAAATAGTAGTTATCAATATACCAAACAGTTATGAGTATCACTTTACTAAATAAGACCAAAAGGAGAAATAGACAATATGTAGGCTTTAAATCATCTCCTTTAGTCAACCAAAGAGACGAAAATAAAGCACCACTTCTTTTTAAATGCTTATGTAACACATTTATAAAAACATTTTATGTCTGAATACACAAACACACACAGCCATAGTACCCAAACAGAGACATATTAATTGTACTATGATCACTCTGCAGTAAAACTAAAAATTACTGGGAATTCCCTGGCAGTCCAATGGTTAGGACTCCACACTTTCACTACTGAGGGCCTGCGTTCAATCTCTGGTTGGAAACAAAGATCCTGCAAGCCACAGGATAGCCAGAAAACAAACAAAACCCAAAACTTGTCATCAAAACTTTAAAACTCTGCAAGGAGATCAAACCAGTAAATCCTAAAGGAAATCCTCAATATTCATTGGAAGGACTTATGCTGAAGCTGAAGCTCCAATACTCTGGCCACCAGATGCCAAGAGCTGACTCACTAGAAAAGACCCTGATGCTGGGAAAAACTGAAGGCAGGAGGAGAACTGGATGACAGAGGAAGGGGTGGTTTGATGGCATCACAGACTCAATGGACATGAGTTTGAGCAAGCTCCGGGAGATGGTGAAGGACAGGGAAGCCTGGTGTGCTACAGTCCATGGGGTCACAAAGAGTAGGACATGATTGAGCAACTGAATATCATCATCATCACAACTTTAAAACTTTAGGTTAAAATGAAAATACAAACTGAAATTACAAAATATGTATTGAATAGAAACCAAGAATACTAAAAATATTAGGTACTAGAACCAATGAGACCTCAAAAGAGCACAACGCAATATTCTAGACCTTAAATAATTACATGAGTAAGAATAAATGAACTAAACATTGGACTCAAAAAGCTAGGAAAAATACAACACATAAATCTATAATCAAATAAAAAACCATAAGACATGGAATTCTTCTAGGACTGGCATATAATCATAAAATATTGAGCAAAGATGTTTAAACTTTTAATTTTTCTTATTACTTTCACTTCACTTAATGATAATAATTACAATTTACAGTCGCTCAACATACATTTGTAGTTTAAATCTGTACTACTATATGTTATTGTTAGTATACAAAATAAAACTGGAGATTTGTATTTTTATGTTATCCACAGAATGAGAAAAAGAAATAGTCTTATAATTAGACTCAAAATACACCCCAAAATGCCATGCTCTCCCCAAACCCACTTAATAGATACCTACAGAAGTTATAGTTCATTATGAATCCAAAGATACAATCCCAAGATGAAACACTTACATTCCCAATCTCAAAGTTCTGTCTCATAAGCAGGTAAAGGGAGGCACCAGCATGTGACCGTATGGTACTGATGCTACTGCTACAGTGCCGCAGAAGCCGGAGGCATAGGTCAGCACACTGCTCTGTCTCTTCTTCAAACAAGAGCTCCGGGAACTGTAAAGAAACAATCCCACCACTGAATTTATGTAGCAGGAGCTTCACATCTGTGTCAACATAGCCTGATGGAGAGATTTGTTAGCGTAGCCCAGAAATTGAAAGCATGTTTAAGAGATAATATTTGCTACTGGTTAATAAAATGAACCAGAGAACTAGACAGACTGGGTTTGAATATGGACTATGTTAGTACTGTGACCTTGGACAGGTTTTCTCTTCCATAAAATGGACCTAATAATATTACCTATGTGGGACTGTATGACTACCTTAGATTAGATAATGTGAATAAAACACTTAACTATAATAACATATAATAAGTCTATGATAAAATTTTTTATTAATTTTTATTGAAATATAGTTGCTTTACAATACTATGTTAGTTTTTTGCTGCACAGCATGAAATGTTCTTACTATTACAAAATGGCATATGTTATCTTCACTGGCTAAGTTTCATCTTATAAAATGACTAAGATGAAATAGATACTTTCAAGATTAAGAATACAGATTTTCAGAGGAAAATAAGCATAGGAAATAAATATTTGAAGTAGTTAAACAAACAAAACAAGCACTTTTCTTTCCATTGACCTAGGATAAGCTAATTTCAACAGACTGAAGAACTGATACACTAATTCTTGATAATTCACATCAGTAAGAAATAGATAAAATAAGATGAAAACACAAAAAGCCCAATATTTAAAACAGGCTATTAATTTCAGGCCCTTCTCCACATCAGAACTACTCTTTTTTTTTTCCAATCCAGAAAACAGGTTAAAGGTAGTCCAAATAAGAAAGAAAGAAGCAGTAAAGGAAAGGCAAAGAAGAATCAAGTCTTAGGTTATTACAAAAATTTTATCTGTAAATATATTTAAGATATAATCAGTGAATGCATCAAGTGATCTTAGACAATGTTCGTAAAGAAAACAAAGTCTGACAAGACAGCAGGCACAAAAATAACCCACCTTTGAAACCAGGGCTCTCTGGGTAGCAAAACAGTGCTGTAGATAAACTGCACTTTGGTTACAGGCCATGCTGTGCAGTAGCACCTTTAACACCCCACCAAGGATGCTCTCTTTGGATTCTGTTACAGAAACTGTCTGCAATTTTAAAACAGAGATGTTAACTGTAATCTGGTTAGAGATAGAGAACGTAAAAATTAACAAATAAAAATTTTAATAGGAAAAAGATAATGTAAGATCTAGAAGCTCCTCAAGGAAAAGAAGCTGAGAGGAATTTTGATAAGAAAAGGGGAAAAAAGAATGGACAGAATTTAAATGAGAAAAAAATTTTGGTTACAGGCCATGCTGTGCAGTAGCACCTTTAACACCCCACCAAGGATGCTCTCTTTGGATTCTGTTACAGAAACTGTCTGCAATTTTAAAACAGAGATGTTAACTGTAATCTGGTTAGAGATAGAGAACGTAAAAATTAACAAATAAAAATTTTAATAGGAAAAAGATAATGTAAGATCTAGAAGCTCCTCAAGGAAAAGAAGCTGAGAGGAATTTTGATAAGAAAAGGGGAAAAAAGAATGGACAGAATTTAAATGAGAAAAAAACAGGAGCGAGGACACAACTTTTGGGGTCTACTGATATTTAAATATAATTACATGGTTCAATGAATACCTTTTTCCCCAACCCTAATTTACCAAATCTATACTAGTTTAAATTCCTCTAATTAGTGTTTTTACCTGAACAACAATCTCTAATGTATCCAGAATGATTAGATTTGCTTCAGTAGCCAGATTGCCGTCAATCAGTGCTTCGTGTTCAATCTCTGCTCTTGACCTAAAACAAAAGATTAGAAGAAATTATATGTTATCTTTTAGAAAATCCAATAGATCTGAAATTCACAAAAGACTTAAAGATGTACAGAAATTAAAAAACCTTGGAATCATTTTTCTTTTTCAGGGGAAGAGTTTTTCTAATAGTTGCCTGAGTGCAAAGTTATTAAGTGAATAAGGAAAAATATTCTGCATGTTTTAAAATGTTTTATTTTAGTCTACATTTGTCAAACATGCCAATAGACTTTCTCACCCCATTACAGTACTACAGTGCCACTAAAGGCATAAATACTTAGCTTTCAGAGAGAGTCAGAGCAAACACAGGAAAACACTGTTTTGTTCTAAACAGCACAGACACTAGGTGGTGCTGTATAGGCTTGTATTTAGGGCTACTTTACAGCAGTACCCAAAATGTTTAGTATTCATGTTACCATTTCAAGGATTTTCAACATATTTATTTAGGATAAAAGAACTTTCTTAAAGTTTTGTCTAATTTTGCCAAATTTCTGATACAAAAATTTTAATACAGAAAATGAGTAACTCTTCAGTGAGATTCTGGATGGAATTACTCATTAGAAATAAAACTTGATGTAATAAAGTGGTTTACTTGAATACTAATATTTATAAAAGTATTACTTAATTAAAATTTAATGACTATATGCAATTTATGAGTAAAGTTGACATTTCAATCGCAATGTATATATGGAAACTACATCCAAATAGACCAAAAAATATATATATAAAGCAAAAATACAAGGGCATATTAAATGCTATCTTTTCAAAGTTAGCTAGTAATTAAAGTCTGAACTTTATTACTACCACTAAAGAGAACAGTTTTTGAATTTACATTTTATANTGACATTTCAATCGCAATGTATATATGGAAACTACATCCAAATAGACCAAAATATATATATATAAAGCAAAAATACAAGGGCATATTAAATGCTATCTTTTCAAAGTTAGCTAGTAATTAAAGTCTGAACTTTATTACTACCACTAAAGAGAACAGTTTTTGAATTTACATTTTATAAATTTAAGGAGAAAATACAATATTAGAATTAAATTGGAAAAGAAATATAACGTTCAGACTTAAAATTCCAGTGAGATTTTGTATAGACACATGAAAAACAAGATGTTTAAACCAAAAGAATCAGGAAAATACCAAAAAGAAAAAGACAATGGCTTCCTTAAAGCAAAGTAAGATAAGCAAAGAGAACACACGATACAAGTGCAGAAGTAAAGCAATATACTAACAACACAGTATGTCAGTGCTTTGTGATTTTTAAAAAACACAATACATATGAAAAAATAATTAAAGAAGTGGGCTTGGACAAAAAAGACAGGAAAGCAGACACTCAAACTTTAAGAATTTTTAGCACAGTTATATACAGCATCTGCTCTGGTCCAAGTATGTGTCTTTCCTGCCAAATTCATACAATGAAAATCTAATGCCTAAGGTAATAGTGTTAGGAGGTGCAGCTTGTGGAAAGTGATTGGAAAATCAGGGCAGAGCCCTCATGAATGAGATTAATGCCTCTATAAAAGAAGCCCCTAGGAATTTCCTTGTCCTTAAACCATAAGGGAACACAGCAAGAAGCCTATAAACCCAGCAAAGGGCCTTCACCAGATACTGAAGCTGTGGGTGCAATGATCTTGAACTCCCCAGCCTTCAGAAGTATGAGAAATAAATTTCTGTTATTTACAAGTGACCCAGTGCGCGTTATTTTGTCATAGCGCCTAAAGAGACTAACAGTTTCTGACAATCTTAAACTTATCTATGTGGTACTGACCCCGCTGCTTCTGTCTCTGCTGGCTCCCACAGGGCCTTGCTTCCTGTGCTTTATGATTTACCGTGGGAGAGCTGGTCTCCCTGGTAAAGAATCTGCCTGCCAAGCAGGAGATGTGAGTTCGATCCCTGGGTCAGGAAGATCCCCTGGAGAAGGAAACAGCAACCTTGTATTCTTGCCTAGGGAATTCCTACTTGCCTAGGGAATCCCATGGACAGAGGAGTCTCACAGGACGCAGTCCACAGGGTCCTAGAGTCAGACGTGACTGAGCTACTGAGCATGTAGGAGAGCTAATATTTCTGAAAGCTTCTCTGTGAGAATCCTCTAAAATTTGAAGGAAGATGGTCCTCAGGGTGACCAATTTAGGACAGGACTTGGGTGGGGGGGTGGTCCCTGGGACATTCACTGCTAAAATTAAGAGTACTAGGCAAACCCAAACTATATTCTCAAAGTTTCAGGGGCCTATCAAGTTACCTGAGGGCTAATTTGAAATTAGAAATTATCAGGAAAAGATTGCAGCCCCCTGACACAACGCCAAGCAATTTTCAAGCCAAGCAATTTTACCTGGGGTTACCTGGGCAGTGAGGAGGGTTTATTTCCAGTTCCCCTTATGCAGATGCAGTCCTTTAGAATCCTGGACTCACGAAAGTGCACTTTTAGTTGTTTTTGGCAACAGAGTGGCCAGTTAGTGTACCTAGTTTGTCTCCATATTAGAAACCGAAGACTGATAGTGTTTTGTCTTTCTTTAACTATATTTTAAGCTCTAAGAGAGCAAAGATTTTCTAATTTTTTATAATCCTTGAAATATTTACTTTCAGTGTGACACCCACAATAGTGACATTTCAAAAATAGTTGCTCAATCCATTTTCCAGGGGGGATTGTTGGGGAAAATAAGGTGACATTTAAATAGGTAATCTTTAGCTTTACTATACCATATGAAAAATTCTTCCCCTAAATTGTTTTTAATCCAAAATGGAAAAATTAAATATAACTGTTCTGACTTCTAAAATTTGAATGCTTAATTATATAAAGTAACACTAAAAGTAATCAGTTTCTTCTTGCACTTGAAATTCAACAAGCTCATCAATAAGATAAAATAGAAGGTTTATTACTTGTCAAGCTTCTCAGTGTTCTGACGCCAGTGAGTCATATCCTTTCTCCACCTCAGATTTTCTTGACTTCCAAAGGCACTTCCAGATGGGCTTCTCTCTGTCAAACAAATTTCAAAACCTTCTTTAAAAATGTTATTTCAGGTAGACCACATTCATGTATATTTGCAAACATATAAGAAATACTACAGGGCTTCCCTGGTGGCTCCGTGGTACAGAATCCACCTATCAGTGCAGGAGACATGGGTTTGGTTCCTGATCAAGGAAGATCCCACATGCAGAGCAACTAAGCCCAGAACTACTGAGCCTGCGCCCTAGAGCCCAGGAGCCGCAGCTCCTGAGCCCACGTGCTGCAACTGCTGAGGACTACTCGCCCCAGAGTCCACAGCCCACAGCAGGAAAAGCCAGCGAAATGAGACGCTCACAAACCGCAACTGGAGAGCATCCCCTGTTCACCACCACGAGACAAAAGCCCACGCTGCGTCGAAGGCCCAGAACAGCCATCAATAAGTAAATAAAACTTAAAAAAAGAAATACTACATAATGTTAGTAATTTTATTAACACAGCCATTTTATCCTCCATACAAGTGGAAAAACCTGACAATGGTGCTTTTTATTAAAAATCTCAGTTACAGGATATATTTGCTAAATGTAACATAGAAAACCCAACACTTCTTTAAATAAGCAAACTTTTAAATTCTGACTTTCTGAAAATCTTAACCATGGTTTATAAGACTATGCATGGTATGATTTTATTTTCTCCACTTTGTTTATACTACCATTATCGTGTGTGTGTGTCTGTGTGTGTGTGTGTGTGTATAGTTTCAATACATATGCTCTTGACTTAGGATGTACACAATAGTGATTGTTCCTTTTACCTGACTGGTTTTCACACAAACTTTCACTGGCCAGTTATTCATCACCCCTGCTGAAAGGCCTTCCTCAACTTTCCACCACTTCCTTTCCTCTTAATTTACTTTCTCTCTCTCCACAGCACTTATGACCACAAGAATAAAAGCTACAAATTACGGAAGGTTCTGAAAGTAATTATTTCTTTTGGTCTACAGAAGGCAGGAGAGGAGAACAGAGGGGCTCCCCCACGAGAAACAGAAGGCAGAGTGAATGGTATGGGCTCTTTTAAGGGGCAGCAGCAACAGAAATGGTTCAGACTAATCAAGCACAAGTGGAGAAGTCATTGAGAATTGTGGGGAAATACGTATACTTAAACAACAGAATCAAGTCATGACTTCAAGCTTTCAACTAGAAGACTACTACTCCTCTTTGAAAAACATGAGACTTTGGCTGGGGGGGATGGAAAGTAAAATGAAAGTAAAAATGCAGAGTTCAAACAGAAATTTTAAAAATACTGGGAAACAAATATAATTTGACACACAATAAAGGATTAGTCTGGATATTCCTTCTGCTTTCTCTCCTTTTCCTTCTCTTTCTGTCCCTCTTTACTTCTTCAATTTTGAAACCTCTGTCTTTAAGGAATTTTGTGAAAGAAAGCAAAAAGATTTGTCTATCTTAAGACAGTTAACAAAATAAGTATCTGTGATCTACCTTCATTATTATCGTTAACTTTATTTTTTTTGNTCTGTGTGTGTGTGTGTGTATAGTTTCAATACATATGCTCTTGACTTAGGATGTACACAATAGTGATTGTTCCTTTTACCTGACTGGTTTTCACACAAACTTTCACTGGCCAGTTATTCATCACCCCTGCTGAAAGGCCTTCCTCAACTTTCCACCACTTCCTTTCCTCTTAATTTACTTTCTCTCTCTCCACAGCACTTATGACCACAAGAATAAAAGCTACAAATTACGGAAGGTTCTGAAAGTAATTATTTCTTTTGGTCTACAGAAGGCAGGAGAGGAGAACAGAGGGGCTCCCCCACGAGAAACAGAAGGCAGAGTGAATGGTATGGGCTCTTTTAAGGGGCAGCAGCAACAGAAATGGTTCAGACTAATCAAGCACAAGTGGAGAAGTCATTGAGAATTGTGGGGAAATACGTATACTTAAACAACAGAATCAAGTCATGACTTCAAGCTTTCAACTAGAAGACTACTACTCCTCTTTGAAAAACATGAGACTTTGGCTGGGGGGGATGGAAAGTAAAATGAAAGTAAAAATGCAGAGTTCAAACAGAAATTTTAAAAATACTGGGAAACAAATATAATTTGACACACAATAAAGGATTAGTCTGGATATTCCTTCTGCTTTCTCTCCTTTTCCTTCTCTTTCTGTCCCTCTTTACTTCTTCAATTTTGAAACCTCTGTCTTTAAGGAATTTTGTGAAAGAAAGCAAAAAGATTTGTCTATCTTAAGACAGTTAACAAAATAAGTATCTGTGATCTACCTTCATTATTATCGTTAACTTTATTTTTTTTGTTAGGAAACTTTCTCTCATCTCCTTAGTTAATTTTAATTTTAAGAAGATGAGAACTTTAATTATTTTTTTTTAAGTGAGACACAATTGACATACAATATTATATTGGTTTCTTGTGTATAAAATAATGATGCAATACATGTATATATTACAAAATGATCATCACAACAAGTCTAGTTAACATCCATGACCATGAGTAGCTTCAAATGTTTTTCTCTTATGATAAGAACTCTTAAGATGTACTCGCTTTGCAACTTTCAAGTATATATTTGTTAACATCCTGTAAGTTTCATCTCTAGTACTTAAGAATTTTAAAACTGTGAGTTTGTACCTTTTGACTCCCTTCACTCATTTTGTCCACCCCTACCCTGCACCTAACTGTTCCTGTACCTGCGAGTTTGGGGAAAGTGGGGTTTACTTGTGGTTTTTCTTTTTTTAGCTTCCACATTCAGAACTTCATTTCTTACATTTAAACAGTGGTAGCTGTCCAAAGACTACACATTTAAAAATGTAACAAACATATTGTTAAAAGCTCTATTCCTTTTCAACAGTAAGTCTAGAAACAGCTATGGTATAATATAAAGAACACTAAATTAGAAGTCAAAAGATTCTGGTTCTGTCACTTAGTTTATGACCTTAGGCAAGTTATTTACCTCTGAGAGTTTTATTTTAAAGATGAAAATAATTATTCATTAGGTTTGATATAATTAAATGACCTAGAAAGTTAATTTTCATACTTTATAGAGTTGTTGTACATATTAAATGAGTTAAAAGAAAATCAATAGGTACATGATATAAGCCAGGCGTGCTGCAGGCCATGAGGTCATAAAGAGTTTGACACAGCTGAGCAACTGAAATGAACTGAAACTCTATACAACTAAAGTGAAAAAATAACACAATTAATTTCAAAGGCAAAGATTGCCTTACTCATTATTAAATTCCAAACACACACAGCATATAAAAGATAACTTAAGTTTACCTACATAAAGGATCATTACGTTAAATGGCCAATCAAAAAACAACACATATAAAATATTCATGTAAACATACACTCACATTTTAAGTCAACAACATATATTGAGCTGTTAGCATATGTCATGTACACAGCTGACTAAACCACATCCTTGACCTTAAGGTGCTTTCAGCAATAATACTGCTTCACAATTTACGAAATGNAATGGCCAATCAAAAAACAACACATATAAAATATTCATGTAAACATACACTCACATTTTAAGTCAACAACATATATTGAGCTGTTAGCATATGTCATGTACACAGCTGACTAAACCACATCCTTGACCTTAAGGTGCTTTCAGCAATAATACTGCTTCACAATTTACGAAATGTTCATACACACACACACACAGTAACCACAAAGATGATAAGATCAATTAGTTACACTACCTTTTAAAATCTCAAACCACCAAAAGTGGTTGAGGAAAGGGAAAGTGGTTGACCAAGATTATATGGCTAATGGGTAGCAGACCAGGGATTAGAAACAGGCTTCAGATGCAACTAAATTATTTTGTCTTCCTGATACTTGGGATAGGCAATATTTTTGCCTAATCTATGGGATATATTAATTCACTGCAAAAGTACAAAACTTTTAAGAGTACAAAGTTGTGTTACAAAGGATGTACAGCCAAGAGAGAACAACAATGTAAGCTATAGATTCTGTATGATAATAAGGCATCAGTGCAGGCTGATCAATTGTGATAAGTGATGGCAACTCCTATATGAAAAGCTGATAATGACGGGTGTCATGCATGTGTGAAGACAGAGGATAAATAGGAAATGTCTGTATTTTCAGCTCAACTTTTCTATGAACCTAAAACTGCTCTTAAAAACACCTATTTTTAAAATAAGGGAAACAATTAATAATCACACAAAGGTTACAAGAACAAACTGAGATTATCCAGAGCAAACTGCAAGTATGTTCACTCTAATTAAACAGGAATTCTAACTTGCAAAGACATGGCTATTCAAGTTAATTCACAGCTACATTAAAACAGTTTTAAAAGTGCAGAATTGTCATTGAAGACTTGCAAAAATGACCACTGTAATAGTGTTCAGGGAATCGGAAAGAATCCTCACCAGAAGGAGAAGACACTGTGTACGTACCAAGCTGTCCTCGGCTTCGGCGCACCATTTCTTGCCTAGCACCTATGCTTCCAAGAATAGCTTCCTCAAGCTTTGCTCTCATGTCTTTTGATTTCTTAAAGGTCAAACTATTCATTCTTTCAAATACTTTCTTTCCCTAAAATTTAAACATTTGAAAAGAAGACACAGTAAGGAAAATTTTCTTCTTTTCCACATTATGTTCCCTCTTGCTCTTCTTTGCAATGGCACAATTATCACTTACTTTGTACTCAAAGCAAGATACACAAAGATAAAGCAGATCTAATAGCCGGTTTAGCTGCAGGACTGAGAGATCTGTAAACCACTTTTGTAGAACTGTCTCATCTGCATTCTTGAGAACCCAAAGCAGACAGATCAAAAGACTCCGACTTGATTCTGCTGAAAAGGTAGTGTGTTGCCTGCCACTCTGAAAATAAAAAGCAGTAAAATGAGACAGAATGATCAAAGACCACTTGTTTTTTTCAGTTGTCAGTTGTTTTCTTCTAAAAGCATGTCTAATATCATGTAAGAAACGAATTGCCAGTCTAGGTTCGATGCAGGATACAGGATGCTTGGGGCTAGTGCACTGGGATGACCCAGAGAGATGGTATGGGGAGGGAGGTGGGAGGGGGGTTCAGGGTTGGGAACTCATGTATACCTGTGGTGGATTCATGTTGATGTATGGCAAAACCAATACAGTATTGTAAAGTAAAATAAAGTAAAAAAATAAATAAAGGCAATGCGAAAGTAATTACTTTAAAATTAAATATTTTGAAAGATTCATTTGATTTAGACAATATTTGCATAATGCATACATAACTTTAAACTTAAGGTTCTGAAACTTAATGAACCTTTGCTAGCAACAGAAAATTTATAGGGCTTACAGAAGACTGTAAATAAAAGTTAACAGGAAACATGAAAGGAAAAACTAAAAGGTTCTATTATTAAAAAGTAGGTCCTATATTAAAAACTATGATATCTAAAGAAGACAATCAAAAGGGAGGGGTTATATGTATACCTACGGCTGATTCAGGCTGAGGTTTGACAGAAAACAGAAAAATTCTATAAAGCAATTACCCTTCAATAAAAAATAAGTAAATTTAAAAAAAGACGCCAGGCCTCCCTGTCCATCACCATCTCCCGGAGTTGACTCAAACTCACGTCCATCGAGTTGGTGATGCCATCCAGCCATCTCATCCTCTGTCGTCCCCTTCTCCTCCTGCCCCAAATCCCTCCCAATATCAGAGTCTTTTCCAGTATTTTCCAACTCTTCGCATGAGGTGGCCAAAGTACCGGAGTTTCAGCTTTAACATCATTCCTTTCAAAGAACACCCAGGACTGATCTCCTTTAGGATGGACTGGTTGGATCTCCTTGCAGTCCAAGGGACTCTCAAGAGTCTTCTCCAACACCACAGTTCAAAAGCATCGATTCTTCAGTGCTCAGCTTTCTTCACAGTCCAACTCTCACATCCATACATGACCACTGGAAAAACCACAGCCTTGACTAGGCGGACCTTTGTTGGCAAAGTAATGTCTCTGCTTTTCAATATGCTATCTAGGTTGGTTATAACTTTTCTTCCAAGGAGTAAGCATCTTTTAATTTCACGACTGCAGTCACCATCTGCAGTGATTTTGGAGTCCCAAAAAATAAAAGTCTGATACTGTTTCCACTGTTTCCCCATCTATTTCCCATGAAGTGATGGGACCAGATGCCATGATTTTACATAAATGTAAATGAATTTAAAAATTCTAGTGAAAGACAAAAATGAACAGACCAGATTTTTAAAATATAAGACAAAATACAACTACATGAATTAAATAATGAAAATGTTAGCTATAAATCAGAGTATGTAGTTAGAAGAATAATTAATGGAAAATATTTACAATTAAAGTAAGTATCAAAGAAGAAAGGGTGAAAATTAGTGAGTTAATAAGCATCTATCTAAAGAAGTTAGAAAAAAGAACATCAATATAAACCAAAAGAAAGTAAAAGTAAATAATAAACATTCAAAAGTGGGGCTCAGCATTGATCCCAAATGTGTTCTTTATACAAACTAAAGGAATATACAAATTTCTACTGAGACTGACTTAAGACAAAAGATATGAAAAACCAGTCACAGAAATGAAAATGTTTACATCTACTATAAATGTTATAGACTTTTTAAAACTCATGGAAGATATTTGAAACAATTTTGTATGCCAAGAAATTTGAGTAAATTTCTAGTAGAATAAAATTTACAAAAACCAGTGTAAAAAGAAATAGAAAACTTGAACAGTCCAACAATCATTAAATATATAGATAATTTTAACACTTTCAAAAAAGATTATTGCTGGTACAGATGGCTTCCCTCACAAGTTCTCCAAATATTCTAGGAAGAAATAATTTCAATTTTAAACAAGTATTTGCAGGGAACAGATTAAATGGGAAATCCCCTAGCTCATTTTCATCAGCTAAACTACTGAATAGAACATTATGATCTTACTAACACAGATACACAATCTTAAAATACAGCAAATCAAATCCATTAATACACAATCACAAAAAAGTTAAGTTTAATTTAGGAATTCAAGGTAGGTTTAACACTAGAAAATCAACTGAAAGATTTAAAAGTAAAAGATAAAAAAGCAAAATAACATGACAGTCTCAATGGTGCAAAAGAGCACGATAAAACTCAACAACTATTCATAATTACAAAAGTAAAACTCTTAGCAAACTAAGAACAAGAAAGGGACTTCCATAATATAATAGAGGGTATAAAAAAAAACAACCCCCAAAACCAAAACCTTTAGCGCCTGTATTTAAGAATGAACTGTTGCAAGCTTCGCCTTTTATGATGCCAGCTATCACTACTTCTATTTAACACTGGACTCAAGATTCTAGCTCACAAACAAGCTATGAAAAGACCCTGGAAGGAAGAAATGAACGGCCATTATTCACAGATGATATGATTGTATACACAGGGAAAAAAACTATACCTATGTTATTAATTTAGCAGTTCTTCTGGAAATAAACATTATTGTTTAAAATCAATTCTATGTCCACACAAAAGCAATCAACAATTAGGGAGTTCTCTGATATTTTAGTGGTTAGGATTTGGTGCTTTCACTGCCATGGCCCAGATTCAATTTCTGATCAGAGAACTGAGATCCCCCAAGCCATGGAGCATGGCCAAAAAAAAAAAAAAAAAGATGACCAGCAATTAGAAAACAGTTTATGAAAAAGAAGACATTTATGAGACTATGAGAACATGATGCTATATATATACTTATATGTGTATTATATATTATCATACTGCTTAACTTTATAACATTACTAAAATACTTTTAAAATATCAAGGAACAACAATACACTTACAAAAGACGTTCTGGGCCTCTTTGGTAAAGAACTATAAAAGTTTATGTATATAAACACATCAAAGAATGTCCAAATAGTGGGGAGACCTAACATATTCAAGGATTTTGGGATTCCCTGGTGTAAAAATATTAATTTTTCCAAAAACTGGTCCATAGATTCAATTCAATCTTATTTTAAAATAAGACACTCTATTCACCAAAATTCACAATTTAGTGTGTGGAAAAAGCAAATTACAAAAAGAAAGAAACCTTTGAACCACTTACAATTGGCAATGGACTTAATCCTGACATATGAACTACTATAAATTATAAACAAAGGCACACAATCCAAAGGAAAATGAGGAGTCAGTGTTCTATATTTTGCCCCAAATGGTGGTTACAAAAGTATTACTTTAAAATCTTTTGTAAATATCACATTTATGTTTCATGTACAGTATATTTCATATAAGCGAGGTTTTAAAAAACAAAAGCAAGGCCAATAAAATTGAGAATAGTGGTCATTTTGAGGGGAGAAAGGGACTAACTGAAAGCAAACTGGGAAGTTTTAAGGAAATTGAAAAGTTCTACTTCTGAAGCTGCATGGCAGGTATGCTGCTCTTTTTCCATTATATTTTAACTGCACATGCACTTTATATACATATAAAGAAGGACATATATACATATACATATATACAATATACATATATACATATATACAATAGCAAATGCTATACATGTATACATATATACAATAGCAAATGCTATACATATATACATATATACAATAGCAAATGCTATACATGTATACATATATACAATAGCAAATGCAAGTAAGAGAAAAAACTGATAACTTAGAATTCATCATTAAAACTTTTGCCAATTCAAGTGACACTATCAAGAAAATGAAAAGATAATCCACAGAAGAAAATACCTGAAAGTCACATATCTGATAAGGAATTTATGTCCAGAATATACAAAAACTCTTTCAATAACAACAACAAGAAGATGAATAACACAATCTTAAAATATTAAAGGATTTGAATGGATGTTTCTCTATGTAAGATATATGAAAAGATGTGTATTATATACAATGAAATGATACTCTCAATATCAGTAGACATTAGATAAACACAAAGTAAAACCACAATGAGACACCACACCATACATACTAAGTGAAAGTGAAGTGAATTCGCTCAGTCGTGTCTGACTCTTTGCAACCCCATGGACTGTAGCCTACCAGGCTCCTCTGTCCATGGGATTTTCTAGGCAATAGTCCTGGAGTGGATTGCTATTTCCTTCTCCAAGGTGAAGAATATTTAATAAAAAAGAGTTAATAAAAAGTGTTGGTGCGGATTTAGAGAAATAGGAACCTTTATTAATTGCTGGTGAGAATTTAAAATGGAGCAGCTACTCTCAAAGAGTTTAAAAGTTTTCTCAAAATATTAAAGATATTAATACACACGATCCAGCAAATCCATTCTGAAGAATCTACCTAAGAGAAATGAAAACATGTGTGGACACAAAGACACGGATACAAATGTGCCTAGCAGCATTATTCCTAACAGCCAAAAATTGGAAATGATTCAACTATTCAGCAAATGATAAACAGATTAAAAAAAGCTGGTCTATCAATATAAAGGAATATTATTTGGCAATTAAAAAAAAGTACTGATACCCACCACATCATGAATGAACCTCAACAACATTATTGCTTAGTGAAAAAAGCCAGATATAAAGATCACAGTGCATAACTCCATCTATATGAAAAGTCCAGAATAGGCAAATCTATGCAGGTAGAAAGAAAGTTAGTTGCTGCCTAGGACTATGGCTGTGGGACAACAGAGAGTGAAGGCTAATGGGCCTCAGGGTTCTTTTTGGAATGATGGAAATGTTCTAAAATCAGATTGTGGTGAGAGATGCCTAACTCTGTACAGATACTAAAAACCATGAAATTATACACTTAAAATGGATTAATCTTTTGATATGTAAATTATCTCAATAAAACCTTTTCAGAAGTTGTCAGGGAGGCCAGCTTCCATAAATATGCAGCTTTTTGGAAGAAAGTCATTTAAAACTTTTAGAAGTTGATCTTACTCTACTCAATTTGTTTCTTCCCTGCCCCCATGTTCTTCCCTGTTTAAGAGGGAAAATTACAGAGCAAAATGATTATCAATTTATTTAAATATGAAAAAGTATGAACCTTCACAGATTAAAAATAAATATTCTCAACAGCTAAACAACTGAGATTATATCTCTTAGGACTGATAAAGATTAAATGGATTTTAAAAATGAAGAATAGAGGCTATAAATTGAAAATGAGGCAACTTTCAAAATTCTGAAAGATAAAATACAGTTTTTATACCAAAAAGATTGAGGTAATTAAGAGTTTTTCAAACAACTTAGTATAGTATAGAAAAAATTTTCAGAAAAAAAATATTTTCACAAAATAAAACTCAGAGTACTTTTGCATCAGTTAATATAATAACCTGTTATTGAAGAGTATATCCTTATAAATATCTATCTTTCCAGATAAAACTTCTGTAGGAGGGTTGTTTTTACCGTTGACGTGAGGAGGAAACTGCCGGGCCTTGTTAGTTGAGGAACTGATGTTCCTGCAATTGCCATGGCAACTGTCTGGCTTATCATGCTTCCACTCTCACTCTCATAATCATCAGTAGCTATACAGATTGGTCTTCCTCGTTGATTGTGAGTTTCTGGAAAAAATAACCCAGAAATAAATAAACTTCTCTTTAAGTAACAGCTATTGGGCATGCAATTCCCTTTCTATTCTCCTTTACTCTTCAAAGGAAAACCTATTAACATATACTGCGTATTATTATATTTTACCTCTTTTAAATAATAGTTTAAATATTTTAAACACCAATTCATTCCTATAGTACTACTTAAGAGTTTTGTAAGGAACATTCAGTTCAGTTCAGTCTCTCAGTCATGTCTGACTCTTTGCAACCCCATGGACTGCAGCACTTGCTAGTAAAAGAAGATATATAGTAACAATAATATAAATTTTTGCCTTCAGATGAGGAAACCCACTTTAATGATCAAATACTAGGAAAACTACTCAATTGTAAGTCTATCAAAGGCAAGGAGTTGGTTATCTTTGTATCAGCAGCATCTACTGATGGTACATAGTAGATAACAGCAAAAATTTTTTAATTGAACTGGAAGTACTTTATCAGGCTACCTGCTAGTTCAAAGGCAACCTACACTATTTTCTTTAAGAGAAATGAAGGAATTTAAATAAATTCTAAAAGTGGAAAGCAAGAATAAAATTTTGTGGGTTACAGTTTTTAAAAAGCAACATAACTTAAACTTATTAACCAGCTATTAGCGATATCATTCTCGTTATTAAGGTGAATATTAATTTCAATTTTATGTATATGAATAAAATTGGGGCTGAGAGTGGTAGATATCTGACAAGTTTTCTCATATTTTTTTTTCAGGATAAATAGTATACACTCACACACACACACACAATTCTCTTTCCTAATAGGTAGACATGTGTGTGCATGCTCAGTCCTGTCCAACTCTTCCCAACCCCATGGATTGTAACCTTCCAGGCCCTTCTGTCCACGGGATTTTCCAGGCAAGAATATTGCAGTGGGTTGCCAACCTCCAAGGGATCCTTCCAACCCAGAGATTGAACCCATGTCTCCTGGTCTCCTGAACTGGCAGGCAGATTCTTTACCACTGGGTCACCTGGGAAGCCCAATACATAGGTATAGAAATGCTGTAAAAGCATTTTTTTTTAATGCATCATAAGAAATACTTACAGAATCCTTGCAGTGAATTCTCACAAAGTCAAAAGTTTTTTTTTTTTTTTTTTCAAAATCTGTTAAGTATTTACAGTGTACCTACATCATTGTGAGTTTTCTTATATTTCTTTTCCTAAAGTAAGATCATTTGTGTATTTTTGTAATACTTTTAAACACTGAGATTTGCCCTTAGAGTGTGTCTTAAATATACTAAGTACCTGTAAAATCATATAGCTGAGGAACAGTTTCCATGACAATACCAATCAGAGGTAGATACAACATAGCCACTCGAGCCTTTGTCTGGGGGTCAGAGTACCGTGGATCTGAGTCGTGACTGGATAATAAATTGTGTACCATATTGATGACTTTCTTATGCAATCCAAACAGTCTATTTAAAAAGAAGATGAAGAAGGAGTTGCAGTAAGGTCACAGAGATTAGTTAACATCTTTAGAGCAAATAGTAAGCCATGGTACTGAATCAATTTGTTCAACTTCTTAACTTTGCCACATTTTTGCATGTATTCCAATAAAACATTTTTCATTTTTAAATTAACCAATGTTCAAAAAATAAATAAAACTAGTGAATGTCTCACTGTATTAAATAAGAAAGGAGGGAAAAGGAAATACTATATGAATTCACTTAGAAGTAAATCTGAATATATTTTCATTAATTCCTTAGAAATTAATGCACTTAATAACTTTAGATCAGTTACAGTCATATTTTAAAGCAAAAGAGTTTTAAGTAGCTGTAAATTTTATTTCATCAAGTGAAATCTTTTCACATTTATCCAAAATAAACTTTTATTTCCTTCACAAAGAGGAAAAATCCTCTACCTACGGATTATGTAGTCCACAACAAGGGTTGTCTTTGGTATCTCTGTTTAAGCTGGCCCTCCGTGCTCATCTGGGCCCTTACTACTTTCTACACTTCTACACCCATGTTCCAGCTGGGCTACTACAACAGCAAGGCTCACTCTCCACACTCCTTTGGCTTCTCTTCTCAGACTGAAGCTGCTTGATGATGCAAACCATTCTAATGTAAAATGTCTCCAACTTCAACTGCCCTTAATGGTGTACCTGGCACGTGTTTCAGATCTCACTGTTTCTCCTTAAGCCTCTCACCATCAATCTCAACAGAACACCTTAACTCTAACTTTTTTCTTCAAGGAAAAAAAAAGCCATTCTAAATATGCTCTGGCCAGACCTGTCAATGCATCTCCATCTTTATAGCTATCAAATCAACTTTTCTTTTATCTCAGAGAAAGTTGTACCTTCTTTCAGAAAGTAGTTTCCCCTTATGCTCAGTCAATCTCCCTTTCTTCAATAGCTTCAATGAACCCCTTCACTAAGTTCTTCCCTTGTAAATACACTTTCACTTGAAACTAGTTCATTCTGGCTTGTATATAGTATTTCTCTTATATGATTTATCTAGTAATAAATTTCCCGAATGTACAGTCTATATCAAGCATTTTCTTCCATTTACTTCCTAACATCTACTCTCTTTCTCTGAAACTACAAGTTTTTTGAATGCTTACGACGTGGTACTGTAACAGTTTCATCATTTAATAGCTAAATTTTCAAAGATATTGAACCTCTGTTTCCCTATGTATAAATAACCTACCTCATAAAGTGGCGTGAGAATTAAGTTACATCATTTATGTAACATGTTTACCACAATGCTTTGCACACTGCATCCTTCAGTAAATATTAGCTTTTCTTCTTAAAATCACATAGCAGATTTAAAACCAGGTATTCTTTCTCTGGGGCTTTTGATCTTATCTACCATTTTACACAGCTATATATGAAATCTAGCTGGAGATTCTTCTTCCTCCCAGATTTTTATTCAGAAAGTATATTTTAAATATTGTTGAAAACTCCATCTAATGGACATATCTCAGATTTCATTTTTTAGCTCTCTACTTGACTCTTTGTCACTTTTTATATTTTCTTCTCAGTATTTTCTCTAAATAGCTCCCACCACTCTTCATATTCTCTATCATTCTTCCCAAGTTTCAGATTCTGGTCATTCGCCTTTTATGTTCTCTCTTCCAACTTGTATCACCAGTGATGATTCCCAAACCTGGGTATATTAATATTTAGCATCTCTCAGCAGCTACAGGCCCCAGACTTCAACCTATCTAAACTCTATCCACTCATCTTCATTAAGCCTTTTCATATGTCTACAATACTCAGACACATTCAGCCTTTACACACACACGAACACATGAACACAAACACATGACTGCGCAGGACACGTGCACGTGCAAGACCTGCCATATCTTACGCTGGGTGTTGGAGACAAGACTTCCTATCTTGTCTATCCTTGTCCCTGTTCTTAAAGAGCTTCTTCAGCAAGAGAGAAACACAGGCACAAAAATAATAATTCAGTGTTACAAATGCTTGTAACAAAGGTGCTAATCTTCTTCAGAACTAGGTTCCATACTACAAAATTTACATTTAACCATAGTATATTGTTTCAAAGTTGTAACTTTCTAACTACAATGAAAATTTCTAGACAGCAAATCTTTGGTCAATATTAGAATATATTACTGCTACTCAAGGAATTATTTATGATTACTTAGCAAGCAAAAAGAGTAAAAACATTCCTCTTAAGGGTCTATCTAAGACAATGTATGCTGTTTTTATCTATGCAAATGTGAAAAAATGTAAAATATAGAGATGAGATGTGAGTCTCAAATAGTCAATCATTCATTCACTGAATTAACATATACTTACCAAGTGTCCACTCTGTACCAGACACAATTCTAAGGCAGTGGGAATACAGCAGTGAACAAGAAAGAAAAGTGCTGCTCTCATGAGCTCATATTCTAATGGGAGGAGACAGATAATGAACAAACGAGCAAATTTCAGGGAAATGCTTTGTAGAAAATTAAACAGGCTTATATGGTTAAGAATAATTGTGGCAAGGGTAACACAGCTATAATTCAGAGTGGGTGGCTCAATGACATCTCATTGAGAAGATACTGTTTGACTGGAGACCTGAAGAATCACAAGGAAGAAATGCCTCTGTGTGGAAATCTCGGGGCAATTTCAGCATTGATTCAGGGAGAGGAAAATCTAAGTGCAAAGACCCCAAGGTGGGACTGGGTAGGCCCATAGGGAAACCGAAACAAGTCCAGGATGCTAGCTTGTAGTATATGAGGAAGAAGGAAAGCGACAGTGTAGACGAGAGTGACATAGCCAGGGTTTTGAGGTTCATTACTACGTCTGGATTCCATTTTAAATGTTATTTTAAAAGCATACACTTTTAACTATTTTTAAAGTAAGAAGTGTGCCCTTTTAAATACGTCGAAGAGTTTTAACCAAGGAAGCAATATAATTTAGTTTTCATTTCGAAAAGACCATTTAGGTTGCTGTGTGGTAAAGGGATTTTAGGGAGGGAAGAGTGGGAGCGTGATTAGGGGAGCAGGGAAGTAGCTGGACGTGGGGTATATTTTAGAGGTGGCCCTAAAGCACTTGCTAACGGACTGGGTGAAGGAGAGCATGAGAAGACCAGAGAACAGCAGCAGTAATAGCTTAGAATCCTGTGTATTATTATTTAAAGCTATTCCAGCTACCTTTTCAAACTCAATAAACAAAGAAAAAGTAGTGGTGAACACAGTTATCATTGCTTTCAGACTTTACCAGGTCAGTTTTTAAAGTAAGAAGTGTGCCCTTTTAAATACGTCGAAGAGTTTTAACCAAGGAAGCAATATAATTTAGCTTTCATTTCGAAAAGACCATTTAGGTTGCTGTGTGGTAAAGGGATTTTAGGGAGGGAAGAGCGGGAGCGTGATTAGGGGAGCAGGGAAGTAGCTGGACGTGGGGTATATTTTAGAGGCGGCCCTAAAGCACTTGCTAACGGACTGGGTGGAGGAGAGCATGAGAAGACCAAAGAACAGCAGCAGTAATAGCTTATAATCCTGTGTATTATTATTTAAAGCTATTCCAGCTACCTTTTAAAACTCAATAAACAAAGAAAAAGTAGTGGTGAACACAGTTATCATTGCTTTCAGACTTTACCGGGTCAGAAAGTATCTAAAGAGCCACCTTGAAGAACAGCTTGAAGAGGCAAAAGGGCAGTAAAGAGGTCAAGAGGGAGGGGATATACGTATACCTATGGTTCATTCACACTGATGTATGGCAGAAACTAACACCTGTCTCTTATACACATCTAGATGTGTATAAGAGACAGGTCCATACTGTGGCAACCACCTACCCCCGTGGTTTGGGGTAGGGGTCTGTGAAGCTGGCTGAAAGGAGTCCATGGAAGGAAGTGACCCGTGCTCTGCTGCCCCTTTAGGGTAGGAGGGATCTCGGGGTTGTGTGCAGACAAGTCGTATTTCGTGGGATGACACTCCCCGGAAAGACCGAGAGTGGGGAGGAGCTGCGGGGATGTCAATGCCTGGGGTATTCCTTTATTTATTTGGGGTTGGTCGCTTTCACCCCGCGGCCTCAGTCCAGCGTCTGGCATTTAGAAGAAAGTTAGGTCTCCTCTGCCGGTTTGTTTGCTTCGGATCCTGTAAAGGCCAATCGCCGGATGGTCGTGTGGCCCTAATAGGGATGCTTGGTTGTGCCTGTTTGCTTCACTGTGACAGATCGTAAAAGCGGGTGTTGCAAAAGCGCTGAAGCTGCACTCTTAAAAACCTGTCTTCTGCCTGTCATCCAGAGGTGGTGCATTGACTCATATTAACAGGTGCTTCCTTGCACCTGCATCCCTGTTCTCAGCGCATAGTATTTTACTTCATGTGTATTTCAGCTTTGAGTTTGGCAAGAATGAAGGGGCTCTCCCACGTTCCCCAGCTCTTTATTTGTTCCACTAGAGTTTGCTGCTCACAGTTTGAATTGGTTTTACTGTTCTGAAGTATCACTGTTCTGTTACTATTCTAAAACCTTTCCAACGAGGTTTGCTGCTACTGCTGCTAAGTTGCTTCAGTCGTGTCCGACTCTGTGCGACCCCACAGACGACAGCCCATTGGGCTCCGCCATCCCTGGGATTCTCCAGGCAAGAACACTGGAGTGGGTTGCCATTTCCTTCTCCCTCTCCAGTGCATGAAAGTGGAAAGTGAAAAGTGAATGTGAAGTTGCTCAGTCGTGTCTGACTCCGCGACCCCATGGACTGCAGCCTACCAGGCTCCTCCATCCATGGGAGTTTCCAGACAAGAGTACGTTAAGGAAGTCCTCAACATAGGTGACTTTGCTGTGGTAATTGGGCAAAAGAAAATGAAACTTTTTTTTTTTTTTTTAGTGTAAGTTGTGTAAAAAGCTCAGGTGTTTTGTTTTTTCCTTTTATTTAAAAGCTTTTTAACAGAGTAATGACTTCCTTAGTCATAGAAACCCAAAAAACTCACATTATGGTAATACCTTATTATGACTGTTGCATGAATTTGTACTGGTATAAATAAGCATATAATTTTATCAGCAAGTGGATGACCTCAACTAGGGAGAGTACACACAGAATAGTGGGAAGAATCCTGGCTTGAGTAACAGAAGGTCCAAGTCCTCCCAGGCTAGCCCATGCTGCCACAGTTATCACAGTGACAGTGGATATAGTAATTCACCTGAGTTCAGTAAATATTAATGGAGTATCCTCTCCATGCCAGGCACTGTGTCAGGGAACTCCATTGCCATAATTCTTACCAAAAGATAGGATTCTGATGGATATTTTAAAATTCATTGACCTGTAAGTCTGTCCTTCTGATAGTTATAACTAGGCTGTCTTGAAGGAGGAAGGGTGGACATTTATTCACAGTCTTGTTTAGGTCAAATGACTTTGCTGCCTTATTTTTTAATTTTTAGTATTCATTTATTTATTGAAGTATAGTTGATGGACAGTGTTGTATGCATGCATTATTCTTTAATGACTTTTAATGTTAACCCTATAAGATGGGTATTCATATTTCCATTTTACAGATGGAATTAAATAATATGCCTGAGATTATTATATCACACATAAAGCAAGTGAAATAGTGAGAATTCAAGTCTAATTCCTAAGCCTATTGTTTCTTCATTAATCACATGGCTTCAAGCCAAGGAAGGAACAGTTAATATAATTGAGCATTTGTTTATTTCAGGCACTGTCTGGGCACTCTCATTTGTGAGGTTTTATTTAATCCTCATAGGAAAATCACAGGTGGGTAATATTTGAATTTTGCAATTTGGCTTCAGGATCATTGGAAAAATAACCTATGGTTGAACTTAATCCAAAGGTTATGTTTTATTCTGCTTCTTGAAGGTGAAGAATGTGCCCAGCCAAAATGTCAAATAAAATATCCAGTAAACATAGGCTGTTGCTGATTTCTTCAATTATAGTGTGCTGTGTTAATGACTAAGATAAATCTTGGTGTGACATTTAGATATAACTATTTAAACTTCTGATTCCAAATTCATTTACTTCTGACATTTGATTTTAATGACTTTCATGATGAAAAAAAAAAGATACCTCACAGAGATTCATAGACCCAAATGGGAGAATACTGTCACTGAAAATGTTCTGAGGTTTCAATTCTCAACTGTCAGTTATGCACAAGATTGTGTTGAAATCACTTTTGGCATTCCCTTCTTCCTTGATCTCAATCAATTATTCATGCTAATTAGTTGGATGATGTTGCATTTATATATCTATATATATATAAACTTTAAAACCCCCTTTTAAGAGCTTTGTTCAAAAGACTAAATTTATTGAGATAATTTTTCGTGTTTTCAAACCTTTGTAACCCATCTAGATGATAACTTAAAAAATAGGGTTTTAATAGATATTTTTTCAGCTACAAAATCATGTAACAGTGGAAACATTTCCAAATGTAAGTTTTAAAAATGTCCTCTCCATAGTAGAAATACCCTTTGAAAAGAAGCTACTTTTCTCACTCATTAATGAAGTGGTATCTTTACTTTTAAATGACAGACTGTGGGCTGCCAGACTCACCCTCTGCAATGGCCCACACTCTCTCTGTGGAGTGTGTTTCTCTCTAAATAAATCCACTTTTTACCTATCAAAAAAAAGTTATGTTTGTTTTTTTTGGAGTATAACTGCTATTGGAGTATAATGGCATATACTACTGATAGTCGTGTGTCATCACATAAAAAGTAAGTGTATTTAAAATTCTAATCTTTGTGAAGAGGAAAATTGCTTGTTTTCTTTAAATTCAGCTTCTAAATGTTTGATCATAAGAAAATCAGAAACTTGCTGTCATTTTCTGTCTCTCACAGAGATTCTACTGTGTGAAGGCCTGTTTTTATTGTGTAGACTATATGCTCAAGTGTCAGTGCATTGAAATGGATCATCCAGCCAAGGGCTCCACTCTTCACCCTTCCCATTGTCTTCTCTTGGTACCAGTCTGATGCGCGGCCTGAGTCAGAATGCAGATATCTATTTGTATATTAAGGATAGTACCACTTTTGCATCTGTTTTAACTTTATTTGAATGGTGATGCCTGGGTTTAAACTAATAAGGATGTATTCTTTTCCTAGTTAGTCTTAAAGTACGTATTAAAAAGAAGCATACAACTTAACTGTTTGCTTTTCTTCATTCTGCCAAGCGCACCTTAAATTCCTAATAGTGCTTACCATTGTGCTAGCTAGGCACTGGGGAAGACAAGGAACGACAATTGGCACTTGGTACCAGGAACCATGGTGGTACCTTTATGTGTTATTTCATTTACACACAGTAACCTTGAGAAATTGGTATTTTCCCTATTCTATGGATGGGGCTTCTTAGCTGGCACAGTTGGTAAAGAAGCTGCCTGTCAGTACAGGAGACACAGGAGATACGGGTTCAATCCCTGGGTTGGGATGATCCCCTGGGGTAGGAAAGGGCAGCCCACTCTAGTATTCTTGCCGGAATGGTTGCAGAGAGTTGGACATGACTGAGCGTGCGCTGGCGGGCTGGCTGGCTATTTTATGGATGAGGAAATTGAGACTCATGTTAAAAACTTGTCTGGAACCACCCAGCTCCTAAGTGACCGTGTTTTCTTTTCTTTTTCTTCTTTTTTTTTGAGCTGCTATGTCTTAAAACTACTATATACCTTGTCCATTTTTAAATTGACTTAAATTTTTTTCATTATAAGTTTAAATGTGTGTGTGTCTGTTGTGTCCAACCCTTTGCAGCCCCATAGACCACAGTCCACCAAGCCCCTCTGTCCAAGGGATTCTCCAGGCAAGAACACTGGAGTAGGTTGCCACTTCCTTCTCCAGAAGGAACTATAGAAAGAAAGAAAGTGAAGTCGCTCAGTCGTGTCCGACTCTTTGCGACCTCATGGACTGTAGCCTACCAAGCTCCTCCATGCATGAAATTTTCCAGGCAAGAGTACTGGAGTGGGTTGCCATTTCCTTCCCCATAGAAGTTTAAATAGTTGAGGATAATTTTTGTTGTGTTGTAAATACTTATATAATAAAAATATAGGTTTTTTTTTAACCAAGTAAGATCTAAATACCCACTATTATATATACATATTTAAACAAGGTCATCATTAGAGCTGGAAATTTAACAGTGTATATTTTTCTGTTGGACTCATATGTCTGTTCAACTTCTCTGCACAATTTTTTCATAATTCATGTATTTTATTCTTACATCTTTTATTGATCATGCTGTCATTTCTCTATAATAAGATATGTAACTAAATTTAAATTATCATACTGAAAATTTTTGTCACAATTAAACTTTCTTTTGCATAGTGAATATTTTTCTAGTGTAACATTTTAATTCCCACAAAAGATTTCTTCATTATTTTTTCTTTTTCTTTTTTTAAAAAATTTTTTTGGTCGTTTAAGCGGTTTGCTCGGAGAAGGCAATGGCACCCCACTCCAGTACTCTTGCTTGGAAAATCCCATGGGTGGAGGAGCCTGGTGGGCTGCAGTCCATGGGGTCGCTAAGAGTCGGACACGACTGAGCGACTTCACTTTCACTTCTCACTTTCATGCGTTGGAGAAGGAAATGGCAACCCACTCCAGTGTTCTTGCCTGGAGAATCCCAGGGACGGGGGAGCCTGGTGGGCTACCGTCTATGGGATCGCACAGAGTCGAACACGACTGAAGCGACTTAGCAGCAGCAGCAGCAGCAAGCGGTTTGCTCCAGGACTTACCATGTTGATCTTATCAGTATCTCCTTCACATATCATTAAACTTTTAAGTGTTAAATTTTTCCTCTGGATTGTTTGTTATTACAGTTATAAGTGCAGTTGATCAAAACAATATAAATGTATTACACATTTGAATAACTAAACATAAGAATTTTTATTATAAATATATTTATTCATGTTTTGGGTGTGTTTTCTTCTCTCCCCTGCTTTCTTCAGGTATCCATGGATGAATATACTTACAACTAGAATTTGATAAGGTTCAGCATAAATTTCATTCTAAACTTTTAAGATAGTCATAAGCTTGAGAAACACTCGTCATTAAGTAGATGAGAATTGTTGGGATTTTTCAGTAACAGAATCACTTAGTTCTTTGATCTTTTTTATGGCAATGCCAAAAAATGTGTATCAAGTGGGGAAAGGCCAGAAGACTTAATTGGTAGTTCTGCCTGCTTTCATGCATTGGAGAAGGAAATGGCAATCCACTCCAGTGTTCTTGCCTGGAGAATCCCAGGGACGGGGGAGCCTGGTGGGCTTCCATCTATGGGTTCGCAGAGTCGGACATGACTGAAGCAACTTAGCAGCAGCNGGTATTCCCATCTCTTTCAGAATTTTCCACAGTTTATTGTGATCCACACAGTCAAAGGCTTTGGCATAGTCAATAAAGCAGAAATAGATGTTTTTCTGGAACTCTCTTGCTTTTTCCATGATCCAGCGGATGTTGGCAATTTGATCTCTGGTTCCTCTGCCTGTTCTAAAACCAGCTTGAACATCAGGGAGTTCACGGTTCACATATTGCTGAAGCCTGGCTTGGAGAATTTTGAGCATTACTTTACTAGCGTGTGAGATGAGTGCAATTGTGCGGTAGTTTGAGCATTCTTTGGCATTGCCTTTCTTTGGAACTGGAATGAAAACTGTGACAGCTGATTATTATTTAGGCATGAGCTCCTTATCTTCTGCTTTGTAACAAACCACCCATGAACCAAAACCTGTCTAAGCACCACATGTGAGTAAAAGTGATCTAACTCACCTAAGAACCTGGCATTGCTCTGGTGTCTAATAGTGCAGGACAGGCAAGTGAGCCAGACCAGTCCAAAGAAAGCTGTGCATTGCATGCTTGAGAAGAGGGGTTTTTTTCCCTCTCTGCTCTGCTGGACATGAACAAGTAAGAATTTAATCCCAATTGCCAGAGCAACTATCTTACAGTCATGAAAGGCACACCAGCCTCAGGATAAAGCTGAGGCTCCTAGCAGAAATAAGATATAAAAGAAACAGAACCCTGATAACATCACTGAGCTGCTGGTTATACTGTGCTAAAACCTAACCTTTCTTCCAAATATGAAATGATAACTATCCTTCCTTTAATAAAACAGGCAAGAAGAAAAGTTTCCTATTTCTGGTAACCAAAATTATTCTGATACATCAAGTAAAAATACTGGAAATATAAATTCAAATGATTGAGATTTAAGTTACTAAGGAAAGGTAGTATGTTTAGAAGTTGCCTTCAGAGTGATTTTTTTCAAACAATGGATCCTTTTTCCCTCCAAATGACATTATATTCATTTATCAATGGCAAAATAAAAGAGTGGTGGCAAGCAGGGGTGTGAGACCCAGAGTCTCACCCACTAAGCCTGCCCTCCCCTATTCCAGTGTCCGCACCACAACCCATCCTACATGGAAACACTAAGAACCTTTTCAGAACCCTACAGTTCTGCAGCACAGTGTGAAAACCTGATTCTTACTAATATATCCCTAACACGAGAAGCTGCTGTTATGAAAAAACCTCATGACTTTCATTTGCAGAAGATTTAGCTTTTCACAATTTATTAAGCATTAACTATGTACCTATCGCTAAGAACTTCACAAACCTCATTTCATTTGCTCAATAAATACATCATAGGATTCTTATAAAACCTGCTCAAAATATCTCCTTTTGTTCTCTGGAGCTCTTATTTCAGGTTAAACTGCATTACAAACTCCTTAATGATCCTACTACGAGGAAAGTTGAAAAAAAGAGCAATTATTACCCAAATGAGTTTTGGTCATATAAACTTTTGAAAACAGCTATTAAGATAGAAATACCCTACAAGGATCTTAAATCACAACACATTTATAGAAAAGCTGTTTCTGCAAATTCAAATCATCAGACAATGAACTCTTACTATATCAATTTTCAAGAATTCTNAGGAAAGTTGAAAAAAAGAGCAATTATTACCCAAATGAGTTATGGTCATATAAACTTTTGAAAACAGCTATTAAGATAGAAATACCCTACAAGGATCTTAAATCACAACACATTTATAGAAAAGCTGTTTCTTCAAATTCAAATCATCAGACAATGAACTCTTCTTACTATATCAATTTTCAAGAATTCTTTAAAAGTGTATAAGTTTTTAAAACAAGTCTACTTGTTTATAGAGCAAATTTTGAAGTACATGCTATATATTATTAATATGATGGCAAATGACAAATTTTACTCCCAAAGAATCAAACAGATTAGTCTATTTTCCTTAACTGAATTGTGCTTGTTGCGTATCAACAAATCTGAAAGTCCATCTGCTAACATGCACAAATATTTCAGGTACTACTAAGAAGGAAAAAAATACTACCAACTAAACCATGATACAACATGACACATGCTAACTTCAAGACAAACATCAAATTCAGAGATGACAAAAAATGTCTTTCTTAAAACATGAAATACAGAAAAAACATGAGTATGGAACTTAGTGAACAGAGAAGTAGAAGAAGAATGGTAAAGAAAATCCTTTTTAGTCCCAGAAAGTTAAGTGGGATACTACTGTTCCACTGTCCAAAATCAGCTGATACTGTACACAGCAAAACTGGTCCACTCACCCTTCAGCATCAGGGTCCAAAATGACAGCCAGCTCTGTTAACACAAGTCCTGCCAAATAATGCTGTTGGCGGAAAGGCACAGACAATTCAAACATATTTGCAATCTTCTGGTCTTGGACATTGGTGGAAAATCCAGAACTCTGTTTGGGAGTGAGGAAGAACGAAACTATAATAGCTATGCAACAAAATATTCTATAGACAGAGCATTATAGCAAACGAGATGTGAGCATCATCTGAAAGTGAGACAAACATTTTAAGTTTATTTTTACATTACTATTATTAACACTGGAGAAAGCACCTGCTCTTACTTTTGGTATAGGAAACTATGATGAAATAACATTTTAAATTATTTTCAATTTCCTTTTTCTCATATTAAATTTTTTTCATCTGATTTTTCCTTTATATTAGCCACTAAATATTTCACTATCATATTCTGAATGGAAAAAAGAACTAAATCTATATGATGCATTATGTACTCACTGTTGAGTACAAGAGAAATATTCATAGTCAAATGCTACTGATTTCCAGAGAAATTTCAAATACTAATGAAGCTGGTTTTTTTCCAGGGGAAATACTATCTCTAGAAAATTACTATTATTTTTTGGTTCATTCAGAATTTTTACAAGTTTTCTAATACTGCAAAATAGCATCCCCCAAGATACAGTTCAAGGCAAGAATGTCCTCAACCTTATCACCCTTTAATCCATATTCAAGACCAACAATGCATGGTTTCTTACAATAGACTCCAGATGTCTCTATGGAGAAATCACCTTCTTAGTAAGTATACAAAACTTTTCAGGTCCCTACCTTCCAAAGAGTGATGTCTCTGTCATCTACTAGAATCTTAAAATTATGCAGCTACATGAGAAAGTAAGGGACAGGACATTGGAGGAAATTCTATTAATTTCTTGGCTGGATAAGATGTTCAGCAGGGAGTCAAGTATAAACAAATGTGTTTCATTAACGGTTTAAGGAACTTTATCTATGATTAATTTGTCCTTGATTGTGTAGCCACATCTCTGACAGAGGATGGGGGAAGAGAACAAAACACTAGCCTAATTAGTTATTAGAAGAAATGTGTCTTAGCCAGGTATGTGGAAATAGGCTGATCCTTAAGAATTTTTGCAAAGGTAAAAAATGAGAAGTTGTGGGTGATCTCTGTGTTTTTCAATCTTTTTAATAAAGTTTAACATTTTCTTTATCAAACATCTGAGATTGATCAAGTGTAGTAAATTACTTTCAGGAATTAAAAATCTCAAAAGCAAACTTAAAAAGAGTCCAGATCACCTTTGACTTTATTTTTTTTTATTTTACTTTACAGTACTCTATTGGTTTTGGCATACATTGACATGAATCTGCCACGGGTGTACACGAAATCCCAAACATGAACCCCCCTCCCAACTCCCACCCCACATCATAGGATGGGATGATTTGGGAGAATAGCATCGAAATATGTATACTATCATGTAAGAAACGAATCGCTAGTCTATGTTCGATGCAGGATGCAGGATGCTTGGGGCTGGTGTATGGGGATGATCCACTTTTGACTTTAGACATTAAGAATATAAGGAAGGGACCTCCCTGGTGGTCCAGTGGCTAAGACTCTGCGTTCCCAACGCAGGGGGCCTGGATTCAATCCCTGATCAGGGAACTAGATCTCACATGTCACAAGAGTTCATATGCCTCGACTAAGACCCAGCACAGCCAAATAAACAAATTTTTTCAAAAAAAACAAGAGCTTAAGGAAGTAGCTTGTTTGTCTTAGGAATTATATAGCAAAACATTTCCCTAGGAGGGAACATCTAGGCTCCTCTGATACTAAAACCACAAAATCCCTTCATTTTAATCTGTATGACAGGACATATAATTATTGCTATGATAATCCTTTGTCATCTTTAGAGCAATTACTAGGTACCCTGTGAAAACCCCTGAACAACACCTCGTTTCCTTTGGGTTCTCTGGATACGAGAGGCAGGCAGGGCTTTGCAAGGACTACACTGCCGTTTTACTTCTTTCTCTGCTGATTACACTTCACTCCCTTTCCTTCCATAGGTACTGACAGCTGATAAACATCTTGCCCCTAAACTCAGTCTGTGTCTGCATCAAGAAAACTCAACTTGTGAAAATGTCAAGTGAGTTTATTATGTAGGTGAATTCACTCCCTTGTGTGCAAATCAGTCAGAGGGGTACAACAAGTGGTTAGAACTTAGACCTAGAATAAAGCCAACATGTGCCACGGATCAAAGCCTAGTTTTGCCAGTTTTTACTATGCGACCCTGGGTAAGTTACTGATCTTTCTGTGTTTCAGTTCACCTGTAAAAAAAAAATAATAATAACAGAATGTAACTCTTAGGGTTGCAATGAAGAGTAGTAAATGATTAATATTTATAAAGCACTTAATCATTTATTACTTACAAAAGCCCTGCGTATGGAGCCTATCACACAGTTATTATTCAGTAGTATTACTTTTTACTTTTCCCAGCATTTAAAATGCTTTTTCCGCAAATGCAGGCTTTAAAAAAAAAGTTTTTTCCATACATTTTGCATACCTGAGACGTTGCAGAAGAAACAGAAGGTGATGGTGATGCAGGTGGAGTGAGCAGGCTGCAGGGTAAGTTTAAGGTAACATAGTGCTCATGGCTGCAGATGATTCGCAAAAAATCAAGCCTCAAGGACACCAGGACACTTGGACTTGGTAATGAATAAAGCTTTGAAGATACCTTGTAAGCATTGCAGAAATTAAAAAAAAAAAACCAATTGAACATATCATTTCTCTAATACCAATACCAGAATGATGAATTAAAGAATTAGAAAACAGTACTCAATGGACAGCTTTGGGTTTTGTGATTTAAGTAACAGTGTCAGCTTTTTCCAGAGATACTGCTAAAATAAAAAACTTAGAACTACAAGATTTACTGTATAAATCCACTGACAAGGTGCATTCTTAAAGCCACATTCTTATATTTCCAATACAGCATTAATATTTCCACTTCTCAAGGATGTATCTTTTCTGAAGAAAAATTATACTATCAAAATAACTTTATAAAATAAATTATCCATTCTTTTTTCAGCACTTTGTGCTAAGCTATATTTATAACTGTTTTCCCAACTACACCATTACTTACTTGAGGAGACATTTATAAACTGACTTATTTTAAGAGTTCTAGCATCCCTAGAGTCTAGCTTAATGTGTGACAAATGTAGGAGGTTAATGCCTGAAGAATAAAGACAGGACAGGTTTTGAGAGCAATAATACATGAAATTTCAGGGGAAAAGGTAAGAATAATACATAGTGTGGCAAATACTTGCCAACAGATCAGTGCCCATGCATAGTTTCAACTTCTCTACTAAAAAAACAAAACAGGGATTTCCCTGGTGGTCCAGAAGTTAAGACTCCAAGCTCCCAATATAGAGGGCACGGATTCAGTCCTCAGTCAGGGAAGATCCCACATGATGCATGGCCCAGACAAAAAAGAAAGAAAGATACATACAATAATGGCATCCAACTGAACAGATTTTCAAAACTCTAAGTATTAGAGTAAATAGCGTTTTAAACCAGTAGTTCCCCTAAATTAATCTGTGGACCAGCAGGGAAGTACTTTACAAGTACTGTTTCCCCACTCCCCACCCCACCACCAGGATTCAAACTCCTCAATAATGCTGGGATGGGACACAAGAGACCTGTATATTTTTTAAGCTGCCTTAAAAGGCAATTTTAGGATGATTATATAACTTACTACCCAAATGGTCTATCAGGACAAATAACTAATGTCTTCTAAAAGCCAGGTTTCAATAATCAGTTGAAAATTATAACACAAAACCAGCTGTTTGTAGAAAAGTTCCAGGATACTTTTAGTTTAGAAAAGGCAAGATGATGATATTTGAGACTTGGGTAAACATCTGCCCATGATTCTAAACTCTACAATGTCTAGGGCTTCATCATGAGGAATACACAGCAAAATGCAACTGCTTTAAAAATCACTTAAGATAGAAAAGGTTGGGTTAGCTGTTCATTCAGTAAAAATGCTACTCTGGCATGGCAACCTGGGGCTGTTTTACATATAGACTACTGACTTGAGGGTATACCTCTAATGGGAATGAAAGAGTCATGAGTGGGCCAGGATAACTCAAGGAAAAGATGGCTCTACTGATAGCAGCTTGCCACAGTTCTATGAACTGATAAATGTAATTTATTTTTGCCTTACTAATAAATATATCACTTTTTAAAAACATCACTATATAAATGTGTTCATGAAAGTTTCTTAGCTCTAGCCCTTAAAGAGCAAACACAGAATTTTAATTATTTCATTACTAATTATATTTTACCTGTTTATAGCAGGTCTTTATAAGGCTAAAGACAAATCCTCTGTCCATAATAGACAACAGATCATTGAGAAAAAATGCAAGGCTTGTGTTGAGTCTCTCAACCATTTCTGTGTCCTGGGAAACAAAATTTAAAAAGAAAAACAAAAGTATGATAGTTTAATGTGTGCCTGAAAGCTTGACTTACTTTTTAAAAATAAGTTATCATTACCTTCTGAAATCGTGAAACTATATCACTAGCAATTGTGCTGACAAGAGCAGCAATGTCATCCATGAAACGTTCTGGAAAACGAGTCTTCCTTGGTGCATCAAGTTTATCATTAAAGTATAAATGATGCACCATGCTCTTTACCTAAAAAAAAGAAATAAGTCATTAGTTCAATTTCTTTTTTTAAAATTTGAAATATAACTGTTTTACAATGTTGTGTTAGTTTCTGTTGTACAAGGAAGTCAATCAGCTATATGTATACATATATCCCCTCTGTCTTGGACCTCCCCTCACCTCACTCCATCCCACCCATCTAGGTCATCACAGAGCACCAAGCTGAGCTCCCTGTGCCACAGAGCAGTTCTTATGGGTGTAACTACCAGTTACAGAACTCTCAACTTTAGGGTCATTTCTGTCAATATACCACATGATTTAATAGAAAGCTAAAATACTCTTAACTCCTCAAATATTATGAAAAAGTTCCCTTCAATATTTTGTATGCTCTAAAGAAATATCAAGCAACATACAACTCAATCTCTTTAACACCTTCATAAAACTATTCTGGCTATCAATGGGAAAAAAAATCTGGGTATGTCAACAGAAAAAAAATTTCATCCATTAAAATTACTTTAAGTTAAATTTTTCTAAGACTCAGCGACTGTCCCATTCCATGTCCCCTGCAACTGGTAGCTTTGAGGGATCAGAAATCTTGACAGCATGTAGTATCTTTAGCACTTAGCATCCCGTGGCATATGGTGGGTGTACAGTAAATATTGACGAATACATATTAAGAATAAAATGTTAGAAAATCAAAGTAATTTCAATTTACAAAATACTTTTAAATATAAATTCTTATCACAGTGTGTACAATGAAGAATTTTAAATTCAGGGAAATTAATGACAAGATTTTACAGTTGGTAAATAGTAGAAACAAGTCAAACTGTACCATTTTGACTATTTTGTGTTTTAAGAAATCTGAACATATATGTAAGGCTATTAAAAAAAAGGCAAATTACTATTTTGATCTTATATTAAAAGCACATAAATTATAATCTGATGTTTAGTCTCCAGGGGGGAAAATGTGTTGCCTATCACTTATATATGATCCCTGACTTATTTTTTTGCTGATTAGAAAATCTCAAGAAGAAATTTCTTTTTAAGAAAAAAAAAAACCTTTTACTGAAGTATAGTTGATTTACAATGTTGTGTTAGTTTCTGGTTACAGCCAAATGATTTCATTTTGTATACATTCTTTTTCATTTTTTTTCCATTATGGTTTACTTCAGGATACTAAATACAGTTCCCTGTGCCATACAGTCGGACTGTGTTATTCATCTACTTTATATTTAGTAGTTTGGATCTGCTAATCAGAAACTCCTAATTTATCCCTCTCCCATCCCTTTTCCCTTTTGGTAACTGTAAGTTTGTTTTCTACCTCTGGGTCTATTTCGGTTTTGTAAATAAGTTGATTTGTAGCATATTTTAGATTCACACGTAAGTGATATCATATGATATTTAACTTTCTGACTTTATTTAGTATGGTAATCTCTAGGTGCATCCATATTGCTGCAAATGGCATTACTGAAATCTTTTTTATGGCTGAATAGTATTCTATTGTGTATCTATACCACATCTTTTTTATCCATTCATCTGTTGATGGACGCTTAAGTTGCTTCCATGTCTTGGCTATTGTAGATAGTACTGCTGTGAACATTTGGGCACATGTATCTTTTCAAGTAAGAGTTTTCTCCAGATAACATGTCCAGGAGTGAGATTGCTAGATCACAGGGCAAGTCTAGTTTTAGTTTTTTAAGGAAACCTCATACTGTTTTTCATAGTGGCCACACCAAATTACATTCCCACCTACAGTGTAGGAGGGTTTCCTTTTCTCCACACTCTCTCCAGCATTTATCACTTGTAGACTTTTTAATGATGGCCATTCTGACTGGTGTGAGATAATACCTCATTTAGTTTTAATTTGCAGAAGAAATGTCTTCTTACCCTCAATATAAGTAACATTCAGTAATGAGAATGACTGTGGGTGGCATACTCTAGGACCTCCATTGTTTCTTTTCTCTCTATCTTATGTTTTTTTGCTCTTGTTCTTATTATTTTACATAATTTTTGGGAAGAAAAAATTTCACTTTTTATTTCAGCTTTCTATAGACAGAGAGGAAAGGCCCAAGTGCCAGAATACCTGAGTCTGAATCAGAGGTCTGCTGTCCACAAGCTATGTACACTTAAACAAGATCTTAATCTCTCTGTGCCTTGATAATCCCTAGGCCATAGGTCTGACCACATGGTGTGTGTGTGTACATTGCTTTTATGTATATATATGTTTATGTTGTGCGTATATTTACAAAAATATTAATTCATTTACTTGTTTTTAATATCATTTACTGAATTAAGAAAAAATTATTGTTGTTTTTTATTGGTTGTAAGCACCATTTCCCTTTTAAGAGCTTCCATCATTTTAAGAGCTTTCTAGCCATAAAAGCAGTAAATAGCTATAAAGTTCTTTTTATCTCGTATTGCCATTATACACTAGTTATGTTTGGACTAAGAGAGAACATATCACAGGTTAAAAAGATAGCTAGCTTCTCCAACTATTCCTAAAAACAAACTTAAAATTAGCTTTATAACTCCATCTAAATAGTGCTGATTATCCACAGTGTTATTTAGAGATATAGCAAACATAATTTTTCTTTGGAGGCACATGTAAAACCGTAATATGGACAACAGAGAAAGATTTCTAGGACAATAATAATGAGGCAACACAAAATTATGCAGTAAGGAAAACAGTATTACAAAATGTGTTTAGTTTGCTCACCATTAACTCAAAAAAGAACCAAGCTTGTTGCAAAGCTGATTCCCGAACGCTGCCACTGCAAACAACCCACTGCAAAGCCAGCTCCTCATGAAAAAGCTATCCAGAAGTAAATCCAAAGTTATTATCAATGCCAGGTCTGCTGATAACACAAATCAAATAATAATGCAGGTACAAATGAAGATACAATGAGGATAAGCAAAATAAGGCATGTGAACCATTCAACGATGCGGTGAGGACACCCATTAACGAAACGGCTGTTTATGCATGTAAGACAGTGCCATGTTGAACAGCTGAAAAAGTACATGTTATCTTGCAGTAAAATGCAATTTTAAAAGGACAGGTGGGAAAGAGCCTCCTAAATTGTACCTGCAAACAGAAACTAGACCAAAAGCTCACAGCTACAATAAAGTCTGGCTTTTGTCTTACACATATATTTCAACATATGCAAAGACATTCATGAACTTTGCTGGTACAATTTAGGAAATACCTTTAAAAATTTAAACTTTGATATCAGCCATCAATTTTCAAGGTCTCAGGTATTTAAAGTCATTTTATTAAAACAGCAGAAATTTCCTGCCTTATAATGGATATGCATACAAAGCATTTGCAAAATAGTGTATATTATGAAAAAGGACTAACAAAACTGTGCATAAGGGAAGCAAATCAACATATCTTACTAAGAGTGATAATTTTTCTAACTCATCTTCCTTTCCCTGGAGATTTAAAACACAAAACAGAAGCAAGTTACAGAAACAGAATTAAGAGTTGATACAACTTTTTGGTACTAAAATTTGATGATCAAATTTAAGTCACTAAACTAAAAATATCCAACCACAAAGATATAAGCATTATAATAATGTAAAAGGGCTTGCAATGGAGAGGCAGGCCCAAAAAGGCATCAGACAGCAATGCTTGCTCAAATCTATCTTTAAAAACAATCCAATTATTTTAACATCTTGTTCTGGTTATGTAAAGAAACCTTTCATCTACTTAATTGTTAGAATTATCTTCCCCCTATATGAATTGTCTTCACATGAATCTACCTTTTTAGTTGGTAAGCGTCCCGTTAATGTTTGTAAGAAACTTGACGTCTCTGTGTGCGAAGACATACGATTACAACTTCGATCCATAGCCTATGGAGTGAAGATGAATGAATGACGAGATAACATTAAAGTCTGCTGTGAATGACTGTGCACCTCAAGGATTACATACAATTTTTAAATAGAGCTTTACTGTGGTTTCAACAGCCATCTATTTTACTGCTCATCCCATTTTCACCATTTGAGTTGCTTTAATGACAATGTATTAGAAGTATCAAAATGGCTTCTATATATTTTATCCTTAAGAGGTCAATATTTTAATGATTATATAAATTGAGAGTGCTGCAAAGAATGAAACTTTTATCTCTGTGATATACACACATGCATGTATCTAGTAAGAAAATGCCAAAAGTAAAAACATACTTCTCACTGGTCTCAGACCAAAAAGAGAAATCAAGAATTTTATATTTAATTAAAAAATTAAAAGTTTAGAATGGTTTATGTTTCACTATCATCAAAAATTATGATTCAGATCTGCCATATACTATATTAAATATAAATCATTTATAATAATAAATTTGCAATTAAATTTTTCCCTCAAGAATGAGAGAGAGCATCTTCCTCTAAAGCCAGCACACAGGTGAGAAGTATATTTTGAGGAATCATGCAGTATTAGCTATCAAGCAACTAGACTAAAGTAAGCAAAATCTAGTACAAAGAGGTTACAACAAATTTCATACTTTGCAACACAGTACAAATTAAAACAGGTTTTTGTTTCTGGTACTTAATCTTACAGCATGGGGATCATATACTATTCATATTTACTTTCAGCTTATTAACAACATTTCTAGTCAGTGATTATGAAGAAAATGACAAGATAATAAATGCTAAAGGAGAATGATACAATAGCTACACTTTAAACCAAAAGCAAATGAAAAACTGTCAGGTTTTTTCCACATAAAAATTTTTGTTTAAAAAATTCTTCCTGAAGATGTGGTACCCCGAGGGTAGAAACTGTTATCAAAGCCATCAATTACATAAGCAGCAGGTACTGAAACATCAGTGGGGTGTACAACGAACGAAGGAGGAGACAGGAAATAGGAAAGGAGAGTATTACTGGTGCAATTGGTGGTATTCATGCATAGCAGTTGGGAAATGTGCTAAGTAAACAAAAACACACTTTTTAATGATTAAAAAGCAAGCCACCGAAATCACAGTATATACTAAGAAGTAACGTTCTAAAGGGAAACATCAGCAGCCAAAAAAGAAACCTCTAACATAAACACCACCTGTGTTGATTCTGCACTTGGACTGGGGTTGGATCCCCATGGGGCAGCTTTTGGACCACCAGTGTTAACCCAGGAATTGGAGCGATCTAAACCCTAAGCATATAATAGAAAGCAGTTGGAAAGGAAAGAAATATTACATGTGGCATGCTATATTCTTAAAGAAATCCAGACTTTCCAATGCAAACATGTTTTTAATTAGTACTGTTAAAGCAACCAAAATTTTTAGGCATCTATAGAATATTAGTTCATCAAAATCATCTTATTACATAGTAATTTTTTAAAAATCACAAAGAAAATTAAGCATAGTATTTAATGGTAATTTCTCTTTATATAAAAGGATCAACTTCAGCTATCAACAAAGTTCCCACAGCAATGATCTCCCCCAAATTCTCTTTAAAGATGGTACAAGCTAGCAACAAACAATTTCCTCTAAATCTACCTGAGGTTTAAAAGAAAAAAGAAATGAAAGAAAAAAAACATTCCATTCTTGTCTGAAAGACTTTAAATTTTACTCCATCTGTCATCAACTGAAAACGTCTGTGTAGCAATACTCCGTAATTGTATTTGAACTTGCCTCCTCTTTCACTCTCTTTTAGGGACCAATAAGAAAAATTAGGCAAAAATTAAGAAAGAAAAAAAGATGCCCAATATATGCTCCTTCCTAAAAATGATAGTAGATTTGGAGTTGTCTTCAGTCTTATTGTGCTTGTTGAAAGTAAACATAATCAGTTAGTATTTTATACAAAAACTGCAAGAAAAAACCTTATGCTGGGGCTGTCTGTAAGATTTGTATCTTCATCATCACTATCATCAATTTGAAGTTAATTTTAATATGTATGACTACAAGTGACTTCCCTGGTGGCTCAGACGGTAAAGCATCTGCCTACAATGCGGGAGACCAGGGTTCAATCCCTGGATCGGGAAGATCTCCTGGAGAAGGAAATGGCAACCCACTCCAGTATTCTTGCCTGGAAAACCCCATGGATGGAGAAGCCTGGTAGGCTACAGTCAGTCCGTGGGGTCGCAAAGTGTCGGATACAACTGAGAGACTTCACTTTCACAAGTGGATTATGTCTATCTTCTCTGAAAGAGGTTATTATGACTCTAGGTAAAGGGAACTGGATGGCATCATCAACCCAATGGACATGAGTTTGAGCAAACTCTGGGAAATGGTGAAGGACAGGGAAGCTTGGATTGCTGCAGTCCATGGGGTCGTAAGGAGTTGGACATGACTAAGCGACCGAACAACAAAAAGGGAACTGGGGCTTTAATTCAGTTTCTTAAACCTGACCAATCCATTTGAATTATAAAATTCAGATTCCCGGCCCTCCCCCGCAGAAATCCTGATTCAGTAATCTGGGCTGGGCCCTGGAAATCCACTAATAGAACTGAACAAGTTATAAGAGATTTTTAGAGGACTGCTGAGGACAACACAAGACAAGCCAAGTAGAAATATCAGGGCTGAGTATGAGCCCAGACAGAAAGCACCAAAGAGGACAGGTAAAAGAAAACAAAGAGTAAACAATGGCAATCAAGTCTGTGTAGACATTAGCATCACTTGGGAAGGTTAAGGACAACCACCACAACACATGTGCAACACATGTGACCTCCAAGCAGTCAAATAAGAATCTCTGAAAGTGAGGCCTATGCATTGATATTGCAGGAAGGAGGAGAGTGAAGGAAGAGGGAGGGAAAGAGGGGAGGGGAGGAAGGAAGGGGAGGGGGGAGGAAGAAAGACAAACTACCAGCTCTCAAAGGCTTACGTTTATAGGGAGAATATTTCCCCTCCTTTTTTCTCTATTTTTTTTCCAAAAATACAGAGAAGTTGACATGATGATATGGTAACTACCTATTTCCCCTCATCTTTGACACTGAATGTGTAAGATGAGAGTTAAAGTTGAAATGCAGGTTCTGCTTACTAACTGCAAAATCTAAGGTAAATTACCTAATCTCTTTTTCAGTTTCTTAGCTATAAAATAGGAATAATGATGTGTCTCCTTCATATTGTAAAGATCAAATTAAATAATGGAAGTAAATCACTGAATGTAATGCCTCAAATCTAGACAATTCTTAAAAAATAAGTTTTAATAAAAACTTGCCCTAATGTTTTTAATGCTTCCTAGCAAATTGGGCAATATTCAAATACTATAGAATTATTTAATCAGTAAGTTTGTTTAAAATAAAATACCCCTATACAGACTTCTCAGAACCTCATTATATTATCTGAAATAAAAGCAAATCAGCACACAGTATGCTTTTCAGATAAATTAAAACAAAAACTTTCAGTCTCTCAAATTATGTCACTACCTATGCTACAAAAATAACAAAATATTATTTGTAATATTATTTAATAACAAAAGTTTTTAATATTATTTTAATAACAGAAAAACAATTGTGTTCTCCCTACCACAAATTTCTACGAAAAGAAAAACAGTAACTTTGTTGTACATAGCTATGCACACAGTAAGCTCTCAATGTTTGAAAAATAAATGAAAAAGGAGACAATACATTAGAAAGAAACTAATTATCAATGTAAAATTGCTCTGGAATTTGACTGACTAAAAGCAATGAAGTTCAAACCTGATGTAACCATATATTAGTATTTACATAACTGATTGTTAAAAGAACATTGCTAGGATAAAGAAACATCAGTTGTGGCAAAATAATTATGAAAAGTCTCACAAGTATGGTTTTATAGACACTAGAGTAACAAAAGCCTGTTTATAGTATTTTTTAATTTTAGTAGTTTCACATTTTGTATTAGGAAATGAAGTCTAACTGAAATGTTCATAAAACTAAATTTCTTAAAATCTTTAAGTATTTAATTAATCTTGCTAGCAAGGAGGCAAACAAAAGCATAATTCATTTGTTTTTAAGTTGTTTACCCTTGGTAGAGATACTCAATGCTTACTTAACATTCTTTCATTTGATAAAGATCTTTTGAGCACCTTCCATATGCTGGACATTATAGCTACTTTAGATACATCAGTGAAGAAATATCTCTGCCTTCATGGAGCTTATACTCTAATCAAAGGAGACAAACACTGAAAATAAACATAATAGGTAACTAATTTATATTTGCTACATTAAAAGTAGTCAATGTTATCAATCAAAGAAACAAGAGTAAGAGGTGAGAAATCCCTGGCACAAGGCTGAGGAGAAAGGCACATTTAGACACTTAAACTGGAGAAGGCAATGGCACTCCACTCCAGTACTCTTGACTGGAAAATCCCATGGATGGAGGAGCCTAGTAGGCTGCAGTCCATGGGGTCGCGAAGAGTTGGACACGACTGAGCGACTTCACCTTTGGAGAAGGAAATGGCAACCCACTCCAGTGTTCTTGCCTGGAGAATCCCAGGGATGGGGGAGCCTGGTGGGCTGCCGTCTATGGGGTCACACAGAGTCGGACACAACTAATGTGACTCAGCAGCAGCAGCAGCAGACACTTAAATAAGCTGGTCCCCCGTGGGGAAGGCAGTCCTTTGTGTAAAGACTTAGGGAAGCAGAGGAGTTAGTCATAGGATCTCGCTCAGAGAAACGACATTAATCCAACTTAAGTTTTGTTTGTGATTTAAGCTTTTAAAGCAGCATTCTGGCTGCTACTGTGTGAAGTGAGTATAGGCTGAAAGCACAGAAACCATCTTTAAGGCTATTACATTAATTCAGGAAGAGATGAAGGTAATTCAGACCAAATGGTAGTATTAGAGGTGGTAGGAAGTGGCTCTACTTTTAACATATGCAAATCAGAACAAAAGGGTTTGAAAAATGCAGCTGAGTTTAGAATTCCAGAGAGAAATTTGAAATGTAATTTTTGTTAACTATCACAATATAATGATACTTAAAACTGGACTTCATAAGATCACCAAGTCGGGGAGTGAAGAAAGGAAAGCAAGACAAGACGACTAGAAATAAGGACAGAAACCTGGGGCACTCCCAAATTAAGAGATCAGAAAAAAAAAAAATCTACGAAGGAGATTAAGCAGGTGTAATAAGTAAAGAGGAAAATCAAGAGAGTGTAGTGCCCTACAAACCAATTAAATAGAATAAATCAATGAGGAAGGAAAATTACTGTGTCAAAGCTGCCATAAGATAGTGGCTCAGTGGCTTCCCTAGTAGCTCAGCTGGTAAAAAATCTGCCTGCAATGCAGGAGACCCCAGTTCGATTCCTTCGCTGGGAAGATCCACTGAAGAAGGGATAGACTACCACTCCAGTACTCATGGGTTTCGCTGGTGGCTCAGATGGTCAAGAAACCGCCTATAATGCAGAAGACCTGGGTTGGGAAGATCCCCTGGAGGAGGGCATGGCAACCCACTCCAGTATTCTTGCCTGGAGAATCCCCGTGGACAGAACAGCCTGATGGGCTACAGTCCATGGGGTCACAAAGAGTCGGACACAACTGAGGGACTCAGCACACAGCACAGCCAATGCAGGAGATGTGGGTTCGATCCCCTGCAGGAGAAAATGGCAATCCACTCCAGTATTCTTGCCTGGAAAATCCCATTGACAGAAGAGCCTAGAAAGCTACAACCATGGGATCACAGAGTCAGACACATGTGAGCAACTGAGCACACATACACATAAGGTAAAGTAGGTCAAGTGTTGAGGCTCAACCATCAGATTTAAGAATATGGAGTGCCTGGAGAGCCCTGAGAGCATTCAAAGGGCTTTTCCAGTGGTCATGTGTGCATGTGAGAGCTGGGCTGTGAAGAAAGCTGAGCGCCGAAGAATTGGTGCTTTTGAACTGTGGTGTTGGAGAAGACTCTTGAGAGTCCCTTGGACTGCAAGGAGAGCCAACCAGTCCATGCTAAAGGAAATCAGTCCTGGGTGTTCANAGGGCTTTTCCAGTGGTCATGTGTGCATGTGAGAGCTGGGCTGTGAAGAAAGCTGAGCGCCGAAGAATTGGTGCTTTTGAACTGTGGTGTTGGAGAAGACTCTTGAGAGTCCCTTGGACTGCAAGGAGAGCCAACCAGTCCATGCTAAAGGAAATCAGTCCTGGGTGTTCATTGGAAGGACTGATGCTGAAGCTGAAACTCCAGTACTTTGGCCACCTCATGCGAAGAGTTGACTCACTGGAAAAGACCCTGATGTTGGGAGGGATTGGGGGCAGGAGGAGAAGGGGACGACCGAGGATGAGATGGCTGGATGGCATCACCGACTCGATGGACATGAGTTTGAGTGAACTCCGGGAGTTAGTGATGGACAGGGAGGCCTGGCGTGCTGTAATTCATGGGGTCACAAAGAATCGGACACAACTGAGCGACTGAACTGAACTGAATTGATGCGTGGAAGATCAAAGAAATATGTCTGAAGTAGGGTAATGAGAGTTAAGGGCTTCCCTGGAGACTCAGTAGTAAGGAACCCACCTGCCAATGCCCTTGACACAGGTTCTATCTCTGGGTGGGGAAGATCCCCTGGGGGAAGGAAATGGCAACCCACTCCAGGATCCTTGCCTGGGAAGTTTCATGGAGAGGGGAACCTGGTGGGCTGCTGTACATGGGATCGCAGAAGAGTTGGATATGACTCAACAATAGCAAACAAATGGGAGCTAAAGAACAAGAGTAAAAGAACTGAAGACGGCAAGTACAGAAAACGCCTTTAAGGACTTCTACTGTAAGAAGTAGAGGAGAAATGGTAAGGAAGCTACCAGAAGAAACACTAGAGAAAAAAACATTTTAACAGCAGAAATAATAGCATGCCTGTACGTGGATGGGATGATTTAGTAGACGGGGAGAAACTGAAGATGCAGGAGAGAGATAAACACTGTTGGAGTGGGGATCCTGAGTAGGTGAAAGAGGATGGAAGGTTGTATACAAACAGAGGGAATGGACTTAGAGAAATGGGCAGGTCATCTATGACAGACATATTAGTAGCAGGTAGTAGTAGATGGTAGTGGTTAAGGAGATGTGATGGTCAAAGGTTAAAAAAGTTTTCCTCTAATGACCTCAATTTTGTTAATGAAGTAGGAGATAAAGTGGACTGGTGGGGAGCTGCTGGAGGATCTGAGGTACAAAAGAAAGCATGTAACCTTTTTCTGGGACAATGGGAAAGTAAATGAATAAAGAAATATACTACAATTGCTTGACAGCATTAAGGGTTCTCTTAACCTCAAAAGAGGCTTTAATTTCAAATGAGACCAGTCATGGCATTTCTCAAATCATGTTTAGCAGTATAGGCAGTTAACAAAATTCAACTACAGTTTGAGGTTTAGATTAAGCAAGTAAAATGAAGTGAGAGGAAGATAAGGGAACTGAGGTCTGTTTATAAAGGTAATAATTATAATGACTGCTCATGGAATTTAAGCTGGCTAAACTGGATGAAAGAACATTAACAGGGTGAGGTACAGTAAAAATATCTTACCATCAAGTGACTGGAGGCTGCAGAGTAATTGTTGGAGTTGGGGTACTAGACAGAAAAATATGAGCTAATGATTAGAGAATAAGATGCATGAAATTGAGATAATGAGGATTAAAGTTATCTGTTATGACAAGACCAAGGGTACGACCATGGCTAAGGCAGCACTAAAGACAAAAGTCATTAAAGAATTTCTTGAATTTCCAAGTCAACAGAATCAGAATAAATGAAGAGTAGGTATAAATAAACTTCAGATTCCTTATAATTTTCCAATGAGATAAAAGTTATACACCATTATTATTAGGGATTATGACTAAAGGGTAGGCCAAAATGAAGGCAACTATAAAAAATTTTGCAATTAAAAAAAAGGAACACAGAAAAAACATTTAGATAAAATTTGATTAGGACAACACTGTACTGTCATAAGACAAAGTCTCATCTTATACTGGCTTTCTCGGACGTTTCCATATATCATAATATCAGAAGCAAGTTTACATCGTTATTATGTCCCATTTTACGAGCCACTCGTAAAAGGGCAAATAATTATTCCAATATATGTGCATCTTTGCTCTAAATCGTGATGTTATAATCTATCAAACACATCGTATTAAAGGAAAACGCTAGAACTATGCTAAATCTTATAGAAATTAAAGGTGCTTCAAAAGTAGAACCTTGAGGAAAATGGTGTCTATAGCGCTTTAACAGGAAAACCTCTTACAATTCACGAATGAAATTCATTCTACTGAAGAACTGTACTTACAGCAAATTATGCTAAGTGTTACTTCTATTACAGTGAGAAAAGATCAAGAATGGAGACAAAGATAAAAGACCTTTTCCTAGACATGGAAAGATATGTAGGGGGGAGAAAAGCTTTCTCTTTGGCAATTAGGAATTGTTACTCTGCAGGATTCATATAGCTGTATAACACAAAAAGTGAAGTTTGTTTAATTAGAGTAACATCTATTTGGATCTTTAAATTTTTGAAATTCACATTTATTTTTTAAATTAAAAAGCTACAAAATATTCTTTTCACTTTCCCATAGACCAGAAATTACTTTAAAAAAATATTTTTGGTCTATGAGAAAGTTCTTTAAAGTTACTTAAAAGGCACTTTAAAATGAGCAGTAATAAAGTTTATTAGAAATTTCTGAATGCAAATTTCTATAACTGTATGAATAGATTTTAGTAATTCTGATGTGTTTTGTCAATATCCAAGTATTTCACATAACAAACAAACTCAGATCATTTTTTTTCAAAAAGTCTATTACAGCTCAGACTAAGAGTTAAACACAGACTGCAGAACATTTACTAATTCTTTCTCATATCCTAATCAAGAGACTAAATGCCAAAGAAAAGTTGGCTATGATTCTATTAACAATGGTGTCTTCCTCCTTTCCAATAGCAAAAAATCTACTTAAGATGGTTTGGTCAAAACACAACATAATATGATTACCCAGCCTCAATCTTACTGCTCTTTTTTCCACTTTAATTTTCAAACCAAGTTATTTTGTGCTTTAATTATAGTAAGGCAATGACTACTTGTTCCTTAAGTATATGTGATGGGGAGGTAATAAGGATGGATGCTTAAATAAAATATGGCTGAATCTTATACTGGCTGACCTCTCCCTTGTTGTCTGGAATAATCATTAACCATGATTAACTAAAATCACATTTTTCTAATCCTGGAGCACCTTACACAGAGTTTTCCATGTGAAATATAGCTCTATTACCAATTAATTGTTAATCATTATTTTTTATATTTTTAGAGAAGTGAGACTCATATTTCAAGTTAATAATATGGTCCCACTGGACAGCAGTCACAGGTCTCTTAACCCTACAGAACACCAATATAACCATTTTTCACATGATGATCAGACAATGAGTTGTATGTGACTAGTCGTTCTGGACAAATTTTTAATTTGGCAGATTTTCTTAAGCATAGTGCACAAACGAGTTTGTAATAGCAAGCACATTAATATAAACATCACTTATGTGTTCACTGATAGAAGAGAAACATAAAATTTATTACTAATTCAAATATATTTTAAAATTCTTATTACTAACTCAGATACATTTTAAGAATAAAGTGAAACAACTGGATATTTCTCATTTGTTCATGAACTGAAAACCAAATTTATAGATGTATATCTTCAGTTTACCTTACTGCTGATGATTGACCGTACTTCATCATCTGGGGACGTGGGAGTTCCAGATATATCTGGATTACTATTACTAAGGCTCCGAGAACGATTTAAATTAAGGCTTGCAGGTCTCACAGCAGATCTAGCCATTGTGGCATAATGCACTGATCCTCCCAAACCCCCAGGACCTAGAGTTGCATATAAAACAGCACATAATTAAACAGTTAATCGGGAAAGGACCTGAAAAAGACTCTTCCACTTCACAAAATTCCATAAAGATCATAAATTGCTTTTATTTCTAAGTGAAAATAATAGAAACAAGAAAACCACTCCAGACCTCATAAGAGCTATACAAAGATAATTTTTTACAGCAGCTGACAAAACCCTGTGAATTATAAATACAACTATTATCTCTTCAATGTTTCTACATTCTGTATTACACATAGAATAAAAAACAACAGTAATAAGAAACATATACAAACGTCACTTCACTTATATATGAGGGTATCTAGGACCCAAAGTGCTGCAGCTAACATCTTTTCCTTTTTTCCCACCCACTCCTGCTCTGCCCCTTGACACGCAGTCACTAAAAGGGAGACCCAATTTACCGTCAGTATCTCTTAAATGAAGCTATGACTATATCTCTATCTTCATCAGTGATAATTTTTAACTATAACAAAATAGCGTCTTTATAAAATACATACATAAATAAAGATAATTCTCCTAAGAGCTCAGGTTATACGAAAAAAGCAAAGAATCCCTTTTCTGTCTGAAATCAAGCCTGATACCATCATTCAACCAGGATCTATAAATATAAAGTACCCAACAACTGTAACTCCATTTCTTATTCAATGAAATCTTTCTAAGTGTCATATTTGCAAATGACATACACTTGTCAACTAAGTAATTTATAGTCTTCAGGTCAGCATGTGAAAAAGACATTTTGCAGTATCTGTGAAATTCTCATAGTGTACTAACTGAAACAGGAAATGGAGCAGCATTACACATAGTCCATAATCACTTATACTCAGAGACAAATTTAGAAATTAAGATAGGAAACAATGAACAAGATTACGAGAGTCAATCAGTTCTCTTTTTGCAATTAATTAAATGCACCATAACTTAGATTATTATTATACCTAGTTTTCCGAGTGAACGTCAGAATTTCTTGTCATTATTTATGTTAACGCTGACAACAGCTGAAAAAGGGCACTTACCATTTTCACTAGTGATGAATGATGACTCTTACAGACAAACATGTAAACAGGTTGAAAAATATGCACAACATAATCATTAACCAACTAACTAAATGACTAAAGGGTGATTCAAACACTCAGTTATCCCCCCTACCACCACTGCCACCAATGTCATATAAAACACAAGTAAGTGACTACTTTGGGCTCTAGTATCCAGAAAGGCTATATTATTTTATTGACCATGAAGAGATCAGAACTTTTCTAGAGGATCATCCTTTATATCACTGCAGGTTTCACAAGGTTATCAGCAAACTACTGAGCCACCATATTTCTTCTTTAATGTCCAATAATACTCTATATGACAAATATAACATTCTATTTATCTTAACAGGAAATGAGAAATGCTTCCAGAAACAGAAGTTATTTTCAAGGTTCATTTCCAAAAGTTAATTCAACTAAGATCTCTCTAATTCAAATTAAAGGAAGCTGTACAAATAATGATGCTTTAAAATGTAACCTATTTATCCCTTTAACTCCAGTAGCTAGCACATCCATGGCACCCAGCAGGCATTCAACAAATGTTTGTTGTTGAATAAACACATCACACTATGCACTTCAAGATTATTTCAATCCTGCTTATAAACAATAAACACATAATCTATGCAAGATAGTTTCATAGTAAAAAAGAATAAAATACCTGGTGATGGTGAATTAGGGTAAGTATTTGGCAACCGAAAAACATAATAGATATATGATGCAAGAAGGCTGTTTCTGCCATGCTGGTCGTGATTTCCTTCCAAGTTTTTGTGAAGCCGATTTATAATTGATGCCATAGCTTCAAATGATGCTTGACCTAGATTAACTTTTAAGAAGGAAGAAAATATTTTTTGCACTAACATTTTTAGACTGTAAGTTATAAAAACATCAAAGTTTTACCTCCACTGTATACATTAAGTATGACTACACACAGTAAGTATTTAAGATGATTATTTGACATTAATTTTATGGTATCTATTTATGATATTAACTGGGTCAAAAATATTTCTCTCAACAAAATGAGAAAAATCTAATTTTACAGGAAAATTACCTGGTTTTGCTTACTCCAAAAAAATAAAAAATCATCAAACAGGTACCCACCGTTTTGTAAAATAATACAAAGTATATGATAAGAAAAAAATCTATCTTGTTAGAACCTTTGAGAAGTAACTTCTCATTTTAAAGATGATGCTGAGAAACTAAATATTATACATTAAGCACATTACTTTTGCTTAAAAAATAAAAATTAACAATAAAAGTAGATTATGAAAATATTAACATGAATAGAGCCAAGAAGCTACTTAACTGAAAACATTATCTGTAAAAGGATTAGAAGGACAAAAGGGTAGAAAACCAGGATGAGGTAAGACCACTGTACATTAAATGCCAAAGTAAGTAATACCTACTCAGCCATGCAAGTCAGTATATAACAAGAAATGTGCAAAAACTGGAAAATTCTGATAGCACAGTGAATAAATGGATAACCTAAACAGCTATTCTGAAAGTGTCACATTTTATGATTTATTTCATTGAGACAGGAATTTATGAACAGATAATGAGGCCAGTTAAGTTTTCCTAAAAGTGGAATAATCAGATGAAGTGGTCATTTAGGAAGATTAATCTAATATACTATATATATAGAAAAGAGACTAGAGAAACAGAGAGACCCAGCAGGCTTTAGAAGTCCTACCTGTGTTCCTGGTTGACTCCTTATCGTAGCTATTTTGGAGGAGGGTATGGCAACCCATTCCAGTATTCTTGCCTGGAGAATCCTCATGGGCAGAGGAGCCTGGCAGCTACAGTCCATGGGGTCGCAAAGAGTCAGACACGACTGAGCAACTAAGCACAGCACACCACAGCTGCTACAAACCATCCTTCTCAAAACTAGGTCCACTTTACTCCCTTCTCAGCAAATCTTATTTTTAATGCATACTAGAAATTTATAAAGCATGAAAGTCCTAAACGTTTTACTATAAATGTATTAGAATCTGAAACAATTTTTACTTCCTTTCCAAAGGAAGCAGTGATTGTCTCCTAAGTAAGAATGATCTATTCACCTTCATTTTTTACTTACAAGCTGCTGCTGCTGCTGCTAAGTCGCTTCAGTCGTGTCCGACTCTGTGCGACCCCATAGACGGCAGCCCAAGCATGCTTCACTAACTGAACCCTTGTGCACCTCTATATAGATTCTCAAAACATATGATTCTTTGACCAAAGTTATTCTTGCTAATTTCACCAGTGAACATTTCTTCAGAATAGTAAGAAACAGTGGGACTTGGAGTCAGTTGCTTGGGTGTGAATCCTTGGGCAAATTTTTAAGCATATGCTCACCATTTTATTCATGAAATCATGATTATACCCATATCTAAGCTGTAAAGATTTCATACACTAATATAAACAAAGTATGCTGTGCTTAGTCACTCAGTCATGTCCAACTCTTTGTGACCCCACGGACTGTAGCCTGCCAGGCTCCTCTGTCCATGGGCATTTTCCAGGCCCAAATACTGGAGTGGGGTGCCTTTCCCTTTTCCAGGGGAATTTTCCCAACCTAGGGATCGAACCCAGGTCTCCCACATTGCAGGCAGTTCTTTTACCAGCTGAGCCACAAGGGAAGCCCTTGTACACTATCCATGGAATTCTCCAGGCCAGAATACTGGAGTGGGTAGCCCTTCCCTTCTCCAGGGGATCTTCCCAACCCAGGGATCGAACCCAGGTCTCCCGCAGTGCAGGTGGATTCTTTACCAGCTGAGCTATCAGGGAAGCCCTTGTACACTACACACATACTGTTTCATCTCTCGGGGCTAATTATTTACTGTCAGACTCTTACTCATCTTTAAATGCTCAACCTAAAACTTACCTCTACTTTCAAGTCATCATAAAAACATCTCAAGGAGTTGAATACTCCTCTCCTTTGTGCCACCTCTTAATTCAAAATTTCTATAACAAGTTACCTGAAATTTCTTACAAGCTCAACTACTTTGCAGGATTTGGGTGGACACAGTAAGCAAAAGTAAAGGAATGAATCTTGGGGAAAAGGCAGGAAACAAGAATATTTTTCCTTCCAGAACAAGTCACAAGAAAAAGAAGATAGAGATTTCGAGTTACTGAAGAAAATATCAGCTATAGTATAGAGAGGATTGCAAATGAGTAAAAATATAGATTATAAGTCCTGTACACAAACACAAATGATTTATCTGTTGCATGTTTTAACTAGTTTATGAGATCCATAAAATCAAGAGCCATGCCTTGGTCAGTGCCCATCAGTGTATAGTACATATTAAGTGCCTAATAAATATTTGGTGGGTGAATATTTATTTTCATAATTTGAATAGAGGTCTATATGGCACACTTTAAAGAAACAAAGGAAGTTATTATTTTCCAGCATTAGAAACAAGTAAGTAACAACGTCCCCTCAGCCCCCGCCCAAATCAAACACAGTCCTTACAGAGATAGCAAATAGGAATCATGGTTCTATTTCTGTAAAAATTAGAAATGTCAAATGATAAATTTCATGATTCCCTAAACATAGGTAAATTACCTATTTGGCCAGCAATGACAGGAGGTCTAACAACTAAAAGTATCAGTTTATCAAGCAGGAGATGAAGAAATCGGACCACTGGTTCCAACTGAGATGAATTCAATGCTGAAATACTGCTTTTCAATTCATTTTCTAAATTATTTTCCATGATTCGCATGTCTCCAATTCGGACTGGGAACATGTGTTCATCCAGAGCATTTACCAGAGCAAAGAACTTATCAAGATAAGGATCCTAAAACAAAGAAGGAACAGAGGCACTAAACAATCTTAGCTTTGTAAATACTCCTAACTATGGACCTCTAGTATCTCATATTAATTGATAACACAAAAGAGTACACATTAGTATACACATTGTTTCCAATTACACAGTATTCTATTCTTATCTGTTATTATAATGTAGCTACTTCAAATACTATTGATTACTCAAAAAAAAATCTATTGATATCAGGATTTTTTTCCAGTTGCGAGTCTGCCTTACTGTTATAGAGCTCAATTATTATGGCAGGTGTGTCAGTAACCTACCTGTGCCCATTATTAAATTTTTTACCTCTTAGCTCCATCCAACCCCTCAGCCCATCTTTTCCACATTTTGCAATCCTGGACCTAGACTCTTCAAACTACATTTGTCCTTTGTCGGCTGGCTTGTGTTAGGCTCTGACAACAGAGAGTATGGAAAACCATCTTGCCAGGCTTGAGGAGCTGGCAGGCAATCTTCTTCTCCCTGTTTGCTTTCCTGATGGCAGCGAATGGATGCGCAAGCTATGGCTCAGAGGCAAGGGTCGTGGGCAGCAAGGTGGCTCTCCGGTTCCACAGCAGGTCCCTCTATCCAGTATCCTCCAACCACAGCACGGCAGGGGTAGTGTGACTGTGGCAGCGGTGTCCCTCTCCAGGGGTCTGACTCTCACCCTTCAAATCTTCCTCTAGGTTTCCAAGTTCCTTCCTCCCTTATCACTCTGTAACTGCTCTCTGTTACAGATTCTCTTTTAACCCATTTATGGAGTAAGTCACCTTTAGCCTAGTTAACAATTATTTATTTACAGATTTTCTCCAATCCATTATTGGCAGTTTCCATCTCCTGACTAAATCCTGTTATTTTCTAATCTCCTTCTGCACTGACAGAACCACAATCTTTATTTAAAGCAGTAATGTACCTGCTCTTCGAGCTTTCTTCATATTTATTAGACGACCACATGCTATCATTATGAACAATAAGATGTGAGAAAAAGTCTACTAAAACTCCGGGGAGACTTTTAGTTAGTTAACAATGAAAACAAACTTTAAGAAAAGGCAGTAATGCTAAGCAGCTTTACATTTATAATCTTAATATTGATTTAATTTGATATGTTTTAAATGAATAAAAATAATTCTATTGAACTCTGTATATAAATTTTGGTCAATTTGAAAGAGATACAAATGAAGTTACAAAACATCATAAAAAACACTTACTGTCTTCAATTGAGCCTTTTAAAAAAGATTATAGTACATGATACAATTATATTACATAGCTGTAAAATTTATAAACTTTTGAGTTTCAGTCATAGCTGAGACTGTCAGGATGCTACACATTACATACTCCCAGTCTATTCTTCCTCTACTTCTATAGATTCAAAATCATCTATATGAAATATTTTGCCTGAAATCCTTCTTTGTTACACTGACGACAACACATGTATCTGCCTCCCTAAAAACAAAGTCAGAAGTAAAAGATACATTACCAACACTAAAAAAAAGAGAAAACTAACAATGATTATAGGATTCAAAGCAAAAATGAAAAATGTGTTTGCATACTTAAGAATCTTGTCATGTGATACTAAAAATAATTTTATTACGGAAAGGAATGTGTTTCAACAGTATACTATAATACCTTCTCATTATCAGAAGAGTAAGTTCTATAGTAAACACAAAAACACAGGACATATCTAGTAATAGAAAAGTAAAAACTCCACTGGAGCATTATTTTACTGGAATCTACCTGTGGGAAGCTAAATAAAACATATAAACTACCTTTTCTGCTGTTGTTTTAAAATATAATATAGAGACACTCTGTCTTCTTACTTTTCTCTATCTCACTGTGCAGAGAAGAGTTAACATAACAAGCTTAAGACTGCTATCATTTCAAAGGCCTGATTTCAAGGTTGGCCCTTGGCTGGTATCAGGAACTTGGACATTAGGAGGGTTTCCACTGACAAGCGAATGCTCACTACACCTAAACTGTTTGTGCAAGCAATATAGTTTATGCTTAATACCTGCTTTCATTCTATGAATCTAGCATTTTGGTATGTGTTAGGCAATGGGTGTCTATGAGACAAGCCTATGGTAAAAACTCTGGGAACTGAGTTTCCCTGGTAGACATTTCACATATGCTGTTTCAACTTGCCCTGTGTGACTCCACTAGGAGAAAACTCTTGAAAGCCTATGTCCTATTTCCTCCAGACTGAACCTCTTTTCCCTTATCTGATTTTGCTTTATGTCTTTCACTAAAATAAATCATAGCTGTGAATATACTCTCCACTGAGTCCTGTGAGTTCTGCTAGAAAATCACAGAAGTTGAAGGTAGCCTTGGAAACCTCTGCATACCCTTTCAAGTTGGAGAACCCACATATTCTATTTTAAACATCCACCTCTTCTCACTCTACATTTTCTCCCTGGAAAATCATATTCACTAGCACAGTTTCAGCTATCACATTTATTCTGTTACCTCCCAATCCTAAGCTCATTCATCACAAGTGCCTACAGGACATCTTCATCTGAAGTGCACAGGGACTTCAAACTCAAAATTAAACTCCTTATGTTCCCATAATTTCACTCCTTTGGTATGCTCCTAAATTTACTTCTCTCACATTTACTTTTAAGTTAGAAATCACCATCCACCCTAAATTCTGTGGCATTTAAGGTTGTTCATAATCTTTTATCAGCCTGGTCTTCTATGTTCATGTATCATGATTTCCCATGCATTTTAAATTGCATTCGCAACAGACTACCTGCCCTTGCTTTATCTGTTTATTTTTGGCTGCACTGGTCCTCAATGCTGTGTACACACCTTCGCTAGTTTTGGCGAGAAGGGGCTGCTCTTCGTTCGGGTGCACGGGCTTCTCATTGCAGTGGCCTCCCTTGCTGCACAGCCAGGCTCTAGCTGCACAAGCTTCAGTAGTCGTGGCACACCAGCTTAGAGGGCATGTGGGATCTTCCTGCCAAGGAAGACTGTGTCCCCTGCACTGGCAGGAAGATTCTTATCCACTGCGCCACCAGGGAGGTCGTGCACTTGCTTTACATCAACTGCACCGTCTACCTTCTCTTCTATATATGATAAATATCTACTCACCAATGCAGTAACTCAGTTCCAAGGAAAACTGACAACTCTCTGTACTTGAAAAAATTTAGTTCATATATCTAACATAATACTAGCTTTATTATGTTATGATTATTTTTGTATTTCCTTCTATTTCACTGTAAAGTCCTTGAAAAGAAGGCTCACTCTTTCACAGGTAACAACATCCCTGTGGAGCTTACAATATAATGGGAGAAAGAACATAAACAAAGGATATGAATGAATATATATGCACATGGAGAGAGAGAAAGAAAGAGTGAGACAAAGCAAAAGTACGAGAGCATGCAAGTGAAAATAATAAGCAGAAATGAGTGCAGTGTAAGATGATCCAGAGTGATGGAGCTGCTATGTTTAAGAGTCACATGCAAAGGCGTCTCTTTATAAAGAGAAGTCAAATGAATGTCAGAGGAAAAGTGTTCCAGTTACAGAATGAGTAAATACAAATACAAAGTCTCTCAGAAGACCCTTGCACATTCCAGAGATAGAGAGAAAAATATGGAGATCCCCAAGGACCTTTTCCATTTGAAGTAAGTCTATGAAAAATAAAATGAGCTGGAAAATCATTTTTTCAACTCTAATTATCCTGCTATGTTCTAGAAACTTAGGGGGAAAAAAATCACTTAATTGTTCAAAATGAAGTCAATAACATTTTGAAAAGGAAAATATTTGCTTTTGTTGACATTAAATGATATTTTGTTGATTCCTTTAAAAAGTTACTTCTAAACCTATACATTTTAAACTGATATATAACAGAAAAAACTAATTTAAGTTCAATTCATTTCGTAAAAATTATTAAAACACCACTTACTTGAGTATGGATAGATGAAACAGCAACAACTTCAACATTAAAAACACCTTTGTGATTATCTACCCATTTCATGCCAGGTAGGGGAACCTATAAGACATTGAATACAATGATCACAGATGCTTAAGTTGATTATGAATGCTGAAACAGCTACAAATTATGAAACAAAAATTATAATATCTCAATAAGAAAAAATACTATGGAAATATATTTTATGCACTACAAACAAATGTAAAACTTATATTTTGTTCTTATTACAAAATCAATGTTTCCTACAAGAGCAGCAAAAGGCTCAAGGAGCAAAAAGCAGAAAATATGCCTTCAAAATTCTGGCTTCCTAGAAACATATCCCTTTATATCATTCCAAATCTTCCCTATACATATATACACCCTCACATAGGTGATATCAAACATATTTTGAAATCTACTTTTCACCTGTCCCACTGTGAATCTCTTTTAATGCCAATAAACTCACAACTATAATATCTTATTGGTTTATAATATCCTATTTTCTTTATATTAAAAACTCATATTTTAATTTGGTTTAAAATATTCATAAGCAAAGGAAGTCTGTTGTTTTAAGGTTAGGAAACATTATTTTCTGACATAAATTGCTTGGAGTGTTAATTAAAATCATATCACAAAAAATTATTTTTAAAAGACTGTACATCAGTTCTCTCTATTCTTCCTGCTAAGTACAGCTAAAAACCCTGAACATGATACTTGAAAAAAGAAACAGAGACTGAAAGGGGAGAGAAGGCAGATGTGCTAAGGACCTCGGGATCAAAGGAACTATAAGGCAGTGTTTGCTGAGTTTTATTTTTCTCTCATGTATCCTGGACTAGTTTGCTAGAGAAGCTGGTAACCCAGAAATGCTAAAAGGAAAAGACAAAAAGTCTGCTCCCTCTAGCCAAACCCAACAACTGCCCTCATCTGGCCAAAGCCAAGAAAACAAACTGCAGCCCATTCCACCTCCATGTCTGACTCTCTGCAACGCTATGGACTACAGTCCAACAGTCTCCTTTGTCCATGGGATTCTCCAGGCAAGAATACTAGAGCGGGTTGCCATGCCCGCTTCCAGGGGATCTTCCTGACCCAAGGATCGAACTCACATCTTTTATGTCTCCTGTATTGCCAAGTGGGTTCTTTACCACTAGCACCACCCGGGAAGCCCCACGCAGAGTGGGGAGTGTGAATCTTTCCCTCCACCTGGCAATAGGAGTTCTCACTACTGCTAAAACACAGACTAACATAAGCTCTAGAGTCACAGCATAATACCCAAAATGTTTAGGATATAACCAAAAAATCACACATCATATCAAGAACCAGAACAATTTCTACTTAAATGAGAAAAGACAATCAACAGACATCAACAGTTAGATGACACAGATACTGGACAGATCTGATAGGAGTTTAAAGCAGCCATCAGCAGCCTGGTGGGCTGCAGTCCATGGGGTCGCTAGGAGTTGGATACAACTGAGCGACTTCACTTTCCCTTTTCACTTTCATGCACTGGAGAAGGAAATGGCAGCCCACTCCAGTGTTCTTGCCTGGAAAATCCCAGGGATGGGGGGAGCCTGGTGGGCTGTCGTCTCTGAGTCGGACACGACTGAAGTGACTTAGCAGCAGCAGCAAGGAAAAAAAGGCTACACAAACAATTACAAACATGCTTGAAACAAACGAAAAAAATAGAATGTCTCAACAACAACAAAATAGGCAGATAGGCTTTCTTTCCCATGGTTTCTTATTTTAATTATATGAAGAAAATAAAACCAAATAAAGTCAGTTTTCTATTACAATTCAACACTAATTGAATTAGTGTTGGTAATTAATGTAGGTAAGAAATGTGGTATCTTTACTGGGGTAAATAATACAGGCTTTGAAACTTTAAAAAAAAAAAGCTGGTGGAGCATATTGTAACTACTCAATGCAAGAAACAGCACTAGCTCTTACAATGCAAAATACTCATTTTCAGCTTTAAAAAACAGGACACCCAAGTAAACTGTGAACACATACGTCTTTAAAACCAGTCTGTAGCATAAATATCATTTGGGCACTTGTAAGAAACAAAAATAATCAAACCCCAGCCCAGATCTTACGAATAAGAAACCCTAGGGCTAAGTTTAAACAACTGGTAATACTACAAATACTCCAGGTGATTTTGATGCATGCTAAAGTAAGAGCTACTCTCATAAAACAAGTAGTGTGGCAACAGGAATACCATGATAGCAGCAGCCACTTCTTTAGTACACTTCATGTGCCTGGCATTATTCCAAGTTCTATGTGCTACTAATCATTCAGTCATCAACACAATCCTTTTTGTAGGCATTACTTATTTTCCTCAGTTTACAGATGAGAGAATTCAGGCAGAGAGAGAGCGTCTTAAGTCAGGTTGCCATAACAAAATACCATATACTGGTTGACTTAAGTAACAGAAATGTATTTCCTCACAGCCTGAACACTAGAAGTCCAAGATCAAGGTGCTACCACAGTCAGTTTCTGGTGAGAACCCCTTCCTAGCTTGCAGATGACCACCTCTCACTGTCTCCTCACACAGCTGAGAGAGAGAAAGCTCTCTAGTGTCTCTTCTTACAGAGTACTAACCAAGCATGAGGCCCCACCCTCAGGACCTCATCTAACCTAATTACCTCCCAAAGGCCCCCATCTCCAAAAGCTATCACACTGGCGTCTAGGACTTCAACAATTTAGCAGAGTAAGAACTTACCTGAGGTCACACAACTGAGCAGTGAAATCTTGGAAACCATACTACACTGCCTTTCAAAGGTGTATGAGATTAGAAAAAAAAATCAACAACATATAAATGCTTCAAAGTATTCTATAGAGTAATTTTAATTACAGGAGAAAATAATAGTACTTCACTATATATATACTTAGAGATAGAAGTTTCAGAAAAGTATCTTTGTAATGAAAAACTCATTTCACTGAATCTGGAGAATTTCAGCGTGAGAGATACTGACCTCAGGAGACAGTACAGAATAAGCCTGTGGTGGTTTTTCCAGTGAGACTGGTAGGCAAAACTGCCCAGTCTTCAATCGTCCATTCTGAAGCATTGGTATCCACTTTTAAATAAAAAAGAAATAACATTAATTTAAATGTTTGTTATTAATATCACTTCAAAAATCTGTTTCAAGAACATGGTAAAAGCCAAATTCGTCTCACATCACTAAATACCGAGGGATTTAATTATGTAGGTAATAATAATAATTAGGCCTTTATAATTCATCTAAAGAAGTTTGAGAAGGATCTCTAATAAGCCATTATTACTAACTATGCAATATTTAAATCTATAGCAGATCCTTATTAGGCAAAGGAAAGTTGGCAGCAGAAAAAAGCCATAAAGTGAATCAATTTTAAACTGGGGTAATGTGCCAATGTAAATAGGGAAAGAAAGATTTGATTACACATAAATGTTGAAAATAAAACTAAAGAGTATGACAAACTTATTTTCTAACATTTAGCAAAACTCATGTCATAAACTGAAGACAAAAAGTATGAATCAAATGTTAGTTTTTCTCTTTTGGGTGAAGGCATGCCTTTCTGACAAACCTGTGATTAGCACAGTATGATGTATTCATCTTAGGTTTATAATTCAAAAGCAATGTTTTTCGAAAACTACTCAAGTGTTTTAATTGCTTTAACTAAGGCAATTGAAAGGGGTTTTAATTACCAGAGGTCTCTTTTAGTTATGTTACATTCAAACCATTTTCTTCTGAAGAACCCTTAAAACCATTATATTTACACAGTAATGTTGGATAAATATACAATAATCAGGACCAACACCTAAGTGTTTAAACATGTTAGTTAATTAATGACATTAGTTAACTATATTAACGAGTATTTTCTTGTTATGATTACCCTTCCTAACCAATGTGGAGAATCAGATAAGGAATCCTCAAATAATAATGGACACAAAGTATATGTTAAATATTGTAATTATTTTTATGATCAAAGAGCTAAATATTTAACAAAAATATACTTACTGTGTATCCAACAGGAGTTTCAAGAGGAGTATTTTGTTTTTGTTGACAACTAACATGATAAAAAGTAAAAAGCAAGTGATGATGGTCAGTTAAAGCAGCAGGGAGTTTAACCTTGATTTCTTCATGAAAATCAGGAGACCTTCATACAAAAAACAAAACAAAACAGATCAATAATCAATAATGTGTTCAAAATAAATAATTACTGCATTTGTACACCTGAGTAATTTTTAAATTAATTTCATGATTCGTGCTTAATTTTTCTTCTAGTCCAAAGTATTTTTATTTCCAAACTCTAAGTAACTAACTCCTACACTTCCAGATGAGGGAGCTCATCCCATTTTCATTAATGGGTTGAGTAATCCTACTATTTGAAAATTCATTAATAATCACCACCTTGATGCTGAGATCTTCATTAGATTGGAAACTGTATAGGAGAGGAAACTAGGGCAAGGCTTTCTGTATTTATAACCAATCTAGATATGTATTACATAGAAAAATAAGTTTTTTATAGTATATTTCATAACCATACCATAGAAAAACATTTTTCTTTTATAGGAGTACAGCTTTATATTAAGACTAATTTGTTTATCCGTCTGTTTAAAAAAAAAGAAAAAAGATATGTTTAGACAATCTGGTATCAAGATGGGCTCTCTATAGAATTTCTTATATTTATTATCCCATTGCTAAAGAAATAATGTTACCAAAAACATGGACTAGTTATTGACTGACAGCTTAAAAAAAAAAGGAAAAGAGAAAAAAGAACAGAAAAAAAAAATCAGAGAACACCTACAATTGCATGTGTCCCACTGCTTGAAAGTGCACACAGCTACTATAGGAATACAACAAATATCATATTTGATCAAACCAATAGTACCTGCATCTCAATATGTATTGAGAGTGGCCCATATGGGCATTTCTATGGTATAAGCATATGCATTTCTATGGTATATCATAAATAGCATCATGGCTGCTATTTACGATATAGAGTTAAAAGAGAGAGAACCTTAGCATCCAAACCTTCCATATTTGGTTAGTAGCTCTCAGATTTATCTACAATGAAAATACATCCAAACTGTATGGCTCCAATTATCTTTAAAGTGAAAGCCATCCCACCAACTAGGGATTTTCCTCTGATGCTAAATACGTCAAATATTCTTCCATCTCAAATAAGCTTCAAAAATACTAACAGGTAAGGGGCATAAAGTTTTTAATACCCATAAGAAAGATACTTAATGCTTGCCATTTGATAATTTGATGATTTCAGTGAATATAAGATGCTATAGATCGTATTACTTACTAATCACCACTGAATTATGAGAGAGTTGTATTTACTAGTAACTGTTTGACTCTGTCATTTTAATTCTACTAATGCTGAGAACAACAAAATAAAGACTCAGCCACAAACTGAAATTACAACCTTCTTTCTCCATATTTCCTGGTATTTAGTGTTTCAGTTCATTTCTTTCCTGAAATCAGTATGTGAAGGTTCTTATGGAAAATTAAACATCTAAGAGTTATTCATCAATAAGTATTTTTATTTACCCACCATTAGGCTAATAAGCACTGTGTGACTTTTATGGTGGTTTTAAAGATGAATATTTTTTTTAAACCCTCAAAAATATATATTTAGCAGAAGTATAAGTAAGACAACCATATATCAACAGCTATGCTATAAAGCAGGGGTTGGCAAACTATGGCCACTGGCCAAATCCAATTCATCACTTGGTTTTGTACAGCCTACAAACTAAAAAACGATTTTTATATTTTTAAGTGGTTAAAAATTCAAACAAAGAATATTTCACTTAAAATACTGAATGAAATTTAAATTTCGGAGTCCATTAAAAAATTTCATTGGCAGACAGCCATGCGCATTTACTTGCAAATTACTGCGCATGGCTACTTTTGCACTACAACAGGGCTGAGTAGCTGCACAAGAGCAGATGTGCACAAGTCCTAAGACAGAGACTATTTGACCCTTTTTAGAAAAGTTTGCTGACCCCTGGTATAGAGCATATAAGGTCTAGTGCTTCAAGAGAAGAGCTGAACAGACTATTTCAAGTTTTGGATCGAGGAACTGTCATTTAGGAAGAGATACATGATATGGGCCTTAAACTATGAGTAGTTCAATAAATAGAAGGAATTAGTATTATGAAAAAAAAAAAGATCCAAGAAAGGCCCAGAAACAGGACAGCACAGGATATGTTTGTAATGGAGCAGAAATATAAACATTAAGACGTAAAAGATGACTGGATTAGAGACATTAAGAAGGAAGTTAAGAATGGTTTACGTTCTGAGTCAGAGCAGCTGGAAAAATGGTGGTACCGTTAATAAAAACAGCGAGAGATTGGTTTAGGAAGAGAGTCAAGAATAAACACATGGCAATTAAGAAGGAAGCAGGCATTCAAATGAATACACCTAAAAGATCTGAAAATGCATGTCTATACCTCAGAAAGAAGGTTAGGATGGAAAATAAAGAGTGAGAACAAGCCACATAAAGGTAAAGTAGCAGCGGTTTCATTGAAGGTGATTCTGGAATACACACAAGATTACTTAGGCAGAGAATACTATAGAAAAAGAAGGTTAAAGGCAAAATGGTAGTGTTTTGTGTGGAAGGCGTATGTTTTAAAGAAAAATTAGAATAATTATTATAGGAAAAAAGTAAACCGAGAGAGAGCCATAAAATAAAGGTAAGAGAGAAGAAAGCTGTAGGGAAGGTACGGAAAAGCCATGCTACATAACAGCAGTGGATAAAGACTTTTGTTTTTTGTAGGTATATAAGAAACAAATTCTGTGGCAATAAGAGATGNATAATTATTATAGGAAAAAAGTAAACCGAGAGAGAGCCATAAAATAAAGGTAAGAGAGAAGAAAGCTGTAGGGAAGGTACGGAAAAGCCATGCTACATAACAGCAGTGGATAAAGACTTTTGTTTTTTGTAGGTATATAAGAAACAAATTCTGTGGCAATAAGAGATGGAGCCAATGAAGCAGAAGACCGATGACGTTAAGAAAAGGAATAACTGATGGAGTCGCACTCTGAAGAGGCTGGATAAGATTCTTTGAGAGCAGAGATGAAAAGTTCCACACTGAAGGGGGAGTGGACCATTCCCAACTTCATAACAGAGGAAAGGCAGATCCACACAGAGATAATCTGGGATAAAAATCACAGAAGTTCACAGATACCAAGTTAGATGGTCTCAATCGACTTCGTAAGGCAGGAACACTAAGAGTGGCAAACAGAAAAGGGGTAGGAGCGTAAGGAAGGGGAAGAAAAGCTTAAAATAGCCACTGCCAAACGCGAGAGAGGGCAAAAAAGTGATGCCAACAAAATTTACCAAAGAGTAGAGGGGCCAAGAGAAGGAAAAATACTGTAGCCTCATCATGTGATAAAATAACAATTTGTGACGGCCTCAGTGGGCACAATTTTGATTTTTCTCCAATAGCATCCAATAATAAGGGGAAAAAGGAGGGGTTAGGGTAGCAGCAGGGGAAGGTGAGGGAGGGGAAGAGGTAGGGATGGTACAAGAAGAGGTGGAGGAGAAGGTAGAGGAGGAGGAGAAAGAAAGCAGAAATTATGTTATCCAGAGTGAACAATTTTCCAAAGAACTAAAATGGAAAGTCGCTAAGGCAAAGATTTATTGGATGCGGCACCAATTTACTAGATGTTGCACTTGGGTGCAAGTTTAGTAAAGAGTTAAGTAAAACTACAAAGTGTAGGTGAAAACAATAGCGAGAGACCAGAAGACCAGAGGCCACAATGGTAATCAATAACAATATAATAAAAATGAAAGGATCAGAGAATTTGACAGAAAAGATGTTTTGTATATAAAGTCTTAACTTTGAGATGTCTGTGGAGAGAATGTATATCTACAGGTTGAAATTTAAAACTCTGATGTTGGCTGTCTTGAATTTGCACATTCAGTGCAGCAAAGCATTCAGTAAACACACTAATGTGAGAGCTAACAATGCCACTGAGAAGTGAGTAACTTTGAAAGAAATATTTTAATTCAGTACCTGTTATGATATACTACGGCTGTATAGGCTTCCTTTGAAAATTCTGAACAGCTAGATTTACCAAAGATTACCTGTAACAAATAACAGCATGTTGAAACTTTGTTGTAATAAATGCTAGATGTTTCACATCTATGTAAGAATTGGTCTGATTTAATAACTGAGAACAATGGGCAAAATCAGCCCAATGAAGAACATGTGCCTATAAGTTCAATTGCTTAACTGTAAACTTCTTTTCAACTATACACCCATCTGACATTCAAACATTCAGAAAGTTTCTATCAATTATATCTATTGGGCAATAAGGTACATTTCTCTCCTTTTTTCTTGAAGAAAGTAAATAATTCATTTTAAAATCTAGCTCTAGTACATAATTTGGAATTTATATAAGAGTATGATCCTAGAATGGTGACATATATCTACTATACAAATTGGCGGCTTCTCTACTAAAACAACGGTCATTCTAAATGTCAAATATAAACTATTTATATGAAGATACTCTGGTTTGGGTCAAGCTCTGTATGCTTACTGTCAGCTGCTCTATAATGAAAGAGAAGCTCCAGTCTTCTCTTCTTACTTATGCTTTTTTTTTAAATCTATCACATAAAAAAAAAATTACCGCTTTTAGAGACTGGATGTTTCTAAAAGTTTTAGTGACATTTTTGAGGTAAAATAATTCAGTCTTATATATCTGTCTTGTGAATTCTACCCAACCATGCTATGGTTAATTAGGGCAGCTGATTAGATAAATGTCTTATTGATGTCAACGTCACAGCTATGATTCCAGTGTGGCAGGCTTACAATGCTATCTAGTCACAAGTTAAAGCTTTAAGTCTGGCCAGTCATTCTACATATGCATGAATAGGTATGTGGACAGGTCATCACACTTCTATCACACAAGTGGTAAAAACAACTCAAAGTTTACTCCTCATGGGAAGGGGTTAACTGGCACCATCCTTAAATAAAAAGAACATAATAACAGACATCTATGTTTCTTTTTGTAGGTCCTTTTAAGAGTATGTAAAAGTACAATAATTATAACTCTCCTAGATATGTCTAATTGCAAAAATTTTCTAAGAATATCTATGTTTTAATAAAAATGTTGCTTCAGTGCCAGAATTATGAAATTTATGATTTTATCATATCAATATTATTTGACCAAAATTTATCTTAAGACCCGTTTTAACAGTCATTTTAAAAAATAAGCAAATACAAAAATAAGCAAATGTCTGGTTATATACTCTTTCAAACCAGCCACTCATATAAACATAAAAGCATTATAGCTTCATAACATTAATACACAAGTGAATGGAATGCAGCACATTTTCCCCCCTCTGAGAAGCTATTGTTTTTCACAAAGTAATTTATTTTCATAACATGCATGAAATAAAGTGGAAAATGTTCCTCTGACCATTGAACATGTATCTGTAATCATTCATCAACATGAACTGAGCATCAGTTATGTCAAGCACTGTGACAGGCATCAAGATACAGATATGAGCGAGATATGGTCCCTGCCCTCAAGGAGCTCACAGTCTAGTGGACAAGGTAAAGAAATAAACATATGATCATAAACGAAGCAGCCTGTAAAAGAAGTGAGAAGACACTACAGCTGCACCGAAAGAAAGAGTGGGCTAACCGCCAACAGGGCTGGACGCAGCTGGGGCGCTGCAGAGGGGCCATATATGTGCTAAGACAAGGAAGAGTTTGTTAGGCAAAGAATAAAAACAAATCATTTTACATACACTACGTTTGTCATAAGCTCAAATTCACATGACCATTCACATATAGGATAATAAAGCATCTATTTTCACAGTCCAGTATCTTTTCATCAACAATGACGGTACATTCAGTCCTTCAGCAGAAATGAAGAGCTAGTTAACAGCATGAAATGCTCATTCCAAACCTCAAGAGTAAATTCTACATTTATTGAAATATTTGCTCAGCATGCATTATATGCAAAGATCTGAAAAAGCTACCATAGATGAATACAAAGATGAATAATTTGTGCTTGCTGTTATCAAGATCTATAAATGCTGATGAAATTGAGGCTATAGTGGAAATGAAACTAGTTTTCTTAGTAAGTAGAAAATCAAAAGAACTTGATTCAAATAACTCACACAGAAGGCCAAAATAAAACTGTAATAATGCACCTGTTCTTAGCTCATTTTCAATCCACAAAGGTTCTCTCAGAGGGTGAACATCTACAGGTGATAGGTATGCTCCTACTCCATAAGTTAAAAATCAGCTTTCACGGAACTTGCATTTATTAGTGTCCCATAAGTCCTCAATGACCGTGTGGGCAGTCAAGACCCTCCCCAGTCTGGCCTCAGTCTACTATTTCCGACTTATCTTGCGTTGTTCTAGCTCACTGGCAACTCACCATTCTACCTCTGCTGAAGAACATTCTCCAGTGTGAACTGTCTTCCTTTCTCCATGGTCTAGACCCACTGCTATAACATTTTAACCACTTCTGAGGCATCCTCTCCTTCCTCGGAACATCTAGGCCTTTGAACCCCTATATACTATCAATCTTCTAATAATTAGCACATATCTTGAGTTCTCAGTATTGGCTGAAAAATTTAATCCCTTGGAAGTGTTAGTCCCTCAGTGGTGTCTGACTCTTTGCTACCCCATTGACTGTAGCCAGCCAGGCTCCTCTATACACGGAATTCTCCAGGCAAGAACACTGGAGTGGTTTGCCTTTCTTTCTCCAGTGGATCTTTTCGAGCTAGGGATCAAACCCAGGTCTCCAAGATTGCAGGCAGATTCTTTACTGTCTGAGCTACCAGGGAAGCTGTAATCCCTTGGGGGGATTAAAAAATAATGGTATCTGCCTGGTATCCCTCCCCAGAGTTTATAGTGTAATTGGAATGAGATTCAGTCTGGGCACTAGCACTTTTGAAAGCCTCCTGTGTGAGTGTAAAATGCAGCCAAAGTTGAGAACTATTGCCAGAGGTGCTCAGCCAAGGTGAGGAGAAACATACAAAGCAGAATTATCGGGAAGGCATTTTCAGCCCCCATTTACTGCCCACCACTTTCCCTTCCTTACCTGCCCTTTGATTCTGAAGGAAGGGAATCAGAATCACAGATGCAAGCAAAGAGAAGAGCTATCTGTGCTCTATTAAGAGCACCCTAGGTGATTCTGATCTGGCCCTCTTCTGAAGTTCACTATTTTTGAATCTCATGCGTTGTTCTTATATCCTCTAGATTATAAGTCTTATTCATCTTTGTATCTCTGGAAATGCGTAGCATATACCAAGTCCTCAATAAACAAGAATTCTAGTAAACTCATTACTACCTGTACAGGAAGTAATGAAGTCAGAAATACGGTTTACAAGATCACATTAATTTCCAGTTTAGACCTGCCAACCAAGTTATACCACCCCCACCCCCCACCACCAAAAAAAAAGTCTATTTGAACCACATATGAAGAATAGAAATTGTAAAGAACATTTCTTACCGGCATGGCATTGCTAGGATCCTCCCCATACATAAACTGGACCTTCACTGTTATGTTTCTGGCAGAACCTTGACGGTTGGCAAAATTGAGACTCTGAGGGTATATGTAGAGAAGGTTTCTGTGAAAGCAATAGTACACATGATAGTGAACATATCTGAAAACACCATGTATCACTACGACACACTACAAAAGAAACAAACAAACAAATACTGAATTATTAGCATTTGCTCTATAGACACTATGCTATTTTTATATACAATGTTAGATTTGATCCTTAGAGTAATCACTCAAACAGACAGCAATCAAATATACCCCTACTTTACAGATGAATTGAGGCCCAGAAAACTTAAGAGATTTTCACATACAACCAAGTGGCAAAGCTGAAATCAGAATACAGTTCAGTCAGACTTCAAAATGCAAGTTATTTCCTCTAAAAGAGGCTTCTGAGAAATAAACAAGTGAGAATAGAAACATTATTAAGAAATTAAAAGACAGTTCTAATATTATCTTATAGGATAACATTTATAAATAAGGCTTTTTGTATAAATGTGATCAAGGTTTTAAGAGGTATAATATTCTACATTATTGTTCAAAAAACACATACGGCAATATGGTAGGTATAACAGTATTATATAGCTGCTATAAGGAAATCACATATTACTCTACAATCAACTGACATAAGCCCAGTTGCATCTTACACAGCTGCTGGTAGCAGTATCTGCTGCCAATACAGAGATGAGAAATAATTCAAGAAAAAGCATCAAAATAGAGGGCTTCCAAAGAAAAGAAAAAAATAGATTATGGCTGATTCATGTTGTTACACGGCAGAAACCAACACAATATTATAAAATGATTATCCTCCAATTAAAAATGATTTTTTAAAACAAGAAAAAAAGATTGAGATTTACTTTACCTGAAGGCTAACACTTGCTGACAGCAGAAGAACAGGACTTCAAGTATAATAAAACCCTCCTAATCAAATACTGGGGCAATGAAAATAGGTCTAAATTTTCTGGAAGGTGGTAGAATAATATAGAAATTTTAAATGAACATATTCTTTGACCTAACAACCCCATCTCTAGTCTAAGGAAAGAACCACACATATGTACAAATGTGTGTGTTCAAAGAAACTCATGACATTGTTTATATTAGGAAATCGTTATAAAGAATTATAAAGAAATATGTTCATCAGTACTGGCCTAATTAAGACATACTAATATGACAAATACATATCAGAATCCCCAAAATGAAAATGTACAGCACTATTTATTAGTGCAGAAAGAGATATCCAGCAGGTTGAATGAAAAAAAGCAGGTTCCAAAGCAGGATGTATTGTGGCATTAATGTACTTATGGAAAATTGTGAAGAAATAATGGCAGAAAATGTCTCCAGTCTGAGGAAAGAAACAGACATCGAGTTCTAGGACATTCAGAGAGTCCAAAGATGAATTGAAAGAGACCCATATCAAGACACACTATACTCAAAATGTCAAAAGTTAAAAATGACAAGATTCAAAAGAGGAAAAGGTATCACCACACATTTAATGGCAGGGAAATCCCTATAAACAAGAGCATTTTGAAACAACGCTGAGCTGTGAGAGAAGTATGCAGTAGCTCTGGGAGAGAGAGACAGGTACTGAGCTGACCACGAGGACGTCTTTTCACCTTCTACCGCTGCTATGGCACTTGTTGAAGAAACTGAATTATTTTCGTGTACATTTTTCCAGAGGCTAGATTTTACTGACTGCACCCTGTAGTAACATTTAACATGTTCCTCTGTGTTTTCTACAAACTGAAAGTTGAACCTAGACCTTTGGTCAAATTTCAGGGGTAAGACACAAGTCGTAAGATAGGACAAGTGCCAGGGATAAGACATAAACAATATTGGATCCTTCTATCAGGAGGAAAATGTTTGGTTGTTGTTTCTCTTTCTGTGCAATTAGTAGATAATGATGATCCATGCCTACTCATTAAGGATTGCCAAAAGGTAATATTCTATCACTGTTTCTATATTTATAAGCTGAAATATCTCTATGAAAAGTACTTTTCCTTATCTACTATTTGCTTTCCCAGTGAGCCATTCATTATATGAGAAGCAAGAATAAATGCTTCATTGTTTTCCATTATCTGCCAGTTTTCAAAATAATCAGTTGGTACATTACATTCCTCTAAAACGGATCAACTTTTTTTTAAACATTACTTATAAACTGATGGACCAGCATATTAACAGGTTTAAATATTTTGCAGTTACTATCTTTATTGGTGTTCAAACTATCATCCTTGACAAGTGAAAAGGTCAACTCAAACTGGCTCATAATCCCTTTGATTCAGTCATACTAGCCTTCCACAGCTTCTTGCTAATTCCAGGATCTTCTTGTTTCAGGTTCTTCCTATATACTTTCTTTCCAAACCTGGAATCAGCTATTTCTCCAAGGAGCTGTGGTTTATAAAGTGGAAAATGTTTTTCCAGGCCACTAATTGTGGGTTACTCACTGTTTCTTCTTTTGAAAGAGTTAGGGGAGAATGCTTTTAACATGAAATATACCTAACTTCATAGTGATAATTCACATTCAAGACTACAAGGCTTTTATTTTCTTTTCTATCTTGCATCTATACCATTTTTCCTATGCTGAGAATCACTGCCAAGGACATTAACTATGAGAGAATTAAAGTATCATTTAATTACTCATTGCGTGTTATTCAAACAAAGGAGTCTTAAGGAACTCCAAGATCCTGTCGTCATCCAGGAGAGGATGGGCTACAAAGAGAACTGATCATTCACCTACAAAGAAGCAGTAGGAAAACCTTGAGAGTACAGTGACACGGAAGTAAAAGGAAGAAATTACAAGTATAATTAAAGAGTTAAGCATCAAATGCTATTTAGGGACCACATGAGGAAAGAACTGAAAAATGTCAACTGAATTCAGCAACATCACAGAAACACACCACAGCTTCTCTACCCATTCATCTGTGATGGACACTTAGGTTGCTTCCTATCTTGGCTATTGCAAATAAGGCTTTCATAGACCAACTCTTTACCTTTTTTCTGAAATAACTGGTAGAAGTGTAAAGCACCACAGGTATGCTCTTAAAGTTCTTACCCTTTTAGCGCTACAGGAAAGATTATTAATCAAATCCAGATGGTGCTAGTGGTAAAGAATTCACCTGCAATGCAGCAGACACAAGAGACATGGGTTCAGTCCCTGGGTCGGGAAGATCCCCTGGAGGAGGAAATGGCAACCCACCCCAATATTCTTGCCTGGAAAATTCCATGGACAGAGGAGCCTGGAGGGCTACAGTGCATGAGGTCACAGAAAACTGAACACAACTGAGCACAAGTCACTGATAACTTTAGGCTGAAAACAGACAAAAGTAAGATTCAAGAGTAGTAGGCATTAAAAAAAATGAAGCAAGTAAAATTCTGAAGAGTAGAGCTGAGAAGGAGAAAAGACATTTGGAGACAAAACATGGGGATTTGGGAAGCTCTTTAAGACTGGAAAGGTTGAAGTGTGATTAACTCCTAATGAAAGAATGGAGGTGAGACAGAGTTTGCGCACATAAACAAGAATGTAAGATTCCTGAAATGGTGGGAGAAAACAGGATCCAAAGCACTTGACAACAGACTGGCCTTTATTATGCTTATAATTCCTCACTATGACAAACATTTATTGAGTATACAGTATACTAGATACTCAAAATAAGGGAGTTCTTGACTTCATAGAACTCATGTCTGGAGGGAGAATCAAACAGGCAAATAATTATAATGCAGAATGATAACTGTTATGAACACCGAATGTCTTTGGGGGCCCACAAGGGGACTTAAAAACTAAAGAATCTGCCCACAAATTTCAATGAGAAAATTGCAAGTTTCAGATAGATAGGCAAAACGCACAGCACAGCAAAACACATCATGTTTTCCTCCCACCCCTCAATTTCTCATTTGGATTACTACTGTTTTAGCTTGTGGATGTGGACATAACCAGTCCCTTTCCATCTTTCAAGTTTTAGTAAGGCTCACTTTTCCTCTCAAACATCACATCACTTTGTTATTCCATTCACAACTCAAATAATCTGCTTAAAATAATCCTATCTTGTTTATGTATTATTTCTTGTTTATATATCTCCTTTACTTAAGGCCAAACTCCATGAGTGCAAGGACCTTATCTATCTAGTTAGTTGCTCTGTTTTCAATGCCTAGGATAGTTTCTCCTATGAATAAATCATTGACTGAATGAATGAATAGTACAGAACTCACATAAATATTTAGTTACTTAACTCTTCTGGAGTTTGGATTTTCAAGTGAAATGGGAATTAACTAAACATTAAGCTATGCTTAATTTCTAATATAAGCAATACAATTTTAAATTCAATTTGTCTCTGAAGGTGAAATGCACACATTTAGACCAGATTTTTTTTTCATTCTTTTGACTACTAACTCCACTAATAAAGTTCCACATAAACCTAGTAAGTCTTTGCCCTGCATTTGTAATATTCCTTCAGAGGAATTTTAAGTTAGCAGAGAGAAGGTAGATCAATAAAAAGTGCTGAGTTGTTGAGATACCTGACTAGCCTTTTGTAAGGCTGATTTCCTATTTCACCACTTTCTCAAAATAAATTCTAGATTAAATCCAAGTTTTAAATAATAAAAATAAAACCATAAAACTAACAGGAAAGCATTAAAGAGATCATACTTTATAGGTAAGGAAGACATTTCTGAGCATGAGCCACAAAAAATCATAAAAGACAAATTTTAAAGCCTCTACAGAGCAGAGGATAGCAAAGACACAAGAGGAAGACAAAGGACAAACTGGAAGAACACTGATGTTACACAGGTGACAAACAGCTAATATCCGTCACATGTAAATAATTCCTAACATTGGTCAGAAAGAGACAAACAAACATGGCACAGGGAGTTTGATGGGGAGAGGGGGACTTAGACAATACTCAGATACTTCACAGAGAGCAAGACAGAGAGACAGCAAAATCAACTAGATACATTTGCCTACCAGGTTTATCAATATTTTTTGTCTTGCTCATTCAAAATATTGGTAAAAATTAATGAGAAAAAAGAAACTCTCATATCTTTTTGGTAGGGATGTAAACTGGCATAATCCTTTTAGGATAATCTGCAAAGAGAAATCTACTTTGAAAGTTAACATCTATGAACTTATCATATGAAAATATTTATATACAAATATAAATATATTTTCTATGCATATTGTTTATAATCAGAAAATTACAAGCAACTTAAAGTATCATTGATAGGGAGATGATTAAATTAAGGTGCATCTATATAATAAAACACTGTGCAGCCACTTAAAAGGATATGGTAAATACATAGGCACTCATATGAAAATGAATTTTAAAATGTTAAAGTCTTAAATCAATGTACATATATAAAAACATGAGCTATATATAACATACTCTCATTTGTGTTAAATAAAAATTACATTTAGCCAGTCATCCAAGGGAACTGGTATGATAGACCCCAAAATGTTAACAGTGAAGAGTTGAGGATTTTTATTTTTTAAAGATTTTCAAATACCTGGGTTTCCACGTTAAGTACTTTTAGTATAGAAATTAAACATTTATTAATGCCAGTTAATGGACATGGGAAAAAATGCTAAGATAAATAAAATGATTCCTTCAAAGGTCACTCACCTTCTGGACCTTTGTTGTCCAATAACACAGTCTAACGAGAATGCAGGGCTTCCCTGGTGACTCAGAGAGTAAAGAACTCTGCCTGTGTTGCAGGAGACCAGGTTTGATTCTGGGATCAGGAAGATCCCCTAGAGAAAGGAATGGCTACCCACTCCAATATCCTTGCCTGGAGACTACAGAGTACTTTACGTGTACCTGTTCTAACTGACATCTCCTGAAAGTATAAAATACATACTAGATTTGGAAGATAGTATGAAAAAAGAATATAAAATACCTAATTAATAATTTCATACTGGCATGTTAAAATGGTAATTTTTGATATATCAGATACATAAAACATATGTTCAAGTTAATTTCACTCATCTATTTTCAGTTTTTTACATAAATAACTCACATTGTATTTCCATTGGCCAGTACTATTCTAGAAGAAAAGGAAACTAATATATTACTTTTTCATTAGTTCATATAAATATTTCTATTTATAAATATTTTTCTCAGTTACTTTTAGTCTTTCTACCAAACATATTAATTCAAAAACAAATGACCACATTTAAAAAGGAAAAACTTAGCAGGGACATACCATATTCAAATTAACAGGGATACAAGATCCAAAATGTCTTGTGTTTTATTTGGAGTCAAATCTCCGTAAGATTGCACAACCTGGGAGAGGATGAAGGACTTTGCTTCACTTTTTAAACAAAGATCCTAAATGTCCTATAATTCCATGCAGCTAAGAAGTTTTGAGTATTAGTTCGTAGAAACTGGGAATCCTTAAATTAGGTCTTAATTTTGCTTAGTTTCTTATCTTCTTTGGCATAAAAATTTTAAGTTTTTATAACGTTACTGGTTATATCTGGTCAGGGTTCTGTTTAAACACTCTTCCACAGCTTGTAAGTAGACAATTTATTTATTTTCATTATATTTCATAACATGTCAAACTACTATAAGAAAAAAATTACCCAGATATTTCTACCCAAAGACAATATTATAAACCAAGAATATGCAACCACTGCCTCTAATCTCTCTTAGCATTATATGTGAGGCGTTACAACTATAACTTCAACAGAAAGTATTAATACTCCAGCACATTAACTAAAATAAAAAGAAATTCCTACACATAGTCTTTCTTTGGTATTATTATCCAGTTACTTTCATGCACTGGAAGGGACTATTTTTCAAATTCTTTTCATTGTAAAGAACCTCCAATACTAAAAAGGAGTATCTATTACATGCAAATTTTATGTCTGAAAAACTCCCATGTTGACGGATTCATGTCAATGTATACCAAAACCAATACAGTACTGTAAAGCAAAAAAAAAAAAAAAGTAAGAATAAAAGCACAATAGAAAACAACAACAAAAAAAGGCTTATCATTATCTTATTCGTTCAATAAAAATTTATTGTTTCTCCAACATGTAAGGAATTTACTGAAGTGCTCTATGGAATATAAATTAAAAACAGATACAGATCTTACCAATAAACAGCTTAGAGTACAATAGAGACAAGAAGTTGGCCCATTTCAATTGCCCCTCAACTAAAAGGTGGATGAAATATCAGGGTCAATAGTTTCAAGCAAGAAAAGGAGACAGTTCAATTAAGACAAGCTTCGAAACACACTCTTCATGACCAAAGATCACAACACTAACATGTTCCTTTTAAAGGGGGGAGAAAATTCAAATTTTTTCACTAGTTCAACATACACTTCTATAATTCCATAACATGTACCAGTGGTAAAGGTAAAATGAAAATGAAAACGAAGGAAAAATGTTTTGCTTTTCTTCTTCACTACTGGAAGTATTTGTATACTTTTATTTACTTGCATTCTTTATTTATCTTACAAACAGAAATACTTATATTGTTCTATATTGGACATTTAGAAAAAGTATACACAAGCTAAACAAAAGAAATAATTCCTTATACTTACCAAGGTTCAAGAGACCAAAGTAAGAAAATCCTGGTTCTAGAAAAATTTCCCAACCTATGTCATCTTAACATTAGATAATATTTATCAATAAAATATTACTGTACTACTACATAAATGCACTGACTTTCTAATTACAAAAGAATAGCTAGTACATAATACCATGTTGTATTTACTAAACACTAGGCATTGCTCTAAGTGCTTTAAAATATTAATTTTTAAATGGTATAAAGTATATATTATCTTCAATTGATAGACAAGAAAAAAGGGGTACAGAAAAGCTAAATAATTTCACAGAACTAAAGAACAGCAGAGTCAGGATTCCAATTCAGCCAGTCTCTCTCCAGAATGAAACTCTTAACCACAATGGTTTACTACATCTACTATAACCATTCTATCAAAAAGCCCTTAATGCTAAATGATCAAAAGAAAGGTTTTGTTAAATTTAGATCATGATTATTGTTCCCAAGTTCACAAACTACAGAAAAATTTATAATGGCAAATAATTCTTGACACTGGAACCACATAATCTATTGGTCTTCCAGTGGGTACAGGGGAAAGAGGCTAGAACACAGAGACATAGAATGTAACAGAGAAAAAGGATGAAACACCTTTTAGATATGGGATTTTGTGATTATATACAAACACGGTTTAGATAGATCATCTGAAGAAAAAAACATACAAACAAATAATTATAGTGACAAATAATAAGGAATAAATAATCATACATTAGTTCATACATAGTAGCATACGAATACAGCATTAACATCACCTGCAGATGTGGAGGAAGGCTTCACAGAGAACACATTTTTGGGGGTCATCACTGTTTCAAAAAAAACTAAAATACAATTTAGGAAATGCATACTTGATTTAATTTTTCCTCAGCTTTAATGATGAATTATCTGTCAAAAGAGTTTGATATTTACTTGTAAATCTCTTTAAAAATCATGACAAATTAAAATGAGCTTTTAAAAACAGGTAGATCTCCTAACACTCAAAATGCAGTTTACAATACAGCAAAATTAAATAAAATAACCATTTTAAATAATCAATTAAGGTTGTTGCTCATTTCTTTGATTTCATTTAGCATTGATCTAACTCAGTCTAGAAGGTTACATTCATACAAGTTTACACAGCTTAATGATTAACTATATTGACCTGCCAACCTTACTGTGTCTGTGGCAAATAGTGTTATATAGAGAGTTCAGAAGTCTTGGTATACGCCCAGGAAAAAAACAAATTCCAAACCGCTTGAAAGTGAATAATTAGGATAAAAATGTACACTATCAAGCTCTTTCTTTTTATTGCTCCTCTAGTTATTTCTTCCAGAACTGACCAAGACTATACATCACTTGATTCTGTATCTCCAGAGCCAAAATCAAGATTTGCTATGTTAGATGATGTAAAAATTTTAGCCAATGGCCTACTTCAGTTAGGACATGGTCTTAAAGACTTTGTTCATAAGACTAAGGGCCAAATTAATGACATATTTCAAAAACTCAACATATTTGATCAGTCCTTTTATGACTTATCACTGCAAACCAATGAAATCAAAGAGGAAGAAAAGGAACTTAGAAGAGAGACGTCCAAGCTGCAAGTCAAAAACGAAGAAGTAAAGAACATGTCACTCGAACTCGACTCAAAACTTGAAAGTCTCCTTGAAGAGAAAATTCTACTGCAACAGAAAGTGAGACACCTGGAGGACCAACTAACCAATTTAATTAAAAATCAACCTCAAATTCAGGAACACCTGGAAGTAACTTCACTTAAAGTAAGTAGAAACTAAAGAGCATGATTAAGCTTTCAATGTGGATCTTTTCAAAAAAATATTTTAAGACATACTACTTGAAATACTTAGTTGAACTGCTGAAACACTATATTTTTGTCATTAAAAAAAAAAAGCCTCCAGGAAATAAATTTTCCCATGATAATTTCAAGCTGGTTTTTGTTTCCCTAACATTATTTATGAAAATAACTTTGAATATCAGATGAAAATTACAAGTCAGTTAAGCAATGACATTTAGAACACTAAACTATTACAATACTGCAAATTACTGGAGGCAAGTAAAAAGCTAAAGGAATATAACTTGTATAACTATTTTATCTTTAAGATGTATAAAAGTAATACAGTAAATGGAAAACACTAAAATGCTGGGTTTTTTTTTCTCCCATGTAATTGAAGTAGTTTAAAGTTCAGGAAATCAGATTTTAGAGATGGTACAGTTTAAATAAAAAACAAAAACAGAAGTATGTACCATGTGAAAGAAGCATGCAGGGGAAAAGGTTTGCCAGTATTCATTTTTTCTAATATACTATTAGTTAAAAAAAATTAGACTGTGACACAGGGTAGCAAACAAAAGATATTTTTCTTCCATGTAAACAATAATTTTTTTAAAAAGTGCAATTTGCGTTGCAGCAATCAGTGTTAAATCATTTGCATAAAAGATTTAACAACATTTTTTATAATGAATGTAAACATTTTAACTTAATGGTACTTAAATAATTTAAAAGAAGAAAATGTAAACTTAGACATTCTTATGCTTCTTCTACAACTACATCCCATGTCTATATTTCCAGTTGTGAAAAAAGTATTTCAAGAACAAATCTTCTCTCAGGTAAATTGCCTTTATCCACTTGTTAAGAATTTTTGTATAAGAACACCAGTATCGCCCCTTTATTTTACTGTGGAATATGTGCTGGAAAAATGGCAACAAAACTTTACTACCTAACAGACAACATTTGTAAATACTTTAGGCATCTGTACACACCATGATGAAGTCTCTATAGTGTGACTAACCCACAGGCCGGTTGGTTTACGTTAATTTTTTAAAAAATGGGATGTCATATGGAAACCTATTTCACCAGAGTTTTAAAAATAAAAAGGGTATTGTTTTGTCTTCTGTACAGTGAATTCCTTCCCTTCTAGTTTCATTTTGATACTGTGTATGGCTATAGACATTCATATAAAACAAGTGCATGTGATATTTGCAAATGGTCTTAGAGACTTTCAATGAATTGTCCTCTTGGAGCTGTTTTATACCTTGGTTTGTCTGAAGTTGACACATGGTGTCAAGTTTCCACTTTTCGTTGCATTGAGGACAATTTTGTAAGTGAAAAAGACCCAGTATTATATGACACTATCTGTGATTATAAGCATTCTGTTTAGGATCAAGCCTTAAAAACATTGAAAAAGTCCAGAGTTTCTTTTCCACTGAAAGAAATATACTCTGTGGCCCAGAAACAGAAGGAATTCCTTCCTAGTTCCTCCGTTTTACAGAGCGTGGTGACGTCTCCAAGCTCACGTGAAGTTAAAGTCTTTATACTCAGCAGAAGAAAGAAAATGGTTTGAGCAGCCTCTCTTTTTTTACATTGCCGCATGGATTTCAATTGGGAGGCTGTTTCACAACACAAATGATAGCCTTTCATTTTGGCTCCCTAAACATGACACCTTTGTAAATCATGTACTGGTTACAGCCAGTCTGTGGGGTCCAGTCTGAACCAGGAGAAGGGAAGTCTTCTTTTGTGGTGGGGTGTTGGCTCCCTAAACATGACACCTTTGTAAATCATGTACTGGTTACAGCCAGTCTGTGGGGTCCAGTCTGAACCAGGAGAAGGGAAGTCGTCTTCTGTGGTGGGGTGTTGCTGGAAGCCAGATGCAGGCCTGGGATGTGTGTGTGGGGGGAGAAGTCAGTGAAGTGAAGCTCGTGCCCTGATGTGCTGTGATGGGCAGGGACAGTGTTTAAGAGAGTGAGGTCTGGAATGAGACCACGAGGTTTCAAGTCCCTGCCCTGCAAGGAGAGCTTGGTGACCTTGGACAAGCTACCCAGCTTTCATTTTCCTCATAACATAAGGCATGTGGTGGCACTAAAGAACCTGCCTGCCGGCGCAGGAGACATAAGAGATGCGGGTTTGATCCCTGGGTCGGGAAGGTCCCCTGCGGGAGGGAATGGCACCCGACTCCAGTAATCTGGCCTGGGAAGTCCCACGGACAGAGAAGCCTGGTGGGCCACAGTCCATAGGGTCGCAGAGTTGGATGTGACTGAAGCGACTTAACACACGCGCACATGTAACTCATAGGACTGAGATAACCCATGTGAAGTGCCTGATGCATAGCCGGCACTATGTGAACTTGACAATGAAGAAAGGGTGTGAGCTCTTAGCAGCGCATGCGTGTTTTGGATGCCTCACTCCATATGGTGCTGCTCCAAATGGAGTGCTACCCACTCCACTATTCTTGGGCTTCCCTTGTGGCTCAGCTGGTAAAGAATCCACCTGCAATGCACAAGACCTGGGTTCGATCCCCGGGTTGGGAAGATCCCCTGGAGAAGGGAAAGGCTACCCGTTCCTGTATTCTGGCCTGAAGAATTCCATGGACTATACAGTCCATGGGGTCACAAAGAGTCGGACATGATTGAGAGACTTTCACTTTTCACTTTCACTCCATATGGGGTACCTAAGTTTATGGTCAGTGAGAGTCGTGTCCCTTGGCTTACCTGCACTTTTGAACTAAGTGGGGCAGAGTGGAGTGAGGAAGTCCCCCTGTCTCCCCTCAGCCCAGGTGGCTGGCGGCAGAGATGTTCGCTTCAGAAATACTAGTCTGGCTTCAGCTGATTGTTTTGTAGAGCTGGTATGATCTGACAGCAGAAGAAAATTACCCCCACTGGCTCATTCTTTTTCCCCTTCCTCCTCTTACGGTTCTCATTACCTTGAGTGATTTCTGGTGTGTTGGGAGATGTTCAAGTTAATATGCTTTGATTGGAAAATGAATTTTTCTTACAGAGTCTTTCAGAGGATCTTTTTTTTTTTCTGGGGATGGTCTCAAGTTAGGTTCTAGAGTGCCGCGTCTTTAAAAAAAAAAGGGGGGGGTGGAGGGGGAAGGAATTCATGAAATATAAGGGGCAGGAAGAGGGGGAAAGGGCTTCTTGTAGCCTGTCCTAACACAATGGACTCCCCTAATCTGGCCTTTTCTGTGGTACTTGCTTACATGTAATTGTCTAAAGCAGACGTTTGATAGTTTCTTCTAAGTACATAAATTCAGCACTCTCCCCTAGAGTATAACCTACAAAACCCAAGTCATTTCTTACTAGGGAATACATTTAAATACAGGGTGCACTTCAGTTTAAAGAATCCTCAGACGCCCTTACTGAGCGTCGCAAAATTTGTGTCCTCTGTTACCCTTGGCCGAGTCCGGGCCATCTTACGTAACTGAGGGCTCTGTCTGGGGTCTGTCTTCAGGGTCACTTCATGTTGTTTCCTGGTGCCTATGGAGGGAGCCGTTCATTTTCCCCTGCAAGTAAATTAACTTCTTGCTCATGGGCAATGTTTTCTCCAGTCCTTGGAAATCTGATGTAGTATCAGATCAGAAATAAATTTGACTGTTGGGAGGGCAATACAGTCAGCCTTTGGCTCAGCTGTATTGCATGCTGCTCTCCATCTGCGGCAGCGTGGTGGCTCTAGCGTCTACCTGCATTGTCCACCGGGCTCTTTGGATCCCTGTGACTTTGAGAAGGTGTGTGGACAGAGGGTGGGAGGGCAGAGCAGAGATCAAACGTTTTTTTCAGAACAAGGCAGCTCAACATAATTAAAAAGCATTGTTTCTGGGTTGAAATAGCAAGTCAGTTTGGCAACACTGGTTACTTTCTGTTGTTTGGTTACCCTGATGGACCATCAGATGTGACTTGGATTATTTAAAAGGAGAAACAAATATTAATCAACTTGCTAGGCCAGATCTTTCAAAACACAGTCCATGGGTAAAAATTTGGTATCTGCAGCTTTGGCCAGTTGAAACTCCAGGATGGATTCTGCGTGGCTGAACCTTTAGCTGGAGCTGGGTTCTGAGAAGATCCCTCTGCTGAGGTCTCTGGGGAAGGGAGGAGGGGGTCAGGGCCAAGGTGATAACTGTGCGGACCTGCAGAGGAAAGAAATCGTGGTGTTTTCAACTGGTTCAACTATAGGATATTAGGCGGAGAGCCTAAGTAAGTTTGTAGGAACTTTGAATAAGTACAGTATGCTTGGTAGTCCCAAATAGCTTGGAAAGGGAAGCTAGGATGATGGAGAGGTGGTTCTGAGATTCAGGTCAGAGTGGTGACCCCTCCAGGCACTGTGCAGCATCTCTGCAGTCTGTCTTGGAGAACTAGTAAGACAGTGGATACATCACCATGCCCCCTGCTCAGCAGTCGTTACAGGGAAGGGATAGTTGGATGGCTGATGTCATTATTTTAATGAGATACTTATTATGCATTATAATAAGAATACTTTTTTAAAGAATGGCTAAAATATGGCAATTAAAGATGAAATAATGTTTAATTAGTAGAAGGGCTTCTATTTTCAGTTACCAATGGTCCCTGTGGTGAGATAATCATCTAGGTATTGCTGAGCTTTGGGATGGGTCATTTCCTCTCTCTGAACCTCAGTCTCCACAGCAACCATAAAATGGAGAAAGCAGGCCGTGTGGTCTTGGGCGGGCGGGGGGCGTCCCTTCCATCTGCTTTTTCTGCCCACAATCTCACGTGCAGATTATTTGCAATGAGGCCATGGTGGGCCCGCAATCCGGTCTGGGCTCCCAAGGTCCATGGTCAGGGAAGCTGGTGGATTTGGGATTCCTTTTGAGCTCTTCCAGTCTCCTTGTCACCTTGAGTTTTTCTGTGGAGATCAAGAAAAGGCTCCTCCTGTTGCCTTTGGGGACATTGAGGGTGGCAATCCTGGTCATGTTCATGAGCACAGGGGCTCAGTAAGAGGTCCTGCCACCCCCTAATGCCAGACCTGCTGGGTTGGAGGCTCCTGATATAAAACTTATCCAGTGATACAGACCCAGACCGGAAAATGGAAAGGTCTGGCCGCCGAGCATCAGCCGAACAAGGAAAAAACAGCTTTGCTTTGCTTGGCCCGTTGCTTCTGTATCTTGTAGTTGGATTTTTATTTCTTGGAAATAACCAGCTTTTCATTGTTGTTTGCCTTTTGTGTCTTTTTAGCTATTACAGACTTCTCCTCCCTGTCTCTCCACCCCTTCCCTGGCTTTACCATTTGACAGTCTATGACTTATCTGAAATAGTAATTACAGGTATTTATCCAGCACTTACTAGTTTCTATACAAAGTGCTGCACCTATATCAATGTAGCTAATTCCCAGGCCAAGTGAATGAGGTGGTGCTATCCCCATTTTACAGTTGCGTCTGCCGAGGCACAGGGAAGTTAGGTAATTTGCCCAAAGTTACACAGTGGCAGAACTGGGATTTGAACCCAAGCTGTCTGGCTCCAGAGCACATGCTCTTAATCACCTCCACCATCTGGTTTTTCATCTTGGTTTAAAGGGGACGAAATTGAACACAGAGGAGGAGCCAAAACGGTGTGAAACTTGAGGCTATGCCCTTGCCCTCCCCCCTAGCATCTCAGAAATACACAATTGTGATTTGCAACACAGACATGCCTAGACTGAAGAAATCTATTAAATGTATATGCTTCTTCCTTTCTCCCAGTCATCAGTTTCTTTAGAACATAGCAAGGGCATAGTTGTTAGCTGAAAAGTGGTGAATTTGGAGGTGTGCTGTCTTTGAATATTTCACTTCTCTCCTTTTCATATAATTTCAAGTAAGGCTTGTTATGCTCTCACCTAGCTCAAAAGATGAGAGTAAAGAATTTTGCTAAAGTATTAAAAGCTGGTGAAAGGATTAACAGTGGTTAAAACCGAACACCAGAGAGAACAGGGAATACTTCGTCATGGAGTAAACTCTTTCTATGCTTGGTTGTGCCAAAGAATTCTCTTTCTTTTTTTCAGGAAAGCTTGTGCAAGATTTTGGCAGTGGTGTCTTCGACTTTATCTTTCCAAAGAAGTGTTCATTACTGCTTACATCACTGTTGCTATTATTATTTTGATAACTTGCGTTTCCAGTGATGTTATCCGTTGGGGCTTCTCAAACTTCTCTGCACAAGAATCACACACAGTGCTTGTTAGAATTGCAGCCCCTGATTCCTGCCCCAGAGAATCTGATTCTTCAGGTCCTGTGTAAGGCTGAAGAATCTCCAGTTTGGGGGCCTTTGTGTTCATTGAAACTTCTTGAGTAGTACAAAAGTAAAACGTTGTGAGTGGGAATACAGTGGAAAACAATTGCCCTTTTATATCTGTTCTCCAGATACTCAGTTCCTGTACTAGATACAACTTATTTTTTGCATTGATTATACGCATTAACTATCCATGCATACACACACATTATAATAGTATTTTTTTTACACGTGGTGGTGTACTATACACATTGCTTTACATTTTGCTTTTTTTGCTTAGTATGTCTGAGTAGTTCATTATTTAATCAGTACCCTCTTGAAGAACATTTGTTTCCAGTCATTTGCTTTTCAAGCCATGTTGCAATTACTATCCCATATCTGTGTCATTTCACTCCTATGCAAATATACCTACAAGATCAGCTTCTAGAAGTGGCATTATTGAGTCAAGGGATATCTCTACCTATAAAATTTTTATAGATATTGCCAAATTACTCTTAGGGGTTTTTCCTATTTGCAATCTCATGGGCAATTTTGAGTGCCCTTTTTTTTACCTTAGTCAAATGAGCCTGTTATCAAACATTCTGGTTTTTGTCCGTTTACTATCCCTGAGCTTTGTTTTGCATTTATCTTTCTGTGACTGAGGTTGAACATCTTTTCTTATGATAAGAGCTAGGTGTATTTCCTTTTGTGTGAACTCGTCTCAATTCTTCATAGTCTTTACTTCTTTTTACTTTTTTTTAAAAAAAATAGGCTACTTATCTCATTGATTTGAGAAGTTCTTTGCAAGAAGGAAATTAGCTTTTTGTCTAAAATATACTTTAAAGATATTTATTCCTGTTTTTTCATTTGACTTTATGTTTTTTAAAAAAATCAGGATTTTTAAAAAAGGTAATTCAGTTTATCAATTTTTTTCTGAGTTTGGAATTTTGTATAATATTTGGGAAATCTGTTTCTACTGTTGAGATTGTTTTTTAAAATCTCATGTTTTCTTCTTAGACTTTTGTGGCTTTGCTTTTGGGGTTTTCATTTGGAATTTTTGTTTTTGGTTGTTTGTGACATGTAGAGTATACATGTTAACTATATTTAACCTATGTTTTTCCGAATGGCAACTTAATTGTCGCAGCATCATTTCCTGAATAATCCCATGTACCTCCCACTGGTTCAAAATGGGAATTGAAAAAAAAATGTAGATTCTCATACGTATATGTATTCTTGTGTATGTATATGTATACATATGTATATGTATATACATTCTTATGTGGATATATATTTAACATAAATTTTTTTTTATATATTTGGGTTTATTTCTGGATTTTTCTATTCTGTATCATTAATCTATTCATGCTTTGGCATCAAATGCTTTGACTATTATACCTTTCAGTTAGTTAGAAGGCTAGCCCATTCTTATTAATCTCTTGCTGCTGCTGCTGCTGCTAAGTCACTTCAGTCATGTCCGACTCTGTGTGACCCCATAGACGGCAGCCCACCAGGCTCCCCCATCCCTGGGATTCTCCAGGCAAGAATACTGGAGTGGGTTGCCATTTCCTTCTCCAATGCATGAAAGAGAAAAGTGAAAGTGAAGTCGCTCAGTCTGTCCGACTGTTAGCGACCCCACGGACTGCAGCCCACCAGGCTACTCCGTCCATTGGATTTTCCAGGCAAGAGTACTGGGGTGGGGTGCCATTGACAATAAGAATTTGATCACTATTTTTGCTTATTTTTCATAGAAACTTTAGAACCACCTTGTTCCATTAAAAATCCCATTGGTGTTTTACTGGGATAATATTAAAATTTGAAATTAATTTTGAGATTATCAATATCTTATTTTGTTAAGTCTTCTGGTCCAAGATGAAGTGTGCATTTTCATTTGTTTAAGTATTTTTCTGTGTCCCTCATCAGCATTTTAAACTTTTCTTCATGTAGATTTTGTGTGTGTTTCAAGGGAAGTTTTTTCCTAGATGTTTCACACTTTTTGATGTTAGTATAACTCTTCTCATTGGTTGTTAGGTATGCTAAAAGTATATTAAGCTTGTTTCCCAGAATTGTTCTGAATTCTGAAATTCATTCTGAATTTTCATTTGCTTCTCTTGCATTTTCTGGGAGAAGATACAGTTTTTACTTGCATGGCTGGTGTATTGGGTGTTGATGGGAGATCCCTGTTCTTGGTGTTGTCTGATCAAGGAAATACATAAGTGCACTTGTTCATTTAAATCATGGGTTCATTTAACTTTAAAGATGAAAGGGACCTTGGTGAGGTCCTGCTGAGGAAACAGTCTCAAGAGGTTAAATCCTGCAAATTGATATGGAACCTGGATTTCCAGATTCCTTGTTCAACAGCCTTGGCTCTGGGCTAGGCTGGGAGATTGTGGAGTGAAACTCGAGAACCAAACACTGTGAGCAAAAGCTTGGCCTTTGGCAGAGTCTGGCAACTTCTTCCTACTCTGAGCATTGCTTCATTCATCAGTTTAGGAATTAACAAGCTATTGAGACTTGGGCCAATCTGCATACACCCCAAACTCCAGCTCTGAGTTACCTCCAAGGAGCAGCACAAGACAGTTGGTCTCCAGTGAATCATCAGGCTGCATTTGCTGGAATAAATGAAAGCATTGTGAGAGTAGGAAATCAGGACAAACACCTACGCTTGCAAACCCAAACAGTTTCCCTCTCTGAGCCCCTGGAGATCACTTATCACCAAATGGAGAGATAGACGCTGCAGAGTTTTTGCAGGCCTCACAGCTTGTAAATAAGAGACTGCATTCTTCATGCTCTCCTCTTGCTGTATCTGGAAGAGCGGAGATCTCTGGCTCCAATCAGCTGGGCAATGACCAGTGACTGGGCTGGCTGGGTGAGAGTGAGGACTTGTGTTGAATGAACCTTGTAAACTCACTCTGCTTGGTTCATTGTTGTTGCCGTTTAGTCAGTCAGTTGTGTCCAACTCTTTTGTGACCTTATGGACTGAAGCCCGCCAGGGTCCTCTGTCCACAGGACTTTCCAGGCCAGAATACTGGAGTGGGCTTCCATTTCCTCCTCCAGGGGATCTTCCTGACCCAGGGTCTCCTGCATTGGCAGGTGGGTTCTTCACCACTGAGCTAACCAGGGAAGCCCTGTTTAGTTCATAACACCCGATATTTTGAGAACACAGGCATCTTATTCATGGAAAATCACATTGGGAGCACCTGCTGTGTATTTCCTATCACTCATTGGTCCCTGTGGAATACATTGCATGATTACACAATATTTGACATTTCTATAACTCTTATCCTATTTTCTCTCTCTTACATACTTATTTTTCTTTGTACTTTTATAGGACTTAAATTCTACTCTTCCACTTACATTTTGACTTGAGTCTACAACAGACATTTTTGACTTTTTAATTCTTCAGTGGTGGAATTTCCAGTTGGGTCCTGCTAGGAGAAATTCCCAAAGGTGTCTCCTCTCCTCCACAAACAGTTGAGAGAGTCTTTTATTTTGGAACGGATGGTGAGAAGCTGTTGGTTGGTGGTTGTATCTAGGATCAGGGCGGTGGAGGGAGCTGTTTCCGATTCAGCCTGCCTCCCTTGACCGCTTTGAAGCATTTGACACTATGACCCACTCCATTTTTCCTGAAGCTTCTCCTTTTGACTTTCATGATGGTATAGATAGATCAGGGGTGCAATGAAATGGAAAGACTGTGGACTTTTGAGTCATGTAAACGTGGGTTAAAACCCTGACTCTGCGTGCACACCAGCTCTGTGGCTTGAGTAACCAGGTTACTTAACCTCTCAGGCTGCAGCGTCCTTTCTTCAAGGAGAAGAGCAGATTTCCCTTGTGGTCCAGTGGTTAGGACTCTGCGCTTCTACTGCAGGGGACACAGGTTCAGTCCCTGGTGAGGGAACTAACATCCTGCATCCCACGGCTCCACCAAAAAAGAAAAGGAAAAAGCAACATTACCACCTTACGGCCTTGAAGTCTCACTTAATTTCAGCTTTGTGAAGGGAGGAGCGGAGTTTGCAGCTCTGACCATGTGGTTAGCTAGCACAGTGCCTTCATGAGATACTTACTACTCTGGTTGCTCTCTAATTTCTGTGTGCAGCTAAGAACATCATTCATTCATTCTCCGTCGTTTAGTCAGGATTCTCCAGAGAAACAAACCCATATGTACGTGTTTATATACATACACACATAAACGTTTCTGAGTGTGGATATCCATCTATCCATCTACTTACCTATAGATATTTATTTTAAGGAATTAACTCACTGGATTATTGTGGGGGCTGGTGAGTCTGAAATCCACATGGCAGGCCAGCGAGCTGTTTACTCAGGTTATGAGTTGATGTTGCAGTCTTGAGTCTGAAATCTGCGGGGCAGCAGGTTAAAAACTCAGGCAAGATTTCTACGTTGTGTTTTTTTTTTTTTTTTCCTGTTGAAGTATAGGTGATTTACAATGCTGTGTTATTTTCAGGTGTACAGCAAGGTGATTCAGTTATATATATATATTCTTTTTAGAGTCTTTTCCATTTAGGTTATTTCAAGAAGTTGAATACAGTTCCCTGTGCTATACAGAAGGTCCTGTTGTTTATCTATTTTATATATAGTAGTGTGTATCTGTTAATCCCAAACTCCTTATCCTGCCCTCCTCCTTTCCCCTTTGGTAACCAAATATTTGTTCTGTATGTTTCTGAGTCTGTTCCTGTTTTGTAAATAAGTTCACTTTTCTTTTTTTTTTTTTTTTTAGATTCTTATATCAGTAATATCATGTGATACTTGTTTTGACTTACTTCGTTTGATAGTCTCTAGGCCCATCGATGCTGCTGCAAATGGCATTATTTCATTCATTTTTATGGCTGAGTAATATTTCACTGTATATGTGTACCACATCTGCTTTATCCCTTCCTCTGTTGATGGGCGCTTAGGTTGCTTTCGCATCTTGGCTATTAAATTAGTGCTGCTGTGAGCATGAGGGTATGTATATCTTTTCGAGTTAGAGCTTTTGTCTTTTCTAGATGTATACCTAGGAGTAGTGTTGCTGTATCATAAGGGTAAATCTGTTTTTAATTTTTTTTAAAGGTTAATGAGAAAAAGATGTAACTTTTTCTTTATCTACATTGAAAGTGAAGTCACTCAGTCATGTCCAACTCTTTGCGACCCCGTGGACTGTAGCCCACCAGGCTCCTCTGTCCATGGGATTCTCCAGGCAAGAATACTGGAGTGGGTTGCCATTTCCTTCTCCATGTTTTTAGTCTTTTAAGGCACTCCCATACTGTTCTCCATAGTGGCCCCACCAATTTACATTCCCACCAACAGTGTAGGAGGGTTCCCTTTTCTCCACACCCCCTCCATCATTTGTTATTTGCAGACATTTTGATCATGGCCATTCTGACTGGCGTGAGGCAGTCCCTCATTGCAGTTTTGATTTGCATTTTTCTAATAAGTAGCAATGTTGAGCATCCCTTCACGTGCCTGTTGGCCATCTGTATGTCTTTGGAGAAATGTCTGTTTAGGTCTTCTGCATCTATGTTGCATCCTTGGGGGAAATTTTTTTTTTCCCTTGCGAAACGTTCTTTGTGCTTAAGGACTTCCACTGATTGGATGAGACCCAGCTACATTATAGAGGGTAATCTGCCTTATTTATCAGTCCAGAGACTGATATTTGACCAAACAATTGGGTGTCATAGCCTAGCCAATTTAACACCTAATGTTTACCATCATATTCCACAGGCATGGCCATTGAACCTTAGCAACTGGGCTTTAGTCTAATGTTGGTGGGGTTAATTGAAGTGGATGTTGTGATGACACAGCTTGGAGGGGCCCTTAGGATCTTTAGAACTCGGGCAGGATCAGTTTTCTGTGCTGGGTATTTTCCTGGGGACTCTCCCAGGATTCTTACCCAGGGGGAGTTTTGTGGAAGGGGCTGCTGTCTGAAAGTGCAGGGTGCCCTGTGCCCATCCCCTCACTTCTGGGCTTGGCTCCCACGGTCAGTCTGTGGGACCCTGGGCAAGTCGCTGGGCTCCTGTGGGCCTCCACTTGCCTACAGAGAGTGACATGTAGACTCGACGCTGGACGTTCCTTCCTCACTTTTCAGCACCAAGCTTCTCTGCTCCTCTTTTGGTACAAGATTTGTAGAGACTTCTTAGGAATTTACAGGTTGTGACCGCTTTCTTTGAAAATGGCTCCTGATTTTCAAATAGCACTAAGAATTGACATCATATGTGTTTATTGATCAGAACACTGAAGCCTTTTTATCATTGTAATGTGATGATGTCATACATTCAGTAAGTATCATAGGTATTTTTTTGGATTAAAAAACATTTTTAAAAGTATGTCTCATTTAAAATACATGCTCATCGTAGAAGCTCCAGGGTAATGATAGGTAGACACACACTCTGCCTTCACTTTCTTGGAGTTTAGCGATCTGTAAAATATGTTGGAAAGAAGCAAGACTTTGGGATAAGACGGATATGGACCTAAACCTAGGCTTTTCCACCTTCCAGCTGTGTGAACTTCTTCATAGTATTTAACCTCTGTGAGCCTCAGTGTACTCATCTGTAAAATGGGAGTACTGAGATGTCATGACAGGGTTGTCATGAAATTAAATAAAATGGCCTACGTGAACTGCCAAGCATAAAGCTTGACACAGAGTAAATGTGAAATAATGAGTTCCTTTGGGTGCTTTCTGACGTTCTAGGACCCTAAAGTGCCACTAGGAGATCTGAGGCCAGATGCTTACTTTGTGACATGCCAAAGTCTACCTTAAAAAAACAAACCAGCATCAGGATGTGGTCACCTTCTGAGCTTGTCAAATGTGAAAAAGGAGGGTTAAGCTGTGTTGCTTTACTTTTATAACAGATAGTCTGTCTTCTAGGAATTGGCCGTTCTTCCATTCTAGGAAGAAGTGATGAATCATTACAAGAAACACTGTTTTCTTTCTCAAGTACCTTATCAATGTGAGTAATTAAAAATAGAACCTTCAGTTGGGAGCAATTTGGGGAGGCATCAGAGTGGAGATTGCCATCCCAGGGTCACAGTCAACATCTTTGAGTTAGTTCATCCTGGCTTTTAATTCCTGTCACTCTCTACCCAAGGCCTCAGAAGGCTTGTAGACTGAAAAAAAAAATTACTTAAAATATAACTTTTATCAAAAGACTACAATCGGTGAAAGAAAGATATAATGGTAAATAATGTTCTAACTAACTAAGTGACTAACTAAAAACAGGACTCCTGGATACTGGAGAGAAGCTTTGACTTGCCTGGAAATACTATGGTGCTAGGGCGCTGAGCCAGCTTGGCCTCCCCTCAGGCAGGCTGAGTACAATCCTGACCACTCTAACAGCATCGTCTGTGCTCCTCTCTCCAACTGGTTTCATTGGAGCCCTAAATTACTGTCAGTTACCGTTAACCTGTGTCTTTCAACTGTTCTGCTCTTCAAAGAAGACAGATTCTCAGTTATCCTTTCCTTTGATTATGGCTGCAAGGTCACATCACTACATTCTAAATGTGATTGTAACGGGGATTTCCCTGGTGGTCTAGTAGTTAAGACTCTGAGCTTCCGGTTCAAATCCTGGTCAGGGAAGTAAGATCCTCCAAGCCATGAGGCAAAAAACAAACAAACAAAAAAAAACCCCCCAAAACCCCAAAAGTCATATGATTGGTGTTTGGAGTCACTTGTGCCCTTAGCTCTACATTTTCTCGGGTTGATTGCTAACCAGCCACCAGTCTCAAGTCCACTTGTGTGTGAAGATGTTTCTTACAAGGGTGGTTGTAACCAAGGGCCAAGTTTTCAGGGGTCTTGCTCTTCTTTTCCAAGGAAGATCTTGCCTTCCTCCTTCACCAGTCTCTGAATCTTTCCCTGCAGTGAGGTGGCTGATGTTTATATGGTAAGAGGAAGAGAGTGAGAAAAGAGAGAAAAAGAGGGCTAAACAGGCCTTGGTTGGGTGTTTTTGTAGAGCCCACGCCCCATGGCTGGGCTATGAGAGGCGATAGTTTGTCATCTGGCCTACAGATTCTGTCTCTCGCCTGGGGCTGGGACCGAGGTAGGCGGGCCCCCAGGAAGGAGTCCTCCGTTCTGCTCATCTGCTCTGGGTCTCCCTTCGGGCGTGGAGGGCAGGGGTTCCAGTGGTCCAGCCTCAGTCCCTGAGCACACAAAGGCTGGGACTGGCCCGAGTCCTGTTCACAAGTTCTTGGAGGTTCGCTGCTCACATTCCAGCAGGGTCAGGAAACAGGAAGCCAAACAAAGAAAAGAAGTACAGAGAGAGAGACCTAAAGACACAGAGAAGATATGCTTTCACATCTGGTCTAGAAATTGGCACTCTGTTAACTTCACATGGCGTGGGCAGTGGAAATAGAGCAGACACGTTTTATGTTTTTTTAATTGATGGATAATTGCTTTACAATATTGTGTTAGTTTCTGCCATCCATCAACATGAATCAGCCATAGGCATATATATGTTCCCTCTCTCTTGACCCTCCCTCCCACCTCCCACCCCATTCCATGAGAAGAATTTTAGATGAAATGTTTTATTTTCATGAAATATACAATCAAAGGAGCATGTGTTTGTGTAAAATCAGTTTTAGTAATAATAAGCCTAGCTTAAGAAATAGAGCATTATCAGTATTTCATGGGGCATAGGGCCAGCTTTCAGTTACCTGTGGTTATTTAATCCACAGCCAGATGTTGGGGCTCCATCAGACATTTACATTTAAATATGTCAAATTATCGCTTCTTTTAACATTGTCCAGATAAGAGTTGGTTTTAGTGGTTTGAAATCTTGACATCTCTACTCCCCCAAATCTACTCATTATCTGACCCCTACCACTATTAAAGATTCCCCCCAACTTTTGTCTGCAAAACTATGGGTTGGTAATCCATATCAAGAGCCCTATTTCTAGGAATAACATCCACTTAACTACCCGATTCTTCCTAAATTCTGTGATGTTAAGCCAGGAATCCTTATAGACTTGAGGAAGCAGCAGTATCTCCCTTGGCAACACATATAAGGGACATATTTTGGGGTCTTTCAAGGAAGGGGGATGGAAGGGTAGGTTGCAAATATGACTTTCCTCTCCTTAATATACAGACATTGGGTCTTGCCACCAAGAATTCTCTTCTTCCTTGTCTGGCCTTTTCCAGAGGGACATCGTAAATGGTTTCAAATGTTCTGTATGAGTGACCTTGTGTGCATGTGTGCTAAGTTGCTTCAGTAGTGTCTGACTCTTTGCAACTCTATGAAGTGTAGCCCACCAGCCTCCTCTGTCCATGGATTCTCCAGGCAGGAATACTGGAGTGGGTTGCCATGCCCTCCTCTAGGGGATCTTCCTGACCTGAGGATGGAACCTATGTCTCTCATGCCTCTTGCATTGGCAGGTGGGTTCTTTACCGCTAGAGCCACCTGGAAAGCCCCATGGGTGATCTGGGGAACTATTAATACGAGTTGGGTGCTTGGATGGAGCAAGCAGGTAAGCTTGTTCATCTTCAGACAGGTGGCAGAGAGGGCATTCTTTTTATTTTATTTCTTTCGCCTGTGCTGAGTCTTCATTGCTGAGTGGGGTTTTCCTATGCAGCAAGTGGGGGCTACTCTCCAGCAGTGGTGCGTGGGCTTAGTACTTATGGCACATGGGTGTAGTTGCTCCATGTCATGTGGAATCTTCCCAGACCAGGGATCGGACCCATGTCTTCTGCATTGCCAGGCAAATTCTTTACCACTGAGCCCCTGGAGAGGTCATTCTGAGCAGCACTGATGTCTCCCTGCTGCTCGAGGTCAAGAAGCATCTTCCATTGCTCATCACTCAAAAGCAGTGATGATGTTTCCACCCATACACATCCTTGTATGCGTGTTCCTGCCAATCTCTCATTTCCTGGGTGTCACCAGACATGGTTTCTAAAATTTTTAGGTGCTTCTCACCCCATTCCTATACCCTCGGCTGCTGGGCTGAATCTGGACTGACTTCTAGCTCTCCTACCTTTTGCTGCTTTCTCCACAGGGCTTTGAGAATGATCTGGATCTGAGACCTAGATGGACCTAAATCTGTGTTTCTTGATCTTATTTCAGAGTGACCTCTCCTTCTCCCCGTCTACTTCCTAGATCCCAAAGACCTTACACCACCAGGTGGAGCTTTCTGGTCCTGGACTCAAATGAACTTCTACCCTTGGGGCTTTTCTGCAAGGGGGTGAGGGTGGGGATTGTTTTGGATATGGCATATCATGGATGGGCAGGGTCCAGGCAAAAGGAGAAGCAGCCCCGTCTTTGTTATTCCTCTCATAAAATTGCATGCCACTGTGCAGAAGGCTAGTCCTAAGAGTCTCAGGGTCTGAGTGTGGCATCGTGTCTTGAGTCTACTACAGCTTACAGAGAACCCCAGAGCCATTAGTGATGACAAGAGGATAAAGTCATAGTGAGTCACTCACTCACATGTTAATAAACATCAAGCGTTCCCTGACTCGATGGTTGAAAATGGAAAGTATCCCAGAAAGGATGAGAGAGGGACTTTCTGGTTGTGGAGAGTGGTGTCCTTGCTTGCTGACTGGTTTGTGAATTTTCTGTCCGCTCTTACTGGTTTCCTTCCTTGAAAAGAGAATCTCTCGCGGAATGCAGACTGCCAAGAGTGAAGCTCCTGTCAGCTTCGGGCGGTGGTGATGAGGAGCTTCAGGGGTTGTTACTGAGGTGCCACCCGGGTGTGGACAGTCCTTGGGGACTGTGCATGTGTGGGGCCCCTCTGGACTTTCCACTCAATTTTGCAGTGAGCCCAGAACTGCTCTGAAGATGTGTATTAACAACAGCAGCAATTGAATGTGTGAGCTGTGGGCTTTGCCAAAGATGGGGCTGCCAGGAAGATAAAGCCTGTTAAATTCTTTTTTTATCCATTTGGATAAAAGGTGCTTTTGAAAGAGAGGGTTTTGTCAAGTGCCATGATCTCATTATCTGGCAGCACCCGCGGGAAAGAATCCAAGGGAAACCCGGGGCGTCGACATGTGGGTGACTCAGGGCCCGCTCCGCTGACGGTGAGCAGCCGGGGCTGCGAGTCCGTGGGAGGGGGCCGTGTGGAGGGTAGTGAGGCCTGGAGGCTCCAGCCAGGGGCTCCTGCCTGCCCAGGAGAGCCGGCCGCTGGCCTTGGCTTCTCTCTTCTGCATTTCCTCTGTGTTCTTCAGTGGATGGTTGTAATCTGTGGTGGTTCTTTCAAGGGCTCGGCTAACACGGAATAGCCTGGACCTTAGTTTACTGACATTCCAGCCCAGTTCCCACACTGGGCCTTCACTGTCAATTCCTGGAGGCGGTTAACATGCCTGAAACACACCCTTTGATGAGTTTTGCTCATCTTTTTGGTTTACTTAATAATATTGCTAACATATGGAAAAAGGTTTTAAAAACTTTTTATTCCCATATCTCATCTGATTCTCACAGCAGTGTCTGATGAACAGGGAAAGCGAATGATAGCAGAGTGGCCGGTCCTTGTCTTGCAGATGATGAAGAGACAGACATTCTGTCAGAGAAGTGACTTGCCTCAGCTGCATGCCAGTGGGCAACATGGATGATGTAGGCAATGTGGACCACAGTTCCCAGGACTCTTCCTTGGGCATCCCAAGGTTTCTGGTCTTCTAAGCCCTGGGGTCCCACTGATGCAGCTTAAATGCTGTGCATTAGTCGCTGCGTATTAGTTGCTCAGTCATGTCTGACTCTGCAATTTCATGGACTGTAGCCTTCCAGGCTCCTCTGTCCATGGGATTCTCCAGGCAAGAATACTGGAGTGGGTAGCTGTTCACTTCTCCAGGGAATCTTCCTAACCCAGGGATCAAACCCAGGTCTCCCGTATTGCAGATTCTTTACCATCTGAGCCACCAGGGAAGCCCAGACACTAACTAGGTCAGCAAAATCGGTGATGCTTTACTGATTAGCCACTGAAGAAGACAATTTACCCTGTGTGTGTTTGCATTTGCAGGAATTTTCCAAAGATAGACTCTCACAAGAGATTTAGGATCAGGATGAAAAACAATATAACAATGAAAAATTCTTTAAAAATACTACCCCCCGCCCTCCCACCGCCTCCGCCCCAGTTTGGCTGTGCTATTGTTGCTGAGTCCTTGAATAAGCCCTTCTTATTTTTATCCATGGAGCAAAGTTTTAAGAAACAGATTACCAGGGAAAACAAGGCTGAGTGAAATGTTTAGGTAGGGCTCAGGTCTCATCTCAACCAGGAAGACACTGGGTGGAACCACAGGGCCCTCAGGGAGGCCGTGTTATCAGGATTTGAGGCAAATGGTCCAGGTGGCTGTTTAGCATCTTCGAGTTTACAGCTTCCATTCCAAGCCAGTAACTCAGCTGGGCCCCCCAGTGACCTGTGTTCCACACCTGGAGCAGTTTCCCCGGAGGTGGCTTATTCATTAGCAAATGTGAGAAATTACTAATTAGCACCCCTCTACCGAATTAAAGCAGTGGAGGTTGTAGGTGGGTGTTTAAAAAGGAGACCAGCTCCTCCTCCCATTCTCTTCCCTTCTGAGCAACTTGGATTAACACTGAAAGGAAGTCTCCATTCATGAAACCACTATAACATTCAAGACTTTTAAAAACGAAAGTTCAGTTCAGTCGCTCAGTCATGTCCGACTCTTTGCGACCCCGTGAATCGCAGCACGCCAGGCCTCCCTGTCCATCACCAACTCCTGGAGTTCACTCAGATGGATGTAAAAAGAAGGCTAAAAACATTTGAAAAAAAAAAAGAAAAAACTCACAACACAACCATCCTAATATGGCTGTAGTATTTATTTTTGTCCCACATGTTGGAAGAGGGTGTTTGCTATGACCAGTGCGTCCTCTTGGCAAAACTGTTAGCTTTTGCTCTGCTTCATTTTGTACTCTAAGACCAAATTTGCCTGTTACTCCAGGTATCTATCTCTTGACTTCCTATTTTTGCATTCCAGTCTCCTATGATGAAAAAGACACCTGTTTTTGGTGTTAGTTCTAGAAGATCTTGTAGGTCTTCACAGAACTGTTCAACTTCAGCTTCTTTGACATTAGTGGTTGGGACATAGACTTGGATTACTGTGATAGTGAATGGTTTGTCTTGGAAATGAACAGAGATCATTCTGTTATTTTTGAGATTGCACCCAAATACTGCATTTCAGACTCTTTCATTGACTATGATGGCTGCTCCATTTTTTTCTAAGGGATTCTTGCCCAAAGTAGTAGATATAACGGTCATCTGAATTAAATTCGCCTATTCCAGTCCATTTTAGTTCACTGATTCCTATAATGTAGATGTTCACTCTTGCCATCTCCTGTTTGACCACTGCCAATTTACCTTGATTCATGGACCTGACATTCCAGGTTCGCCTGGCCTGCTGCAGTCCCTGGGGTCGCGAAGAGTCGGACACGACTGAACGACTGAACTGAACTGAACCACACGTGTCCTTTGGCAGTGTGGCAAGTTCATTAGAGCATAACCATTTAGTATTGTGGTTTTTTCCCCTAATATCATATCATACGTATACATTGTCTTCACCATGATAATTTTCAGTGTCTATACCATCTTCTTTGGGTTGATACTTTCAATCTACTGACCAGTTCCTTTGATGAACATTTTGATTGTTTCTAGATTTTTTGTTATTGAGGCGGCCAGCTACATTTTGGTGTGTTCGATACTTTGTCTTTTCTGCAATGGTTTTCTTAAGGAAATACCAGCAGGCACACCTGGAAACAGCGTAGCTGGGGGGATGATATCACTCTTCTGCTTCTGTCCCCACTGGAGGGAGATGCTGAGGGGCTTCAAACCATCTCACAAGGCTACTCTTGGAAGTGCTCTTTCGATTGCCTTAAAATAATCTGTCCTCGGGGCTTCCTTGATGGTCCAGTGGTTAAGATTTCACCTTCCAATTCAGGGGGTGTGAGTTCGACCCTTGGTCAGAGAGCTGAGATCCCACATTCCTCAGGCCCTCCCCCACCCACACACAGAAAAAGTAAAACAGAAACAATACTATAACAAATTCAATCAAGACTTTAAAAATTGTCCAAGTCAAGAAATCTTAAAAAAAAAAAAAGAGAGAAGAAAAAAACAATAAAATACCATCCTCAGTTCCTACTTCTGCTTCTGCCTTTATTCCCGTCTCCTGCCCACCTCCACCCCCCACTTACCTCTCTCACTGTCAGTCCTCAGCCCAGATCAGCCCTTTGGACCCCTCATAAATATCCATCTCCCCATCCCTGGAAGGGTCTTGTCTGACCCATCTTTTCACTCTTGGCTCTTTGCTGAAGATCTGCTCTCAGAGGGATGGAAAAGGCAGGGGAACAACACACATATGAATCATATCAGTCTCTGCATCTGATGTCTTATCTCAGCATTATTTCTTGTCCCACTTACATCAGAAGCCCTCAAGGCAAGAGCCCTGCCCCTACATGTGCCATGGAGAACAGAGAGCCCCGTTGGCACTGGGTGAATATGGAATATTGTCGTTGTAAGGTGTTGATGGGAAGATGTGAATAGATGTTCAGGGAGGCAGAACCTGTGCTAGAAATGAGTGAGTGGGGCTTCCTGGGAGGACCACGAAGCAAACAGTCTTCACAAGAAGAGGGTGTCTTCTGTGTTTTCAGAAAAGTGTCTGGGACTTCTGCTACTGGGGGATACTGGCATTGGAGAAGGTGCCAGGTTGGAGTGCTGGCCACTGAAATACGCTCCATGGAGCACTTGAGTCCTATCAAGTTGAGTTCAGGGCTATAGACAAAGGAATGACACACAAACCTTTGGGATAATCATTCAGTGAAACTGAGCAGTGGGACTGGCGCTCCTTTGACAGATTCTATATTTTAATACTTTAAGTTTCCAAAGGGAAGTTGACCTTGAGAGAGGATTTGTCAAGGATAAAAATTCCTTGTCGAGCCAAGCCAGTGGGACCATCCATTCTCTGCTGACATCCATTCTCCATAAGCCCTTTTGACATTATCCTAAAATGCTAGTGATATATACTTAACCTTCCTAGATAATGTTAGCCAAGGCCCTTCATGAGTTAAACAAAAATTACAACAAGTTGGAGAGAAATCAAAATCCTATCTAGTCAGGGCCTTTCACTTCAGGATTCAAAATAGCTTAAAGGAGTAGGATGCCTCTACAAATGGGTTCTTTCTAATGCAAAATCTGTTCTTGTACTTGAAATGTGTTGACTGTTATGAATTTGCTGTTATTTTTATACAAGTTGCATGGGTAAGACACCTATAATTCTATGTACATATCGTTCTATAGTCAACAAGTGTTTTAATATACATTTTCTCTTTATTCTTAGAACAACTTGTGAAGTAGAAATAAGTCTGCTTCCATTTGCAGAAGTGGACAGTGAGGCAAAAGAGAGTTAGGGGATTCAGGTGGTCCACTCTCCACTTAAAATAATGCATTCTGTACAACAGTGTGAATGTATCAACACTAATGTCATGGATCCATACACTCAAAATTGGTTAAGATGGTAAGTTTTAATGTTACGTATATTTTACCACAATTTTTTAAATGAAAAAAATTGTACTTATCACCAGTGGAAGAGCAAACTTGGCATTGATAGTACATGTAAAGGCAAGTTAGCCTTTATAATAGTAGTAATAGTTAACATTTATTGAGCCCTAACTAGGGGATTCCCAGGTGGTGGAATGGAAGAGAACCCACCTGCCAATGAAGGAGATCCAAGAGATGTGGGTTCAATTCCTGGGTGGAGAAGATCCCCTCAAGGAGGAAATGGCAACCTACTCCAATATTCTTGCTTGGAAAATCCATGGACAGAGGAGTCTGGCGGGCAGAAGTCCATGGGGTCAGAAGAATTGGATGCAACTGAGCACGCACGCACGCAACTAAGGGATTCATTTAAACATATTCGATCCACCTAATGACCATATGTGGTACACACTAATATTATTGCCACTTCATAAATGAGGAAACAGAGGCACAGAGAGGTGAAGTCGCTTGCCCAAAGTCACACAGTAGTGATACTAAATGTAGTAAGAGACCCTAAAGACCACAAAGGAATTTACTTGCCTGCATTTGTAGGCACAGCACATCGCAGATGTCAGCAGGGTCTTGCACAGAGATTTAGGTGACCGTTGTCTGGTGGTTCTCTGAGCAACTGTCTTTCTTCATTTCACTGGCTTCTTTTGCTCAATCTTTTTGAACTTTATGAACCCAAGAAGTGAAGGCCTGGGTTCAGATTCATTTTGTGGCTATTATTTGTTGCAGTGTTAGCAACTCAATAGCAGAGAGAACTGTTTGGAAGACCTATGCTCCTTCATCAGAGCTTCCTGATTCTGGTCTTCCAGGGAATGTGGATAAAGACTGGCGCAGAACTCGGTGACTTTACTGCATTCCTTGAGATAGACAAGGTCAGAAATTTAGAGGGTGGCTTCCTTGGTGTTTCAGGCAGTGAAGAATCTGCTTTCCAATTCTGGGGATGCAGGTTCGACACCTGGTCAGGGAGCTAAGATCCCACATGCCTCGAGGCCACTAAGTGGCAACTAGAGAAAGCCCTCGTGTAGGAACAAAGACCCATCACAGCAAAAAAAAAAAAAAAAAAAAAAAGAAGAAGAAGAAGAAGGAGGTCAAGTTCTGAAAATCATAAGGTTGTGAGGGCAAATGGACTTTAATAAAAATGGGAAGTCTATGTCCCCTAGCTTTCAGATTTTTTATTCAAGTTGCTAGTGGCACCATAACCCCATAGCTAGTGAGCATGAGAACAGCTGGAAAAGGGACTGATCTAAAGCTTGGCACATGTGTCTGCAAATCCAGCCTCACAGAGGTGGTTTGAAATTCATTTACTCTTCCATGTATTCCTTCAACTAATGTGTACTGAGCATGTGCTAGAAATTGTAGTGGTCCCTGGAATTCTGCTTGAAAGGATCTCATCTTCCCCCAGAGAGGGTTTATTGCGAGAAGTTTCTAAAATGTAGCTTTGGGGGGCACATGCCTTTTATCCCTAGTGTTCAATTAGGTATTTAACTCTTCTGGGCCTGTTTAGTGTGCAGGTGTCAAACAGACACAAGCTTTTCAATACCTGTGAGAGATCCTCAGTTGGCAGACTATTAAACATCAAAGGCCATCAGCTGTCTCCAGGGTGGATGCTCCAGCAGTTTCTAGGAGCTCAGAGAGTGAACTGTTGGCAGACTCAAGGGTCCAGGTGCACACACCTAGAGGCAGCCACCTTGGGGCTAGAGATTTTCACTTTTCCAGTTTTACGGAGAAGGCAATGGCACCCCACTCCAGTACTCTTGCCTGGAGAGTCCCATGGACGGAGGAGTCTGGTAGGATACAACTGAGCAACTTCACTTTCACTTTTCACTTCCATGCATTGGAGAAGGAAATGGCAACCCACTCCAGTGTTCTTGCCTGGAGAATCCCTGGGAGGGGGTAGCCTGGTGGACTGTCTTCTGTGGGGTCGCACAGAGTTGGACACAACTGAAGTGACTTAGCATAGCATAGCATAGCATAGCATAGCATGGAGATATCACTGGAGTATGACATCATGCAAGTTTAAGGTGTGCCATGTACTGATTTTATGTGTGTGTCTGCCACTTGATGATTGCCGCAGTAAGATCTGTTAATGCACCCATCACCTCACGTAGTTACAATATTTTTGCTCTGTTGAAAACTTTTAAAATTGACTCTTGGCAACTTTCAAGTATAGAACACAGTACTGTTAACTCTAGTCATGGTGCTGTACATTATATACCCAGGATCTATTCATCTTTTTTTGTTGTAGTTCTTAAATATTTGTTTATTTATTTAGCTGTGTGGGGTCTTAGTTGTGGCACACGGGATCTTTCACTGAGGCCTAGGGACTTTCTAGTTGTGGTGCCCAGGCTTAGTTACTCTGCAGCGTGTGGGATCTTAGTTCTCCGACCAGAGATTAAACCAGTGTCCCCTGCATTGGAAGGTGGATTATTAACCACTGGGCCATCATGGGAGTTTCACTTATTCATCTTATAACTAGAAGTATGTAACATTTGACCAGCTTTACCCATTTCCTTCACTCCCATCCCCTGCCCTGACAGTCAACGACACTATAAATGTGGTTTTTAAAATTTACTTTTATTATTTTTTTCAGTTTTATTGATGAAGAATTGACAAATAACATCGTAAGATATCTAAAATCATCATCAACATGATTTTTATAGGACATTGGATTCTCAGACCTCATTCATTTTTTTTTAGCTTCTGTATCAACCTCTCCCTATTTCCCTCAGAGTATACTTTTTTTTTAGATTCCGGATGTAAATAGATGCTACAGTGTTTGTCTTTCTCGGTCCTACTTGTATCAGTACAGTGTCCTCAAGGTTCATCTATGTAAATGGAAGGATTTTTCCTTTTTCTTGAATAACATTCCACCATATATATATATATATATACACATAGAGAGAGAGAGAGAGAGAGAGAGAGGCTTCCCAGGTGGTGCTAGTGGTAAAGAACGCGCCTGCCAATGCAGGAGACATAAAAGATATGGGTTTAATTCCTGGGTCAGGAAGCTCTTCTGGAGAAGGACCTGGCAACCCACTCCACTATTCTTGCCTGGAGAATCTCTTGGACAGAGGAGCCTGGTGGGCTACAGTCCATACAGTCATTACAGTTGCAAAGAGTCGGACACGACTGAAGTGACTTAGTATGCACGCGTACGTGTGTGTGTGTGTATTATATTTTCTTTAATGTAAATGATGCTGCAATGAACAAATGTGCAGACACCTTTTTTGAGATGGTGATTTCACTTCCTTTGGATAAATACTCAAAAGTGGAGTTATTGCCGGGTCATATGGTTCTATTTCACATTTCTTGAGGAACGTCCATACTGTTTTCCATAGTGGCTGCACCAATTTTAATTCCTACCAAAAGAAAAAAAAAAAGGTTCCCTTTTCTCCAGATCCTTACCAACACTTGTCTCTTTTCTTTTTTATATAAAGATTTTTATTTAGTTATCTTTCCATCCATTCATCCATCCATCCACCCAAAAAGCACTGCAGATAGCTCACAGGCACTGGGAATTTTCATGAGCAGGGAATCACAGGCAGCATTTCCCCATCTAGTCTGATTGTGGAACCCTAGATATTCTGTGGAACAGAGTTTTGGAGACATTGAAAACTATGAAATACTCTTGCATTCCCTTCATTGCCTCTCCTATGAACCCTAACCTGACTAGCCTTTGTATCTACTGGGGTATTTTACAAAGGGTAGAATTTTGGAGAAGGAGAAGAGGGTGACAGAGGATGAGATGGTTGGATGGCATCACTGATTCAATGGACATGAACTTGGACAAACTCCAGGAGGCAGTGAGTGACGGGGAGTCCTGATGTGCTGCAGTCCCTGGGGTCAAAAAGAGTTGAATGCAACTTAGAGATTGAACAACAACAACGAGATTTTGGAAAGCAGCAGCTAGAATTTGTTGTGTCCCTGAGATGTTGTGAAATCTCTTCTTCTTCCAGTGATCTGCAGCACTGAAGTCTTAGTTTGGATGAAGAGTATAGAAACGTGGGTATCTGAGCATGCCAGGCCTCCCCTCCTGCCTTTTCTAGATAAACAAAACTGCCACCTTCCTTTCATGCAGAGCCACCTGGCCTCTGGCCTCGCACCTGGGATGTTTCATCTCGAAGTATCTGATTGACCTGCCTTTCCACTCTCTGCCTCCTACTCCTAATTGGAATCTGGGGAGTTGTGAACGTGTGTGTTTGGGGAGAAGGCAGGAATTGTACCACCACCTGGAGGTTCGGTAGGCACACCCCTGCAGTGTTTACGTTCGTGTGAAGGTGCAGAGGTCCTGGCTGGAAACTCAAGTTTTGGGTTGGGTCTGCCATACTGGCGATGCCTAGGGAAATCCATGCCCAATTTTCTGAAGAACTCTGCTTCCTGACATGTTGCTTGACTTGCTGTCAGGCTTCTTAGCAGGAAGATACGGCTTTCTCCTTCCCTCCCACGAACATTCCACGGTATGGAGATGGTCACACTGCAGAGATGTGGAATGGGAAAGAAGACAGCTTCGAGTCCCTTCCTGCCCGTCTAGAGGAAAGAGAAGAGTGAACCTACAAACAAAAATAGTTGTTTCCCTAAGTTTGTAAAAACTGCCTTAAAAATACAAATGGCTCCATTGTCTTGTATGATTGATGTGCTGAGTGGCATGTTTAAAGAGCCACCAGGATTTTAGTTTCAGGCACGCATGAGTGTCAGTATCATAGTTATCAAAATAAGCCCGTATATGTGAAAGTGCTCTGTAAACAGTAAAAGCAGAATGAATGGAGGTGATTCTTATTCTTGTTCTGTTACTAACGCCACCTGTAAGCTCTGCTTCTTATGGGTGTCATGATGGCCTTTTCTAAGGCTGGCTTTTAACACTTAAGCCATGTCAATACCCATCCGATGGAGCTCTGGAGGCTCCTGGGGTCAAAATGTCTCTCCTTGTCATGTTACCTCAAATTCCCATCATTTGTCTTGTTTATATGTCAGCTGCATGGGGCAATGCAGTAAGGTACGCTTGTTATAACATAGCTTGTTTGAAAATTTAACAGAGAGCAGAGTTTTTTTTTTTTTTTTTTTTCTTTGACAGCATCAGTTCTTAGTTACATCATGTGGGATCTTATATTGTGGTCAGTGGGCTCAGTAGTTATGGCACAGGAGCTTAGCTGCCCCACAGCATGTGGGATCATAGTTCTTCAATCAGGGATTGAACCAGCATTCCCTGCATTGCAAGGCAGATTCTTAACCCCTGGACAGCCAGGGAAGTCCTGAGAGCAGAGTTTTAAGGGCAAAGGACAGATGTATTTTGAACTGGGGGAGGTGGGGAGAGGAAGCTGATGACCCAAGACTGGCAGTGCCCTAGGCACTAGAAGTCTGAGAAGCAGCAAGGACAGAGCAAGGGAGAAGGAACAGTGAAAACCCCATTGGCCCCAATATTCACAGCTTTCCCCTGTTTTTCAGTTTCGGTGAATCTAACAAGATCATTGCAGTTTGGACGCTCATGATCATTGGGACAACGGAGAAATAGATGAACATAGTCTTGACATTAACACATAGAACGCAATGGCACCCCACTCCAGTACTTTTGCCTGGAAAATCCCATGGACGGAGAAGCCTGGTGGGCTGCAGTCCATGGGGTCGCTAGAGTCGGACACGACTGAGCGACCTCACTTTGACTTTTCACTTTCATGCACTGGAGAAAAAAATGGCAACCCACTCCAGTGTTCCTGCCTGGAGAATCCCAGGGACGGGGAAGCCTGGAGGGCTGCCGTCTATGGGGTCGCACAGAGTCGGACACGACTGAAGCGACTTAGCAGCAGCAGCAGCATGTTAAAAAAAGTATTTCCTTCATGCTAAATGGCAACCCACTCCAGTGTTCTTGCCTGGAGAGTCCCAGGGATGGGGGAGCCTGGTGGGCTGCCGTCTATGGGGTCACACAGAGTCGGACACGACTGAAGTGACTTAGCAGCAAATACAGTCAGTAGGGTGATGAGTTGTGGGGAATTTTATGAAGTTCATTTTCAGATGGGGTGTCTGAAAATGTCCTCTCCCAGGGAGTCACCAAGGAACAATAACCTTAGGAGCCCTTATAGCATGGAAGAGGGTCTAGATGAGGTGGTGGGGGTCCCAGGCATAGGACGAAGTTCAAAAGAGGGTTTACAACTTGAAAGAGAAATTTGCACACTAATGACTGAAACATGCAGGAAATATTACATAAACTACCCCAGATGCTGTCCTGGGTTAACACAGAAGAATTTCAACGAGTTGTCAGAAATCCTGATAAACAGATCTTTTTCCCTAAACTCAGCACAAATGCCAGGTCCTTTAAGTGCGAGTAGAGTCTTACTTGGGCTTCCCAGATAGTGCTAGTGGTAAAGAACCCACCTGTCAATGCAGGAGATGCAGCAGCTGTGGGCTCAGTCCCTGGGTCAGGAGGATCCCCTGGAGGAGGGCATGGCAATCCACTCCAGTACGCTTGCCTGGAGAATCCCATGGACAGAGGAGCCTGGTGGGCTACAGTCTACGGGGTAGCAAAGAGTCAGACACGACTGAAATGACTGAGTGCACACACATGCAGGGTCTTACTCCAGAAGATGTATGTGACTCCTGAGCAGACTTTCTGTGCAAGCGAAACTGTGTTCACTGAAATGTGCGCCATCAAATCAGAGCTGATCCTTGGAATACAGACTCTACAGTGCTTCCGTGAACTGCGAGTTTGGCAAAGGTTCTGGGTCCTTCTGGATATTGTGCTTGCTGTATATTTCCTGAAAAAAAAAAAAAAATACAGTCTACACTCTGAGGGATAGGAGTGACCACTTACTGGTTGATTGCTGGATTAAGCTAGTTTTTATTTCTTTTGGACTTTGGAGAAATTTTAGCTGAATTTACCCTGAAAGGGTTATTTCTTTGAAGTTCATGAAAAGATGTTCATTAAAAGCTATATTTCCAAATTTGAAAACACGTTTAGTCAAAACCACTAAGATTCTGCCACTCTGTGGCTTTGGCCAGATCCTGCCAGAGTGGAAGTTGATTCTTAGAAATATGGAGGATGTGATAGAGAAAAAGATTCAGATTCCCTGAGCTTCAGAGTTGTAATTTATAATCATGACTTCCAAATGGTTGACATTTCAAAATATCCAGAGCCACTATTTTCATTAACTAAGAATTGTTTATTGAGGTGTGTCTGAGTTCCAACTAACACTTCAGGGTGAATGTACAAAAACCAAGGACTCTTGCTTCAAGGATCTTATAACAACACACCATCTCCTTGTTGAACACTCCAACTTCTGCCATGTATGCAGTGTTGTCCCAGGAACCGTGGGGAATACGAAAGCGATCTAAGCCTGTGTGCTTCAAGAATTTGTGGTCTATTTGGATATTAAGATCAGTACCTAGGAAACAATGGAGCCTATCTTAGGATGCTTTTGACTGTGAGAAATAAACACTTCAACTGAAACTGGCTTAACCAAGCAGATGGTCACGTAATAGGCTGCCAGAGGTAGAACTGGTTTTAGGCTAGAGATCTAGAGACTCGAAAACTTTAAGACCCAGGTTTTTCCAGTCATTTCCCCCTCGCCAATCCCAAAGTTGTTTTATCTTGGGCTGTAGAACAGCAGCTGGTAGCAGGCTCCTTCTTTGTGTCCAGTAGGGGAGACCTGTCATCTCTCTCCTAGCTCTCTCAGAAGAGCAAGGAAATTCCTTTCCCAGAAACTCTCAGAAAGTCTCCTGTCCCTTCTCATTGGCCCTAATTAGTTACACACCCATTCCTGAACCAAGCATTTGGTACACAGTGGTGGGAGTGGTCCAACTGGCTCAGATTAATGGGTTCACCCCTGGAGCTGGGATAAAGGTCAGCTTCCATCAAAAAGTAGGCCCTCATGGAAGATACTAGAAGGGGAACATAGATTCAACTGAAAAGGAGTCAAGTGGAAACAGCCTAAATGTCCACCGACAAATGAATGGATAAAGATGTAGTTCATATACACAATGGAATATTACTCAGCCACAAAAAGAACAAAATAATGCCATTTGCAGCAACATGCGTGTGGCTAAAGACTATCATAGTAAGTGAAGTAAGTAAGTCAGACAGAGAGAAAGACAAATACCGTATGATACTACTTATATGTGGAATCTAAGAGGTGGCACAAATGAACCAGTCTATGAAACATAGATCAGGGACATAGAGAACAGACTGCTGGTTACCAAGTGGGGTTGGGGCTGGTAAGAGAGGGTTGGGTTGAGAGTTTGGGATTAAGAGATGCAAACTAGTATATATAGGATGCATAAACAACAAGGTCCTACTGCATAGCAGAGGGAACGATATTCATAAAGTTTATAAACCATAAAGGAAAAGAAAATGAAAAAGTATTATATATATATATATGTATATATATATAACTGAGTTGCTTTGCTATACAGTGGTAAGTAACACAGTACTGTAATTCAACTATACTTCAACAGAAAAAAATTTAAAAAAGAAAGAAAAGGGGTCAAGTGGCTACTGGGTTGACCAGTGAGCATGTTCACTATAGGATACAAGCAATATGTTAAGGTGTACGTGCTTCATGCTAAGTCGCCTCAGTCATGTCCGACTCTTTGTGACCCTAGGGACCGTAGCCCACTGGGCTTCTCTGTCCGTGGGGGTCTCCAGGCAAGAATACTGGAGTGGGTTGCCATGCCCTCCTCCAGGGGATCTTCCCAACCCAGGGATCGAACCCGCGTCTCTTACGTCTCCTGCTTCGGCAGGCAGGCTCTTTACCACTAGCACCACTGGGCAGTCATTTTTGCCGTCTATAGCGACAGCTGCCGCCTGATGCTGGGTGTCATTAGATGGCATCTTGCTAGTACCATCTTTGGAAATGCACCGGGTTTGGAATATGAGGTGGTGGGTACCGACCAGCTCTACCCAGTGGAGATGAGAATTGGTAGTGGGGGTCAGGAGAGGAAAAGTCCAGTGAAGGGTGGAGCTCGTGGGCCAGGCATTGCTGGGGTGGGGGCAGACACAGAACTGCTTGGGCTGGCTGAGGGGGAACAGCAGGTGAGAAGGCTGTGGGAAAATGTTCAATAAAGACTTTTAAACTTGCCGCGGTCGAGTGCCCTGGAAATCCCTTCCTCCTGGGAAGCCCCATGAGCACTTCTCTTAGATGCTGCGTCAAGTTTACATTACATTATTAATCCTTTTGTGTTAGTGTTGGAGTTTGAGCGTATCCTGTGGTTATGCTCTTACACTCCAGTTTTTTTTTTATCATTTCTTTGTTTCGTGTTTCCCCTTCCAAACAGTCTTCTGCAGCAGGGGTCCTGGAGAAACCTAGACACTTCCGTCCTCCCCTGACCCCAGCCTCTCGGGTCCTCTCCTCAGTGGCTGGGTGGATGCCCAAGAGTGGGCACCATTCACCAGCAGAGATTGGTTCTGATGTCCCTCAGATGGTGCTTCTGATGGTTGTTTATTTCTCCACATGTAGAAGGAGCATGCATGTTCCTTGGTCTGCCTCGGGTCAGATGTACACTATAGCATGTATATACAAAAGAATCATCTCTGGTTTTGGCTACACCAAGAGGCTTGTAGGTAGGACCTTAGACCCTTGACCAGGGATTGCACCTCTGCCCCTTGCAGTAGAAGTGTAGAGCCTTAATTCCTGGACCACCAGGGAATTCCCAAGAATCATCTTTTCCCTCTTGGTTCCTCAGGGGCAGTGGGATGACATGTTTTCCCCTATTTACAACTTACAGCAGTATAACGTGGCAGGTACTATCAAGATCTCCACTCTACTGATGAAGAATTGAAGCTCAGAAACATTCAGGTCATATAACTAGTTGAGGTGAATCCCAGATTCACTCAGGGTCCGTGGTCCTCACCAGCACGCTGCACCGCTTGCTTGGAGAGGTTTACAAATGAACTTCTGGCTAAAGAGCAGAGAGGCAGGAGGCCTGGCATCTGTTTCTGACTCCCCGGCCAGGGATCTTGTTCCAGTCATTGTAGGGAGCTTGGGCCTCAGATACCTTGTCTGTAAGATAAGGGAACTGTAGTCAATAAGGCTTCCTGTAGCCTTAATATCTGATGAATCCATGACATGGGTGAGTCTGAGGCCTTGTGTTAATAAATCAAGTTCCAAGAATGAGGTGAAACTTAACCTTTTTATTAGCTCTGTTTTAAATGTTTTGAGTGTCCACACTCAACATCCAATTTTGAACATCCCCTAAGGGTCAGGCACTTTTTTAGCAGTGCCACAGGCAGACAAAACCCTTCAGTCCATTCTGAGTAACTTTTTTTTAAAAGAAATTCATGAAGATGTTTTTGGGGGCCAGAAAGTGAGTTTTACATTGTTAGCATTCTTTCCCTTGTGGTCCTACTGAATCCTCTTATTCTCGGGGGATATGACACTTTGATGGCCCTGGTCTTACTGATTTTCCCCATTCATGTCAGAGAACAGGAGCCTAGTTCAGAAAAGATCCCTTGCTACTCTGCCATTCTAAAATAGAGTCCACAGCCAACCAAAGTTGATGGGATGGACTAGCCAGGCCTTTCCTTCAGCTTGCACCTTCCATAGCCTAGCCCCTGGCTTGTTAGGTGCAAATAAATGAATGAACTCATGAACTAATGATGCAACTTCCCCGAAACTAGGCAACAGGAAAACCTGATAGACTGAAAATGTTTCAAAAGTCATTTATATTTTCATGACATTTTCAAGACATGTTTCAATATGTCTTCTCAGGCTTGTTTGGAAATTTCAATTCCCAAAAGTTTCAGTTCAGTTCAGTCATTCAGTTGTGTCCAACTCTTTGTGACCCTATGAACCGCAGCACGCCAGGCCTCCCTGTCCATTGCCAACTTCCGGAGTTTACCCAAACTCATGTGCATCAAGTTGGTGATGCCATCCAGCCACCTCATCCTCTGTCGTCCCCTTCTCCTCCTGCTCCCAATCCCTCCCAGCATCAGGGTCTTTTCCAGTGAGTCAGCTCTTCACATGAGGTGGCCAAAGTA